>CM031604.1:65113108-65158108 GCA_018398815.1 Conus ventricosus
CGTGCGTGCGTGTGCGTGCGTGTGCGTGCGTGTGTGAGTGCGTGCGTTAAACATTCACCTATTCTGACAAAAGTACTGGGTCAACGGTGTTATTTCTTCACAGCACACACACACACGCACGCACGCACGCACGCACGCACGCACACACACGCACGCACGCACGCACACACACACACACACACACACGCACGCACGCACGCACGCACGCACACACACACACACACACGCACGCACACACACGCGCGCGCGCGCGCGCACATACACATGCACACACACGTACCAAACAACATGGATAACAAACATTCAACTATTGATACCTATTACAGAATCTCCATCCTTGTGATAAAGTCTCTACCATTCTGCACAAAGACGAGGATACATATATGATTTGATTCCTCGTGTGTTCATGTACTGTACTTCCAATCATATGTCTGTTTTATCATTTTGAACTAAGTTTATTGTACTCCATTTTTTTCGAGTTATATAGTTTTGCTCTGTTTCAGTGTTCAAGCCCTACAACTGCATAAGAATCGTTTGAAAAAAACCCTGCCGAAAATGAGGCAGGCCTAACCTTGAAAAAGCTGATTTCCTTGCCTTGGCCAACGTCAAAAGTCCTGTTTCACTCTCCTGAATTCAAGAACCTAATTTAACAGCCATTTCTTGGATCTGACAGCTCAAACGTAGCGTGAAATAAATGAAACATGACATTGTTTTTGGCTCCGCTGGAAATGAATGTCGAATTAATAATTTAGTTCAGGCACCGACTTTTATTAGACAGGGAGAAGATATTGTTCTGGGTTTTTCCCGAAAAGTGACGTCCCTGACCCATTATTCCTTCATGTCGCAAGATGACGATGCCAGAGTTAATGAGTTGAAACCCTAGAGAAATTCTTCTGACAAAATAATCGAAAGTCGTTGCAGGGGAATTAACTCATCCACTGATTAGACCACTCCACAAATCAGAACAATGCCCTTCAATCAGATCCCACAGTTTACGACAGGTAATTAGGATTAATCTGCGGAGACGTTAATGACGTTCACATCTTGGGGCCTCTGTGGTTCCAAGTCTGAAAACAGGAACCGACCCTACCTCTGCGGAGAGTGGCCGTATGACTGGTGCCATGCATCTCTGGAAGAGCGAGTGCTGACAAGATCAGTGGCAGGGCCACGACAAACAAGTTAACAGCGCTGGTACCAGATTGGCTGCGATCGATGGGAAAGGCTGATCTGGGTGTCTGTCTTTAGTCAGTTCCTCCCGAGAGGCTGGTTTCTAAGGCTGGCTTAGCTTGTAAGGGGCTGCGATTGCTTGGGGAGACGCATGTCTGTGTAGGTCTCTATTTCCCGCTTTCTGAAATGTCACCTTTCACGTGCTAGTATTCCAAAGTCTTAAACTATCTGCATAAGACAGAATTTAACGTTTGAATTATAATCTAAAGGGTATTTCTTTGCCTTCGTTTCCCCCGGTACTTTCTTTTTTTTCGAACGCCAGGCCTTTCTGTTTTCCCCTCCCAGTCAACAATATACAGCCCCCATCTCTTCCCTACGCAAAGAAACATACAAGAGAGACTGTTTTGCTACCAGTGTTTGAAAGTCTGACTGCTTCTTTCGCTATGCAGCCAATGTGATTTCTTTTGTTCTTTTGTCTGTTTTTCTTTCTTCGACCCCCCCCCCCCCCTCCCTTCTCTTCAGCCCACCTGTATCCTCCTCTCTAGCTTATCGTAGTCAGATAAGATGTCCTCTTCCCGTCTTCAAGACTCCCAACATCACATGGGCTCCGCTTCTGATTTCGTGCGCAGTGAAAAAGAAAAGGAGATATGACAATAGACAAAACGAGAGCGGGAGGATGGAAGGAGGGAGGGAGGAGCGAGATTGGGTTGGGAGCGGGGGGGGGGGGGGGGGGGGTAGGGCTCTGACAGCGGAAGGATGGGAGGAGGGAAGAGGGGAACGAAACAGCAAACGCACCATCTTACCCTCCCGCACGCTTCAGAGCAAAGAAAAAGAGAGGATTGGAATGAAAGATGGCAGTCGAAGAAAGGAGACAGATCATGGGGGAGGAAGGAAGGGAAGGGGAGGGGGAGAGGGGGGAGGGTCGCCTTTGAATAACAAAACGGATTTCTTTTCTCTCGTTTTCTTGCCGAGATCCGATTAATTAACTGGTCTCTGGCTGGAGAGAGCGTCGAGGGTAATGCAAAAGAGGTCCGCCAGGCAGCTTTGAAAGGATTCCTGTTCATTCCCCCTCTGCGACGGAGACGGTAAGTCAACCCCGACAGACTGGGAACTGTAAAGCCATAAAGGTTCTTCCCTTTGTGTACAGCAATGTTGCCTTTTTTTCGTTTGCTGTGCAGATGTGTTGTGTTTTGTGTTTCATTGCGATTTTGTTTATTTTCTTTTTCCTTTGTGAATTGTCCTGTTATGTTTACTTTGTTTGCACCTTTGCTTTATTCTTTTTGTCTTTTGTGGTGACACTTCTCTCTCTCTCTCTCTCTCTCTCTCTCTCTCTCTCTCCGTCCCTCAGTCTGAGCTGAGCAGTCATCGAGTGCAGACGTGTTTACAATTCGCTCCGTTTCCAGCTTCCTCGCTCCGTTTCCAGCTTCCTACGTTCTATGTGTTTACTGTTCACTACGAGGCTTGTTGAGTGTTAATGATTTGACATGGCAGTAGACTTACAGAGCTATCGTTGTGTTATAGGTCAGTTTGCTGCAACTTTTATCAAAATTATGATTAAAAAAATGATGAAATCATTGTGCAGAGACAGTGGTTATGAACCGTTTGCAGGTCATGTGCACAATGGACAAGAAGTGGCAGTGTTTGTTTTGTGGCTGTTGCTGTCAACAATGATTCTGTTCAGCGCCCCTTTCTGCCTGCATATGACAGTGTGTGGAGATGTGTTCAGGGCAAAGCGCAGTATGTATGATGACTTTCCTCCGTCTGCCGAGCATAATACTGTGACTTTCTACTCCCCTCCCTGCCTTGATTTCCACCCATACCCCTCATCAACTGAAATTTTCTCCCATTTCGTTCATATGATTTCCAGTGCTCCCCCTCCTAATCTCAGATTTCTTTTGCTGAGATGTGGCGATATTGAATCTAATCCAGGCCCTCTCAACATTCCTGAATTTGTCAATGATTTAGAAGTGAAACTTAACAGTCAAAATGCACGATTAGAAGACAAACTAAATACTCTTATTGAAATGATGAGTACGGCCCGATCTCGCAACGAGCAGCTTGAAAAGAAACTCGATGCTATGGATAAAGAACTAAAACAAAACAGTACAGAAATACATACACAGCATCTTATGCTAAAGAACTACACATTGAGGTTGGAAGAGCAAGTACAGTCAAACAAAGAACATTTACAGGACATCCAAGGAAATCTTCATAACACAAACACCCGCCTCAAACAACTGGAAACTGCTGTAGAAAATCAAGACAGGCTTTTACGACGCTCAAATCTGGTATTTTATGGCATTAAAGAAGAAAAAGGAGAAACCATCCAGGGATGCATGTCCAACCTGGTACAGTGTTTGACAAGAAACTTTCCGCTAACAAACTGGCAAGAGGAAGACATGGAAAGTGCTTATCGTCTTGGTTCCACGCCCCGTTTGTCTAATCACCCACGCCCCATCCTTGTCAAGTTCAGCAGATGGAGAGATGCCATGACCATCGTGAGGGACAGGGATGGTAGGGACAGAATGCGGAGTCGGGAGGGACTTCGTGTTGGGGCTGATCTGACCAGGACACAGAGGGACACCGTGCTGTATCTCAAGAAGCAAGGAAAGCATGCATACTATATGAATGGAAGACTTATAGTGAAAGATTCCCATGCCACCCCCCAGCGTTTTTCTGACAGGATATCCAACCAGCCACCCATTGACTCTCTGCCTCCCACTAGTGGTACTGCAGCATCCTGCTCTGAAGCAGCAGCAGCATCACCATGCCAAAGGAGCTCTGCCGGATCCGGCCGACACGGCTCCCTGAGAGAAAATGGTGACAACACCAGTCAGCACCAGAACACCAGTCACAGTGTCAGCCTCGGTCAGCCTCTGTGTGAAGTCACCCTCAAGCAGCCCCAGCAGGACATCACCCTGAATCAGTTTCCATGTGATGTCATCTCCAGTCAGTCCCCTAGCGATGTTGTTGCCGGTCAGCCTCTTCATGGGGTTGTCACTGGTCAGCCCGAGTCTAAATGTTTTAACATTCAGTCCTCAGCAGAAGCTACCCAGAGTCAGTCCTTTCATGGCGTCATTCCGAGCCAGACCCTCCACGATGTTATCTCCAGTCATCCTCTGCAAGAACCCAGCTCCAGTAGACCCCCTCATGACGTCATTCCTGGTCATCTGCATCATGGTGTCAACCAGATCTTACACCATGTCGACGCCTGTCAGCTTCAGGCTGGTGTTGGCCTTGGTACTGACGCTGACACCTCAACCTCAACTCCAGAGGAAGGTGCCAAACTTGACCCTACCACTTCATCACCTGCTGTCACCAGTTCCTGGCGCTGTTCCCCTCGAGGTTTTGGGAGAGGTTCTCCCCTACCAGGTACCCCACATCAAGACACGCCATCGAAAAATGTAGGTGTGGGTGGGAAGGGGAGGGGTAAAGGCAAGACTATGGGTTCACGTCAACCCAAACCTAAAACGGTTCATGATAGTCAGCCGTCACCAGTGTTGACCAGAAGCCAGTCTAACAGTGGACAAACTTCTTCCTGTCCAAAGCAGCAAAAGCTCCCTAGTGATTGGCACTGTAGTCAATCCACAACTGAGGACGCTGATGAATGTGGCAAATGAAGGTCAGGCCAAAGCCCTTTAAACATTAATAAAGTTCATGTTTCTAACGTTGGAACCAGTCAATCGTTCAAAAATAGACCGTTTGACAGATTAAAACATGTTGATGATAAAAATTTACTTTCTTTTGCGGTCTTTAATATTGAAGGATTTTGGAGTATTACTCAAGTGTTGGATTTGTCTTTTTTTGTAAATAGCTATGATATTGTTCTTTTGGTGGAAACCTTCATCGTAACTTTACCAGAATCATTTTTCCCTACTCATAAGATATTTATTTCCCCTGGTGTAAAGGTTTCAGACAGTGTCCATGGTCGTCTGTCCGGTGGTGTTATCATTCTCGTGAGAGACAAACTTGTTAAATATGTTGAAAGACTGAATATTGAATATGACAACATGATTGCTCTGAAGCTGTCTCATAAATTATTAGGTACAAACACTGATTGTTTGTTGTTAGGAGTTTACTTGCCACCCGAAAATTCTGTGTATTATGCTGAAACAAATATATACAATGGAGTTTCTATGCTGGAAGACTGCCTCTTTGAACTAATTAGGGTAAATGGTGATTTGCCACTGATTGTATTTGGCGACCTTAATTCAAGAACTGGCTCTGTTAATGCCAGTAGTTCTGACCCTGTGGACGAAATGTGTGATGTGGTGTCCCATGTTGACTTCCACTGTTCACACAGTTCGGATGAAAGTATAACTAGGGAATCAAGAGATGCTACTACGAACTCTTTTGGTCGTTATTTGATCACTGTGTGTGAAATGTTTGGTTTGTCTATTGTAAATGGCTTGCGAGTATTAAAATTTTCAGGCGATTTTACGTATATTTCTCCAACCGATAGCAGTGTTCTAGATTACTTCATAGTTTCACGTGGGTTACTTTCTCGATGTGCCGACTTTAACATAGTTTATAAAGTTGAATCTAAACATGCAGTGGTGATTTTAGCTTTTACGATTGACAGTAATGGATGTGTTGTAGAAAAAGAAGAAGTTAATAGGACTACTATTTCGAAGTATAAATGGGAGGATCAAAAACGTGCTACGTTTTCCGCTTTGATGCAAACCGAGTATGTCCAAGGTCTGTTGAACGAAGCAACATTTTTAATTGAGTCTGATGTAAACCTTGCCTTGTGCAGACTTCATGAGTGTTTCAGATATGCTGGGGAATGTATGAAGAAAACTATATTCCTTGGAACCGAGAAAAATAGGGTCTGGTTTGACCTTGAGTGCAAACAAAGCAGAAAATTGTTAAGAATAGATTTACACAGGAGTTCAAGATCCCATAATGATACAGACAGGGCAGCATATTGTGCGAAGAGAACAGCCTATAAGGAGTTAATTAGGCAAAAGAAAAAAAGCCATAAAGAGAATATCATAATGTCTTTACAAGATAATTTGAAGAATCCAAAGAAATTCTGGGATACCATTCGATCTGTCAAACCTAAATCTACCCAACCAATGATTTCCATTGAAGATTGGTATAACCACTTTAATAATGTATTTAATGGTGTTGCAAATGAAAATGCTCTGGGCAATGTTGGTAGCGATCGTTTTGAATGTATCTCCGACGCTGATTTTGATATTAATATTGACTCTCTAAACGAGAGAATATCTGATAATGAAATTAAAAGTGCAATCAAAGCATTAAAGAGGCAAAAAGCGACTGGACCGGATGGTATGCTAGGAGAATTTTATAAATACAGTGTTGATATTATTGTACCTTTCTTGATTAAATTTTTCAATCACATTTTTGACAATGGCCTGTATCCTGATGAATGGTCCTTGTCAATCTTACACCCTGTATTTAAGAAAGGGGATATGAACGTGCCTGACAACTACAGGGGAATCTCACTGCTGAATGTATGTAGCAAATTGTATAGCTTTGTGTTAAACAAAAGAATTACTAACTGGATCGATGATAACAAAATAATCGGTGAAGAACAAGCTGGATTTAGAGCAAAGCATAGTACCTCTGATCATGTTTTTACGCTCATGGCACTGATTCAGAAACAGCTTGTAAGACATCGGAAACTGTATGTTGCTTTTATTGATTTCCGTAAAGCATTTGATACGGTTCATAGAGAGAAACTATGGAAAACTTTAGGCAACAATGGTATTAAAGGAAAAATTGCCTGGGCAATAGAAAGCATGTACGCTGTTGTCAAGACTCGTGTTCGGGCAGGTGGTGATATATCTGAAATTTTCTTCTGCCCACATGGCCTTAAGCAAGGTGAAGTATGCTCTCCTGTCCTGTTCTCCTTGTTCATTAATGAACTAACTAAGGATGTCATCAGTAATGGTAGACATGGAATTCAGCTGTATCCTGATATTGTAGAACTTTTTATTTTGCTCTTCGCTGACGATGTAGCATTATTTTCAGATAGCGTGGTAGGTCTGCAGACACAACTGAATATACTTTACAACACGTCTAAGCGCCTAGATCTGATAGTTAACCTGGAGAAATCTAATATAGTTGTTTACAGAAACGGTGGCTATCTTTCCATGAATGAAGAATGGTATTTTGGAGAAGAAAAGTTAAAAATTGTGAGCATGTACAAATATCTAGGAATATATCTAACAACAAAGCTATCTTTTCAGCCTACATTACGAGATCTCGCAGATCGCGCTAAAAAGGGTATTTGTGTTATTATGAAACTTCTATGGTCCATTGGAGAACATTCTCCAAACATATTCTTGAAAATGTTTGATTGCCAGATTCAGCCAATTTTGACGTACGGCTCAGAAATTTGGGGACTGTCACAGGACCAAGAATGCATTGAAAGAGTGCATCTGTCTGCTTTGAAAAGGTTTATGGGTGTTCATCCAAAGTCTCCAAGACATTTAGTTTATGGAGAGATTGGAAGGTTTCCCATTTTGTCAACACATATTCTAGGTGTGTTAAATTTTGGCTGCGGGTGGTATATATGAATGATGATAGGTATCCAAAAAAGGCGTATAAAATGCTTTTGTCCTTGCAGAGGCAAAACTATACCACTTGGGCCTGCAGAATTCGTAATGTTTTATATGAATTTGGTTTTGGTGTCGTTTGGGAGGCACAGTTGTTGGAAGCATTAATTTGTTTATGAGAGAATTCAAACAGAGATTGATAGATTGTTATAATCAGAATTGGCATGCTTCCTTGCAGTCTCACGATTTTACAGTGTTTATTCGCAATTCAAGAGCACATTGATTCTCAGCCCTTATATGTATCTTGTTAAGAATGTACAAATTCGAAGAACATTTGCAAGATTTCGGATTGGAATGTCTCCTCTGAAGTCACATTTCTTACAGTATATAGAGAACAGTGTTAATGATAAATTATGTCCATTCTGCAGAAACACACCAGAAACTGAATTGCATTTTGTTCTGGTATGTCCTCTGTACGATGAAATAAGAAACGAATTTATTCAGCCCAAATATTTCCATAAGCCATGTATGTTTAAATTCTACCTACTTATGTCAAGTGAAAACGAAGGTGTTGTTTTACGGTTATCTAATTTTGTTTACAAAGCGTTAAACTTAAGGATGCAGTTTATTCAGTTTAAATGATTCTTGTTGTGCTATTGCTCCCATGTTATGGGCCAGAGGCCTGACATTAAAACATTTTTGACTTTGACTTTGACTCTCTCTCCGTCCCTCCCACCTATTCCTCCCTACGTCATCAATTGTCACTGATCACAGAATGGAAAAGTGGGAGACTAAGATCATTTATGATCCGTATGCCACAAGCTGGACACGGCGAGAGGTGGGGGCAGTTATAACATAGATCGAACAGAGAAGTGCAGAAACACACACACACACACACACACACACACACACACACACACACACACACACACACACACACACACACACCAGAGACAGAGACAGAGAGACTGACAGACAGATAGAGACACAGAACATCCGGATGAGAAAACAAAGCTAGGCAAACCAGCTGCAAAACAAACACATAAATAATGAGCCCAGACAGAGCTGAGCACAAAACACAATGAAGTCATTAAAACAGACAAATACATCAACAACAAAAAATGAAATACAGACAGCGAATCAAGTGATGACGTCTACAGCTCAGCCAACCCGGAAAGCCTCATCGAGAGGTGAAGAGGAAACCAAAATATGAATCACACACAAAACAAACAGAATAATCAGATCAAACAAACGCGGCAATAAAACAAATCTGCCGTGCAACCAAGAAAACAAGACACATCCATAAATACACACAGCATACGTGCATAAAAGAAAACTGTCAACAATAAAAGAACACAGATTGCAGACAGATATCCAAAATGACACAAAACTGTTATCAAAACAAACCCGTAAATAAAGACAGCAGACAGCGGCGGAGACGGAAACAAAAGTTACTCCAACAAAACAGATAAATGTTCGCAACATACAGAGAAGAATCCCATACAAACTATCCAGCAGAAAAAACAAACAAACAAAAAAAAAACACTTAAGCTGAGCCAGAATAGGTATCAGTGGTAGATAACAGTAAAATGGTGAAAACACACTAAAAAAAAAAAAAAACAACAACAACAACAACAACAATTAATACAACAAACATATACCCCACTCTCTCTCTCTCTCTTTCTCTGTCTCTCTATCTCTCTGATCATTGATTTAGAAAAAAAAGGACAACGCTCTAAAACAGTGAGAATGTCGTGCTTGTTTTGTAATATGTATATGTTATTAAGTAGGATTTGCTGTTCATTTTGTAAGCTTATTGCTGCTTTAAGATCCATTTTGTTGTTTATAAGTGCTGCCATCTTTTCACGTTTTCCATTTGTAAATTTCTTTACACGTGAATAAAAGCGCTTGCCCTTGGGATATTATAAGCTACAATATATCCTGGAAAATCATAAAAAGAGCATCACCATACAGCAATGTTTCAAAAAGGTGCAACCTATGTTTAACTGAAAAATGATTAATACTATGCAAACCACACTTAGCAACTTTAAACACCAAAACAGAAATAGTAAACAACTGCAGGCATAAATGGAAATCGTTGTTAGTGAATACACCCAAAACAAAAACCTGAAAGCCCCCAAAAGACACGTGCAGCCAACCCGCACGTGCAAACAACCGCAAACGGGAGCCCACACGCTATATAACATCGGCGGTGGGCAAACCAAAAACCATCCTGATGACAGCGCAACGCGCTCGAAACAAATTTGTAGATAGTTTTAAGATTCCTCTTTTTACTTGTTTTAACTAATGTTGCTCCCCAAGGGGTTGAGCACTTAAAAAATTGTTTTAGGCACTTTAAATATACTGATATATATATATGTATATATATATATATATATATATATATATATATATATATATATATATATATATATATATATATATATGTGTGTGTGTGTGTGTGTGTGTGTGTGTGTGTGTGCGCATGCGCGTGCGCGCGCGTGTATCTGTGCATACGCGTCCAGTGTTGTCTGTCTTTGTTGTTGTGTGCATGTGTGCGTGTGTGCATGTGTGTGCGTTGGCGCGTGCGTGTGTGTGTGTGTGTGTGCGTGTGTGTGTGTGTGTGTGTGTGTGTGTGTGTGCGCATGCGCGTGCGCGCGCGTGTATCTGTGCATACGCGTCCAGTGTTGTCTGTCTTTGTTGTTGTGTGCATGTGTGCGTGTGTGCATGTGTGTGCGTTGGCGCGTGCGTGTGTCTGTGTGTGTGTGTGTGTGTGTGTGTGTGTGTGTGTGTGTGTGTGTGTGTGTGTGTGCGTGCGGGGCAGTCGTGTGACTGGGGGAGAGGAGAGGGTAGGAAGCGGAAAGGGATATGGGGTGTGGGAAAGGGGTGGAGGACAGGGAAGAGGAGGAGAGGGTGACGGCAGGGGGAAGTAGGGTGAGAGGGGCGAGGGAGGTTGAGACGGGGGAAGGGGGCTGGTCAGGTTGTCAGGAGAGCGGGAATGGGAAGGACAGTGAGGGGCTGGGGGGGGGGGGGGGGGGGGGGGAGGGGGAGAGGGGGGACAGGCCAAGGGACAGGGAGTGGTTACGGTGGGGGAGGGAACGGGCAAGTAAACACAAAGTTGAAACACGTGAAATCGAGTTTGCGGTGGGGCGACATACAATAAGGACAGCAGACAGAGGGGGGGGGGGGGGGGGGGGGGGGGGGGGGGGGGGGGGGGGGGGAACACCTCAACAAACCTCAAGCTCACAGCAAAACAAAGAGATGAATAAGGGCGGCCGACTGGTAAAAGCGAAGCAGAATAAATCAAAAGAAATAAACCAGCACAAACCAGCAAAACTAATGAATTAATGAAGACAGCATCTAAAGATGAATCCAACACTGACACGCCTAACTTGCTAGCCATAGCAAAACCTCATTAGCAACAAAAGCAACCCTCAGCAGAACAAAAACAAAACGTAACTAGCAAACATATTATATCTCGATTTTAAGGCTTGTGTTTCATTACTCCCACCCTCGCACTCTTCTCTCCCCCACTCTGCCTCCCCCCGACCACACAGTGGTTTTTCAGTGCCGTCAACAGTTTGCAAAATTCCCGACATAAAGAAGAACCCAACAACAACAATAAACACTTACACCACAGGGACTATAAAACGATGCGGTGCAACATCGACAACAAACGCAAGCACACAACAACAGGACAACAAAAGCACACCTTTTTGCTTGCAGACAGTGATAAAAAAAGAACCCAAAATGGACGTCGAAGATAAAACAAAAACAAATGCAGAAATAAAAACAGTCCCCAGAAAATTCTGTTGAACCAAAAGGGACTGTGTAGGTTTCAAGATACTGCCCCACAATATCTGTCGGCACTGTTGTTCGCCTACACCACTGGGTATCTATGTGTGAAGGTTATGCCCCGCAATATCTTTCAGAATTACTCCCCTAGACCATTCACCGGCTGTTTATGTTCCACGGTTGTGCCCGACAATATCTTTAAGAACCACTACTTTCTTATACCCCATTTCGTACACTCAGATCCTCTTTATACCAGACTTCTCCGTTTTTTATGTAGTCCTATTGCTCGTTTCTTGCAACTCTCTCTCTCTCTTTCTCTCTCTGTGTCTCTGTCTGTCTGTCTGTCTGTCTGTCTGTCTGTCTCTCTCTCTCTCTCTCTCTCTCTCTCTCTCTTTCTCTCTCTCTCTCTCTCCTCTTCTTCTTCTTCTTCTTCTTCTTCTTCTTCTTCTTCTTCATCTTCATCTTCTTCTTTTCCCCCTTAAAAATGATGATGTTAGAGAACATTTACAAAGTTTTGCTGTTTTTGATGCTAGAGTCTAAAATCATGGACACGATGAAAAGACTTTCAATAAAATATTTAACTGACTATTCTCCGTCTTGTTCTTCAGCCGTAAACAGTGTGGTAGTAGAATGTTTTGTTGATCAGCTAAACAAGTCTAGAGCACTCCTCTATACTCTCTAAGATATACTAAGATATTCCACACCACTGTCCTCTTTTAGGCTATAGCCTAAAACTGTTCTTTTCAATCAATACTATTCCGAGTGGTTGTGAGCAATGTGCCCCCCCCCCCCCCCTTAATACTATTACTGATATTATTACTATATAGATTACGGTAAATTATCATTGAGTGCGTACGCCCGCGCGCGCGCGCGCGCGCGTGCGCGCGCGCGTGTGTGTGTGTGTGTGTGTGTGTGTGTGTGTGTGTGTGTCTGTATGAGTGTGTGTGTGTGTGTGTGTGTGTGTGTGTGTGTGTGTGTGTGTGTGTGTGTGTGTGTGTGTGTGTGAATGTGTGCGTGTGTGTGTTTGCACGTGTGTGTGAGCGCTCGCGCGCACATGTGTGTGCATTGTATTCAAGCGTTTTAAACAAATCTGTCCATAGCCATGTTCACGTTTATTTGCCTTTCTGTAAACCGCCTTGCACCTAGTGCCTGTGGAAAAGGCATTATTATGAGGACATAGATGATAGATGTCGACGATGATGATTATTAATACGAGACCAGCCCAACAAAACAAACAAAAGACATTAATGCATCATTTCTTCATTGGCTTATTTTGAATTGTAATCTACTCTCTATCTCTCTATGAATGTTAAAATCAAATTTTAAAAAAGGTATCTGTCTATCTCTCTGTCTATCCACCTATCTACCTACCTATCTATCTATCTATCTATCTATCTATCTATCTATCTACCTACCTACCTACCTACCTACCTACCTATCTATCTATCTACCTATCCACCTACCTATCCACCTACCTATCCACCTATCTATCTATCTACCTATCTATCTATCTATCTATCTATCTATCTATCTACCTACCTACCTACCTACCTACCTACCTACCTACCTACCTACCAACCTACCTATCTATCTGTCTACCTACCTACCTACATATCTATCTATCTGTCTATCTATCTATCTATCTGTCTATCTATCTATCTATCTGTCTGTCTGTCTATCTATCTATCTATCTATCTATCTATCTATCTATCTATCTATCTATCTATCTATCTATCTATCTATCTATCTATCTGTCTGTCTGTCTGTCTGTCTGTCTGTCTGTCTGTCTGTCTGTCTGTCTAGCTACCTACCTACCTACCTACCTACCTACCTACCTGTCTGGCTGTCTGTCTGTCTGTCTGTCTATCTATCTGTCTGTCTATCTGTCTGTCTGTCTGTCTGCCTGCCTGCCTGCCTGCCTGCCTGCCTGCCTGCCTGCCTGTCTGTCTATCTATCTGTCTATCTATCTGTCTATCTATCTGTCTATCTATCTGCCTATCTATCTGCCTATCTGTCTATCTGTCTGTCTATCTACCTAAAGCCATCAATACAGACGGAAAGGGGAAAAACAATAGAGACATAAATGGAGAGCAGAGTTAAAAGAGTTAAACTATAAAGACAGCAGACATAAAAAGACTAACAAATAAAATAGAGATCAGACAGGAGAGATACACGAAACAAAATCATTAACAACAACAGAAGCGCGAAGCAAATCTAACATAAGACACAGATTCCAGAGGCCAGACAGAAGAGATAAACAAAACACAATCACCCGCAACCAAGAAACGGTACACAAAGAAAGGAAACAGAAGCGAAATAAGAAACGAAACTAACCAAAGACACAAATAGCTGAGAGGCCAGACAGAAGACATAACCCAAACAGAATCATAAACAACCAAAGAAACAGGTGAATAAAGAAAGCAGGCACAACAGAATTACGTAACAAAAGTAACAGAGCAAACAAATACAATGGCAAAGAGGCCAGACAGAAGGAATAAACAAAACAGAATCATGGACAACAAAAGAAACCCGCAGACAAGGAAAGCAGACACAAGAGGAACACCAAACAAAGGTTACAACAACGCAAACAAAAAGCAGACCAGACTGAAGAGAGAAACGCAACAAAATCATTAACAATAAAAGAAAAACGTAAATCAAGAAAGCAAACCAAAAAAATAAAGACCTAAGAAATCTACCACAAAAGACACGCATAAAGCAGACGTGTTTTCCTTGCGCTTATATGCAGGTCGTGGTGGCCCTTTTCTGTTTATTTGTTTGTTTGTTTTCTGTTTATTTGTTTGTTTGTTTTCTGTTTATTTGTTTGTTTGTTTTCTGTTTATTTGTTTGTTTGTTTTCTGTTTATTTGTTTGTTTGTTTTCTGTTAATTTGTTTGTTTGTTTTCTGTTTATTTGTTTGTTTGTTTGTTTTCTGTTTATTTGTTTGTTTGTTTTCTGTTAATTTGTTTGTTTGTTTTCTGTTAATTTGTTTGTTTGTTTTCTGTTAATTTGTTTGTTTGTTTTCTGTTTATTTGTTTGTTTGTTTTCTGTTAATTTGTTTGTTTGTTTTCTGTTAATTTGTTTGTTTGTTTTCTGTTTATTTGTTTGTTTGTTTTCTGTTAATTTGTTTGTTTGTTTTCTGTTTATTTGTTTGTTTGTTTCTCCTCTAGGTTTCCCAGTTCTTCAGTCACATGTCACAGAATGTTTTGCCAAAAACGCTGGAAAATTTAACTTGTATCTGTTTTGGTTTTAAGTGTCTGGTGATTTCGTGCTTGTGAGTGCTCACACAAGTCTTTTTTTTTCTTTTTCTCTTTTAATAGAATGACCTAGTGATTATGGTTTTGCTAACTGTGATTGGATACACTTGTCTCGGTAATTTTCAGTGCTTTTGTGACACACCTCTATATCTTGCAGTTGTAGTGCACTATAAGAAAATATACCATAGAATTCATGAACTGTTTTAAGGTTGGTCGATGTAAGAGAAGTGTGTATAAGAATGCATGTGTGTTTGCGCTAGCAAAGACGCGCGCGCGCGCGCGCGTGTGTGTGTGTGTGTGTGTGTGTGTGTGTGTGTGCGTGCGTGCGTGCGTGCGTGCGTGCGTGCGTGCGTGCGTGTGCGTGCGTGCGTGCGTGCGTGTGTGTGTGTGTGTGTATGTATGCGCGTGTGCGTGTGTGTGCCACTGTGTGAGAGCGCGTCTCTGTGTGAGAGCGTGCGTGTAATGCGCACGCGCGTGTGTATGTTTGTGTGCATGTGTGTACACGCGAGCTCGCGAGCACGCATCTCTGTGTGGATTCATATGTGCGTGCGTGCGTGAGTGTGTGTGTGTGTGTGTGTGTGTGTGAGAGAGAGAGAGAGAGAGAGAGAGAGGAGAGAGAGAGAGAGAGAGAGAGAGAGAGAGAGAGAGAGAGAGAGAGAGAGAATATAGACAACAGCAGAACGAAACGAGACAAACAACACATAAAGACTGAGGATTGCGAGAAGAGAACCTAAAATAACAGCCACCACAGACGGAAGGACACACACGGCTTTCCATTTCCCGGTCTGCCAGTTCGGGCTTACCTACTCCGTTCCAGGGCGGGTAAGAGCCGAAATCCTTTCAAAGCCGCCCGACGGTCTTCGTTGACACAAAACTCCCACGGAACGGATAAATTACCCAGATCTAGTCGAGAGAACCAAAAAAGAATACTCGTTATTCAGACCCCCCCCCCCCCCCCCTTAACCGTACTCCCTCCTCGTCAGTCTCCATGTCCTTTCTTTCCCACTCCCATGGTTTGTCCTCTGTTTAATGAGAAATGAAGGGCTTGAGAATGGTGTACTTGGAGCTTTCAGTCAGTGAAACAAATCGTGTACATCGTTTCTCATGCGTTGATGAAAGGAAGTAAAAACAAAGTGAATGACAGGTAAGCGTTGGGGAATAAGCGTTGAAGATGGATTCTCCTCATCTTACATGTAACATAGCATAGTGTAGCATAGCATAGCATATCAGACTATGTCGGGCAATAAGTCAAGACAGAGACTGGCAGACAAAAAAAACCCTCTCCTCTCACATTCTGTGCGCTGTAAGCTTTTTCTGCCCTCAGTCTTGTCCATGATCATTTTACCGGTGAATTTGTGGCGTGGACATGTATCTCGCCATGACGTCTCTTCGAGACTCGTTCTCCTGGGTACAGGGGACATTGTGACGTGGACATGTATCTTGCCATGACGTCTCTCCCAGACCGTTCTCCTGGGTACAGGGTACATTGTGACGTGGACATGTATCTTGCCATGACGTCTCTCCCAGACCGTTCTCCTGGGTACAGGGGACATTGTGACGTGGACATGTATCTTGCCATGACGTCTCTCCCAGACCGTTCTCCTGGGTACAGGGGGCATTGTGACGTGGACATGAATCTTGCCATGACGTCTCTCCCAGACCGTTCTCCTGGGTACTCTGGAGGGCGGACATGTATCTCACCATGATTCCTGTCCAAAGTCATCATGATGATGATGATGATGATGATGATGATGATGATGATGATGATGATGAGAAAGAAGAGGAAGAGGAAGAAAAAGAAGAAGAACAATAACAAGAACAAAAACAAGACGATCAAAAACAAGAACCAGAACAAGAAAAACCAAGAACAAGAACAAGAAGATCAAAAACAAGAACCAGAACAAGAAAAACAGAACAATAGTAACAACTAAAAGAACAAGAACAAGAACAAAAACGTTGACTATCACGAAACACACACGTTTTCTTTATAAACATCATCTTTATAAACATTCAGAAGTTAAAAAAAAAAAAAAGGAGCGACAGAATTGTGTGTCCAAGCCCTTAAAGACGGACCATGACTGTGCACACTGAGCGGGGAAAGGCCGGACGGACGCCAGGGAGAGCGACTTGCTCTGAGGGGATCAGGCCACTCGCAACAACCGATTTCCTGGCCAAGTAGCAAGGATTTCTGCCGTGAAGAGAGGGGATTCCCCTGGCGGGTCGTATGTTGTTTCCAACTTCGATATTTACAAAAGTAATTGTCAGGATGCAAAAACCACGGCAGCCTTTACATTGTAGCAAGTTGGAGCCGTACCAGCATCGCTAGAAACCGTGTCACACGGGGTGTCAGAAACATTTTTCCTTTCTTTCGTTCTCTCTCTCTCTCTCTCTCTCTCTCTCTCTCTCTCTCTCTCTCTCTCTCTCTCTCTCTCTCTCTCTCTCTGCCAAAATAAGCACGCATCATGCTGTTTTCTGTGTTTCCTGTTTGACATACTTGTGTAAGAGACAGACCTTTTGCTTGATATTTACAAACGCTGTTTAATTCATGTAAAACTGCAGCACATTCAGTGCAACAGATACGAACAATAGCATCGTCCAGCATGAAGTTGCAAAGCATGTTTTGTGCCGAAATAACGCGCTGTTTTCTTCGCATTCTTCGTCTGACATACTTTTGTAGCATCTTGCAGCATTTTGCATTCTGCCTGTGCTCTCACTTCACAACATGCTTTAGCTTCACAACAAATTCTTTTCTAGAATTTCGCATTATTGGCCACCATTAAAATTAGCTGTTATTAAACACGTGATTATGCCCTGTGACATGGAGGCATACACCCAGATACGTTCAGATGGCAAACTCCTTAACCTTCGACGACTTCAGACCAAAGTATTTGATGCCCTTCTGAGAGAGTTCCTCTTTTGCAGATGAACGTGCACTGGCCGCGCACTCCCATGAAGACATTCAGTGCACCACAGATCGCTTTGCAAGGGCTTTGGACTTACAATGAGTCTTGGTAAGACCGAGGCCATGTTCCAACCTTCATCATCCGCTACTGGCAGTGCTCCACCATTACTTGTCGTCATCAACAACATAGGGATCAAAACTGTGGACAAGTTCTGCTATTTGGCAGAACTGTAAGCAGCAGCGGATCTCTGGTTGCAGAAGTGATGTTGTGCATCTCAAAGATCAGTTCTGCCTTTGCCAGACTCTCAAAGTGCCTGTGGCAAGACCATGGCATCAGACTGCGCACAAAGGTCGCTGTGTACAGAGCTGTGGTTCTGAGTGCTCTCCTCTACTGTTGTGAGACGTGGACCACGTACCGCTGACACATTCAACAACTCGAACAGTTCCATCAACTATGCTTGCTCAAGATCTGCAGCATCAAATGGCAGGCAAGACAGAGTGTCCAACCTACATGTCCTGAAGAAGTATGGCTTACCCAGCATTGAGTGCATACTCATCAAAAACCAGCTCCGATGGACAGGGCACGTTGTCCGTATGGAGGACAGCAGAATTCCAAAGATGCTGCTCTATAGACAACTGAAGGAAGGACAACGTGACCAAGGAAGGCCTCTCAAGAGATACAAAGACACCTCGAAGGCCAACCTCAGAACCTGCAACATTGACACTGCTTCATGGGAAGATGTCGCCCTTGACAGAACACAGTGGAAGCAACAGTGTACCCAGTGCACACAGACATTTGAGCGCAAAAGATATAATGATGATGACAATGATAATGAAGATGACGATGATCATGACGACGACGACGACGACGACGACGACCATGATGATGATGATGATGATGATGATGATGATGATGATGATGATAGTAATTGTGTGTTCGTGGATGTTGAAATACTTTCAGCTTTTTAAGTGAACATATATCGCGTGCGTGCGCGCGCGCGTATGTGTGTGCGTGCGTGCGCGCGCGCGCGCGCGCGCGCGCGCGCGCGCGTGTGTGTGTGTGTGTGTGTGTGTGTGTGTGTGTGTGTGTGTGTGTGTGTGTGTGTGTGTCCCTCTTGTGTTTCGTTGTCTTTGTCGCCGTGTGTGTTTTCGTACATGTGATATTACCAGGTTTATACATCTGGCATTTCTAACAACGGCAACTCAGTCATTGGTAGGGTCCTAAAATCTACGGATTCCCAAGAGTAACGCACGCACGCGCACGCGCACGCACACACACACACACACACACACACACACACACACACATACGGAGAGAGAGAGAGGGAGATAGGGAGAGAGAGAGAGAGAGAGAGAGAGAAGAGAGAGAGAGAGAGAGAGAGAGAGAGAGAGAGAGAGAGAGAGAGAAGAGAGGAGAGAGAGAGAGACAGACAGACAGACAGACAGACACACAGACAGACAGAGATGGAGGCACTTGTCTAACGGGTGAGGAAACGGCAGGATGGATGTAGAAGTAGGTGAGGTGAAAGAGGTGTCTATGGGGAAGCGGGGCATGTGCAGATCTCTATGTATCTCTGTGGGCGTTTTAACAGTTACTGAGAGTAGTCCGAAGCGAATCACAGATGCGGAACAACATATTGAGATGACACATCCATCGTATCTAAACATTGTGATTGTGGTGATGGTCTGTAGTTCTGTCTCGCGTTCAAGTGGTCTTGGTCTGTCTTGAAAAACCGAAGTTAGACACAAATGGCTCTCATCCATTTAAGCTTTGAAGGGGAAGGGGGGAGAGGACAGATAGAAGACAGCCCTCCCGATCACACAGATCAGTATCCGATGACTGCTGCATAAAATCAGAACAAATTATTTTGGTCCAAACTGAAACAAAGAATCAGAAAAGATTACGCATAACTATGCAAAACTAAGCAATAAACCAAGAATGTCTACCGTCATGCCAAATTCTCATGAGCTGGAATCTCTACAAAGAAACATGGAGGCAAAGAGTGAAGGTGAACGGAAGGTAGGATGAAAGGACGGAAAAGGGTCCCGACTTCTAAAACCATGATTGAAGATGATTGAAGTTTTAAGTCTTCTATCTATCTGTCTGTCTGTCTGTCTGTCTGTCTGTCTATCTATCTGTCTATCTGTCTATGGTTCTGTCTGTCTGTTTATCTATCTGTATCAAATCGAAAATTCGAGGACCATGACGTTGCAAAATAAAATACAAAGTCACATGTATTCTGGAAGCAAAGTTGTCAATAGCAAACAAGAAATGATACCATTTCTGGAAGTTTCTAGAAGCTTCTGGCACTATGCCACACTCCCACCGTCCGCACATTCGCCTTATGTAAAATGCTGCTTACACCCAAGCCAACCATATCAGATTACACCAGGTCTGGGGCGGGTTTCCTGTCGAGAGAAACAGTGTACTGCATTTGAACAGGCTCCAGCTGGCATGTGTCACATACGAACCTGTACTTACCATACTTGTTTGTTTTATTTTATTCTCTATTTTTCAGTCTTGCTCTCCTCTTGAACTTATGGAACGGATTTCAGTGCATGACTTCTTCTTCTTGTTTTGTTTTGTTTTGTTTTGTTTCATCATTTACTGTTTGCTGTATCAATTCCAAGGCTTCTCAGGGGCGTTACTCCCACGCCGTCCATTCAGGGATCGCCATCAATAACCACACCCAGGCTAGGTTTCTACTCTTCTTTTCATATCACGGCATCAAGCAGGCCCGGACGAGACAGACACCTGCTAGGTTGGTCAGGAAATTCTAAGCACCGCTCTCTTGAGGAGCATCCATGAGTGGATGAAATCCCCCCTCTAGCTCCAAGAACACACAACAACGGTAAAAAGAAACCAACAAGAGTGGGAAATAAGATCGATCTCTCTCTCTCTCTCTCTCTCTCTCTCTCTCTCTCTCTCTCTCTCTCTCTCTCTCTCTCATATATATATATATATATATATATATATATATAAAATATATATATATATATGATTACACACACTATATATATATGTATATATATATATATATATATATAGTGTGTGTAATCATATATATATATATATATATATATAATATTGAATTATAAACAAAGCTTGCTCTTATGTCTTAGATTGAAGAAATAGGGGGAGATACGCATTCTTATCCTTGGAATTTATTAGTTTGTTATATATATATATATATATATATATATATTATATATATATATATATATATATATATATATATATATATATGATTACACACACTATATATATATATATATATATATATATATATATATATGTAGAGAGAGAGAGAGAGAGAGAGAGAGAGAGAGAGAGAGAGAGAGAGAGAGAGAGAGAGAAGATACTGGATTGGAACCAGTGACTTCCTGCCTCGCGGCTAATAGCACTAATGGGCATGACCGCGGCTCTTTTAATTAATCAGTTGATGTATGTACACTCTGTCATTCTCTCGTCTACATCTCAACCTTTTCTTTCGTTTTTTCTTTCCTGTCCTCTTAACTTTGCTTTTCTTTTATTAAATCCATCATCTATTGTTTTCTCCTTTTTTCGTTTTTACATTTTTATCGAAGAAATAGAAATGTAAGAGACAAGAACCTAACAATACAGTTTTTATAAGTTCTTACTTGTCTTCTTCGACAGGACGAATTGGAAGCTATGAATTTTGTTCTTGCACATAAGAAACTGTCTTCATGCTACCCAAAAAAATTGCAGTCCTTATCCAGGTTTGCCACCGGGTATGAAAATAAGGTCTGAGAACTCTTGGAAATTGAAATCAGAGAGAGAGAGAGAGAGAGAGAGAGAGAGAGAGAGAGAGAGAGAGAGAGAGAGAGAGAGAGAGAGAGAGAGAGAGAGAATTATTGGCAAAAATCGACACTACAACGGATAGTGGTCCATAAACAAAGACCTTAACGGTCAATCCTAATTTCCATTGTATGATAGACATGACAGGTCTTTAAGATGAAACGTTATAACGTGTGCCGTCGTATTTCTTCAAGTGATAAGGAAAAGCAAACTTTTTTTCTTTATGGCAATGTCAGTTCTGATTTCAATAAGATCGGGGCTGCCTGATCTCAAGTTTTCGATTAAACATTTAGATTAAAGAAAGCCGACGAAAGATTCTCCGTGTTCCATTGTGCCGAGTACAGTCTCCTCGAACTGATTCAAATTCATATCAACGAGCTTACATAAGTGACATCAATCTCATTTTTCTGTCCTTACATGCCATGTGTATCATATCAGGTGAACCCAATAACTGGGCATTAGAACAAACAACAAACAAACAAAAAGAAGAAGAAAAGCGACCCGTCACTGATTCTCCCCTTTTCTCTTGACGCAATGAAAAGTCGCACTCTGGGGAAATAAGGAAGCCAGAAAAGAGAAAGGAAGTAAAAACAACAAACAAACCTAACGGAATGACAGACGGACACAACTGCAAAACAAAGCTGATGCCTCGTCACTCACGTCAGTTCAAAGCCCATCTCAATGTTTGGAGCGTCAAGGGAGACATGAAACATATCGCCTCCCCACAGTGTTTTTCCCCTACCGCATCTTTCTTTCTGCTCTTCGTCCTTACTTTCCTCTTCACCCCTTTGTTTCTTCGTATCTTTTCCTTCCTTCCTTTCTTCGTCCTTTCTTTCCTCTTCCTCCCTTTGTTTCTTAGAATCTTTTCCTTCCTTCCTTTCTTCGTCCTTTCTTTCCTCTTCCTCCCTTTGTTTCTTAGAATCTTTTCCTTCCTTCCTTTCTTCGTCCTTTCTTTCCTCTTCCTCCCTTTGTTTCTTAGAATCTTTTCCTTCCTTCCTTTCTTCGTCCTTTCTTTCCTCTTCCTCCCTTTGTTTCTTAGAATCTTTTCCTTCCTTCCTTTCTTCGTCCTTTCTTTCCTCTTCCTCCCTTTGTTTCTTAGAATCTTTTCCTTCCTTCCTTTCTTCGTCCTTTCTTTCCTCTTCCTCCCTTTGTTTCTTAGAATCTTTTCCTTCCTTCCTTTCTTCGTCCTTTCTTTCCTCTTCCTCCCTTTGTTTCTTAGAATCTTTTCCTTCCTTTCTTTTCACCCTGTCTTTTACGTCTTGTAGGATAAGACAGCGACTCTAGAACAATCGTGTTCATGCTGACCATGAATGTAGACCGTGCACTCAGATGTACACCAAGGAAGACGTTGACAGCGTTTAAACAGTAGAGATAGGATTTGGGACAGCAAAACAATTTCTGCGAGACTGCAGCTTCACTCAACATTGCTAGAAAGGTGCGACATTTAGTATTTAAAGCCGTCAAGAAAGAAAATAATGGTGTACTTGATACCAACTGTTTCATACAAGAGACTTTATATCTGTTAAAATGACTTTGTGCTCATTCAGAAGAAAGGGAACAGCCCAGGCTACCTTCAGTAACATCCACATAGGCAGACGAGCTACCTGAGCTAGCTGACCATGTTTGGACGAAACAAAACGTCAAGACCAATCAGCAAGAGTCTGCACTGAAATCCACGCAGAAAAAAAAGGAAAACAGAACATGAACTGGCGGCAAACATCATTATAATCTTCGACGGGTCCGCGGAAACTGTAAAGATGAATTCAACCTGTCTGAAAACAGATAACGATGGGGGCGATTTCATGTTTTCAAGGCGCAGAATCCATGAAGACGAGGACAAGGACGTTCAGGTGCCGATGACGAAGATCGAAACCCCAGCATCCCCAATTGACATTCAGTGAAGCTTTACCGCTTCGCTACGGTGACCCGACGTTCAAGAAAAGCAGAGCGAGGCATGAATCGATAGTGGGAGAGAAGGACAGAAAGTCATACGTTCGCATACAGGATGTAGACAAAACATGCTGAGAGTTCCATGTGAGATCTAACCGCCCACACCCGCTCGATAATCCCTGGGGTCCTCTTTCAGTACGTAAAACAGGAAGCACAATGTCAATATTAAAGAGAGAGAGAGAGAGAGAGAGAGAGAGAGAGAGAGAGAGAGAGAGAGAGAGAGAGAGAGAGAGAGAGAGCAAAAAGAAACAAAACAAAAAAACTTGATAACTCAAGGACATTTCAAACACTGCCTCGTCTTCAATCTATATTTTTGCTTTTTCGCTCAGTTCTCCTAAGTACACGACAAGATGGCATTAGCAAGAACAACACCATGATTACTAGTAATAACATGAAAAAGATAATGAACAGATGATATGTAAGCAACGTGGCAGTGACACAAATGCACCCTTTAACACCACACACAATACTGCTACAGGCAATCAAAGATTGAGGAACTTAGTAACCAGCAAGATATCTGAACGGCAGAAGGATATGTAAATGTCGCAATGGAACTAAGAGAGAGAGAGAGAGAGAGAGAGGAGAGAGAGAGAGAGAGAGAGAGAGAGAGAGAGAGAGAGAGAGAGAGAGAGAGAGAGTAGAGAGAGAGAGAGAGAGAGAGAGACAGACAGACAGACGGACGGACGGACGGACGGACGGACGGACAGACAGAGACAGAGATAGAGACAGACAGACATATAAACAGAGAGAAAGACTGTTACCATAGAATAATACTTGGTTGTTCCCGATGGCCTTTGATATACTGGCGTGGACGTCACAAAGGTAAGCAAGGTTTGCATGTAATTCATACCTTAGTTTGAAATCAGAGAGGAAACATAAACAAAGGTAGAAAGAAATAAAGATTTTTCCTTTCAGTATCTGTGCAGCACACGTATTTCTTAAAAACTGTATTACTCATTTCATAAAAAGACCACAAAACAAATCTACTTATACAGACAAACGTTTAAAAATGAACATGTTGAGGAAATGTTCTCAGTATGGAAAAGACTAAAAACAAAGGGAAACAAAACAAAACGAACACAGAACAAGCAAAACCTAGATAGGCATTAAGGAGAGCGTAGACCTCCGTCACAACAACATTTTCCACGAGGGCAAAAAAAATAGGCGGTACGGAATGACGTGTTTCATTTGCATGGTAGTTTCCGCAAACGGATAAGGAAAGCGCGAAATCTGAACATCACCAGAATACGTTCATACGGCATGAAAATACATTACTTAAAGGATAGTTACCGGCTAGTAAATAATAACTTGATAGTGGTCATGTTCAGAGGAAAATTTGTAATCGTCCTGCTGAATAGGTCCTGACTACATCTTTTGATCGGGATCAGTACCACAGATCCACACCAAAATGTAACGCGTTCGTCCTTTGCCCTCGGTCCGTCTTTCCAAGTGTTGTGAAAAGCAGGTCCATAGAACCTCTTCTCCCCTCCCCCTGATCTTGAGCACACACACACACACACACACACACCACACACACACACACACACACACACACACACACACAAGTAGATGCCGATGAAAATGTGTACTCCTTACTGGAGATAAGATGGTTTGGCTTAAGGTTGCTGTGGAATTATATTCTGATATCTCAAAATGATTTTTCTCAACAACAAAAATCCAAACAAACAAGAAAACATTATTCCAAGTACTTTGCCGCCTAATTTTTTTGTTGGTCAATTTAGACATTTTTGATTTTTTTTTTATTAGATCTTACTATTTGATATTTGAGCGCTTAAAAACCTTTCTAGATTTCAATACCATTACAATTGGTATTATAACCATTATAACCATTATTACTACTTTTCCTTCCATCATTTGTTTTCTCTTTAACATACCCCTTCCATCCCTTTTATCTTTGATAACCAACGGAAACCATGCCACACGTCATCATAATCACTTCCAGTCTACGCTGAAGACAACGGCCGTGTTTCACCGTCCTCATGATGGTCAGATCAGGACTACCCCTCGTCATCGTCAGCGACAGCTCTTGTTCATCACGTCAGCACGTCTTTTGTCTACTGTCACAAATCTCATCTCCTTTGGACTATCGCCCCTTCTGGCCTGTCTGACCCGCCAGACCTGAGGACGCCACCCCCCCCCCCCCCCCCCCCCCGCCCCCTCCACACCTTCCCACCTCTAGCCATCATCGATCAGAGATGCTTGAGGCCTTTCCTGCTCTCCTCCCACAAACAACCACCGAACCATTCTCTCGTTCCATCTCATACCTCGGTCCATCATCCCTGCTGTCCTCACCCCCCACTGTCTGCGTCATACTTTCTGATTTTTTTTTCCACATACTCTGCCACCTCATTCTCACCCCACATCTGTCTCGTGTCATCGCTATCCTTTGATAAATAACACCCCACCTACACACACACTCCGTGTCCTTCTCCCGTATCTCATATATGGTAGCTTCTCAATCCACCACTCAAATACTTGAAGGAGCTTTCCCCTCTCCCCGTCATCCGAAAATATCTTCCCTCCGCCGTCCAATGTAAGGCGATTGTGTCCACTGCACTGTCAAGTCTGTCTTTTTGGATCACAAACTGCTACAGAGAGAGAGAGAGAGAGAGAGAGAGAGAGAGAGAGAGAACGAACGAACGAAATTTTATTTCACCATGGTAATGAGATAATTAAACTGCGCATGCTTTTTTTCACCCAGTCCTGGTGGAGAGAGAGAGAGAGAGAGAGAGAGAGAGAGAGAGAGAGAGAGAGAGAGAATACGTCTTTAAGCGTGATAGTGTTTACGTTTCAGAGCGTGACAGCGTTTATTACCTCCTCTATCCCTCACTTTCCATGTATTCCTCAGTTAAAAAAGCGGTTACAGCGTATAATGTTGCAGCCCCATGATTTGTCGTAATGCGTCAAGACGTATCACCCCCGTCTTCAACGTAAACAGGACGCTGAGGAGCGTTGCCACGGCTGATCATGGCGAGGCCACGCATGACGTCATGAGACGATTCTTGTGATTTAATTCAGCAGCCATCCGAATTGTCCACAATCCCTTTTTAAAATTCCTTTGTTTTAGTTTGGAGAAGCCATTTATGCTTCTTTCTTTTCTGAACATAAAATCCTTTCTTTTTAAAAGTTTTTGTTTCTCTTGAGAGAGAGAGAGAGAGAGAGAGAGAGAGAGAGAGAGAGAGAGAGAGAGAGAGAGAGGGGGGGGGGAGGGAGAGAGAGGTGGTGGTGCGGGTTAGAACAATGACTATTGTTTCATCTCTCCACAGACCTCCTGCCACCCTAACACCCCCCCCCCCCTTCCCCTCCAAGAAAATAGAACGAATGTAAAAAAAGAAATCTGACAGTATGGACACTCTTATCACTTTGTTGGAAATTGCAATGAATCGTGGGAAACACAGATACTACCTACCCCTCCCCTGACTTTCACAATAGCAGCAAGAGGAGGAGAAGAAGAAGATGATGAAGATGATGATGATGATGATGATGATGATGATGATGATGATGTTGATGATGATGATGATGATGATGATGATGATGATGATGATGATGATGTTGATGATGATGATAAGGAAGGAGAAGAAGAAGAAGAAGAAACACGGCAACAACAATTCCATGAAAAAGTGAAGAAGGAGAAAAACACAGCAACACATCCGTTAGAAAAGTGAAGACGTGGGAAAACATGGCAACAAAACATCTCATAGAGAAGTGAAGAATGAACCAATGTCAACAGAGTATGCAACAGAGAAGTGAAAGGAAAGGAAAACAGCAACAAAACATCCTTTAGAGAAGTGAAGAAGGAAGAAGAAATAGCAACAAAACATCCGATAGAGAGGTGAAAAAGGATGAAAAAAACAACAGCAACAACACGTCCCATAGAGAAAGTGAAGAAGGAGGACACCATAGCAACAAAACATCCACTGAGCGTGACAGTGTTTATCTTCTGTCCGTTACTGAAAGAGACTGCCTGTGCTGGCCACAGGCTGGTCTATGCTGTGCGATTTCTGTCCATTCGTAGTGCATGGGCCGAGATCTAGCGCAGAACCCTCCCCCCCCCCCTCTCTCTCTCTCTCTCTCTCTCTCTCTCTCTCTCTCTCTACTTCAGGCTGTAAATCTAAATTCTGTTTTAGGTAAGTGTTTCGTGGGCGTGTAGAACGTGTTTCAGGAACAGGATAAAACAAAAAAGACAATGAAAATTTTTTGTCTACACACTGCAAATGACTAGTGTATATTATTATACTGTTCAAAAAAGTTAAGGACCAACATTTCACTGACTTATAAAAAGAAAATTGGGAAGTGATCAATCTCCAAGTGTAACATGAATTTATTGAATATGTGAAAAGTGTATAAAGACAATGACAAGTCCGAGGAATCAACAAACTGGAATCGAGCGCAGTACAAACACCCCACCCCCAAATTTGAAAGTCACAGGAGGAGTGTTTGTTCAATGTCATGGTTAATAACGTGTGTGTCCCCGTCATTGGCAAGGCATTCAAGGCAGCGTTGTCGCATGGAGTTCACCAGTGTGCGCAGAAAGGCCTGGGGACAGCAACTCACTCCTGCTGGAGTGACTCAAACAGCTGACCCAGGTTAGCAGGAGGAGGACGACGCTGCTGCAGTCTCCGGCCCAGCTCATCCCAAAGATGTTCGATGGGGTTCAGGTCTGGGCTGTTTGCGGGCCACTGCATTGTTGACACCAGCAGCTTGGAGAAACGTGTTTACTGCTCTGGTGCGATGGGGCCGTGCATTGTCGTCTTGAAAGACTGCCTGAAGTCCAAGCTGTTGAAAGGCTGGCAGCACCAGGGGTTGCAAAATCTCTGTTTGGTAGCGAACACCATTCAAGTTCCCTGCCACATTGTAGAGAACCGTTCTGTAGCGTGTGCTTATGCCGCCCCAAATCATAACGGATCCCCTACCATAGCGGTTCCTTTCCAGGACAGCTTCTTCTGCAAAACGCTCCCCACGGCGTCTCCAGACCCTGTTCCGTCTATCGGTGGGATCCAGGCAGAACCGCGACTCGTCTGTAAACATCACGTTAGCCCACTCTTCATGTGTACATCTCACGTGCTGCGTGCACCATACTCGGCGTGCTGCTCTGTGGGCATCAGTCAAACGAGGTCTTATGGCTGGTCGTCGAGCACGGAGGTTAGCGGCGTGTAGGCGGTTTCGTATGGTCTGATCACTGACAACAGTGTTGGTGGCATCTCTAAGGCGACGTCTGATGTTGTTTGCACTTGCTGTTCTTTCTTGTGTGGCCTGCCTTTCAATGTATCGGTCCTCTCATGGTGTTGTTATTCTGGGTCGACCAGAGCGTGGTCGTTCTTGCACTCTTCCTGTGTCTTGAAAGCGTTGTCTGAGTCTGATAACAACAGAATGTGATACCCAAGTCTCCGTGCCACTTCCCGGACTGCAACTCCTTCTTGGAGCCATCGTATTGCTCTTCCTCGATCCAGCTCGTTCAGTCTTCGACGTGGTGGCATGCTGTTGCATTGCATTTTTCGCCAGTACAGTGGTTTTTAAAGACATTTGGATTAGCATACTTTATGACCTACAGCCTGATTTAGCTTGTGCTTCACATGATTTTGATTCAGCACATGCTCCTCGGATCCCGAACACATCAGAAATTCACCCCAATTTGTTTCAAAAATGACAAGTCGCGACACGTGTTTTTCAAGGCGCGTGAGAAATGTGTGCCACAAAATTGCAGTTGCCGCATTCACAATCAATTTGTGCGTGTGGTTCAATTTGTTTGGACTACAAAGGCGGTACAATTGAATTTTTGTGAATTTTAAAAAGTTTTTGTGCATTCTCAATGTTGGTCCTTAACTTTTTTTTAACAGTATATTATATAGATGGCACCCTCTCTCTCTCTCTCTCTCTCTCTCTCTCTCTCTCTCTCTCTCTCTCCCACCCCCTCACACACACACACATACACGCACGCATGCACGCCTGCGCACACACACACACACACACACACACACACACACACACACACACACACACACACACACGGTCTGTAAAAACTGAAGCTTGCACACTATCACCAACCTATTTCCCAATCAGTGCCGTATACACTACTTCCACACGATCACTCAACCATTTTTCCTGACCACAACCCATCTGAAACCCAGCATCTTTTCCGTCTGACCCCGCAGACCTGTAGAAGATCCCCCATCCGGCTGCCATCGATCTGTCAGAGATTGTGCACAGCTTTCCTACTCACGCCAGAAATATCCGCCTCCTTCCCTCCCCCCTTTTTTCTCTCTCTAGATCTTACTTTCATATCCCTGCCTGTTTTGGAAGTTCTTCAGTTTTGTTTAGATGGCCATCACTGGTTGAACAGTCTCACCCTGGTGTGCAATGGACTAAAAGGCGTTTGTCACCAGGTATTGCGACAAGTCGGAGGGTTTTGTTTCTTCTCGGGAGGTCTTGTCCGGACCTGTGAAACTATAGAACCACATCGCTCCACCAAGTATCGGTCTGTGTGCTACGACCTACTGTGAGTGATGTTCTCCGCCTTCCGCTGCCCGGTACCGTGGTCATGAATCAGTGTCAGTATCTGTCAGCATGATCAGCAGTCCTATGAAGGTGTACGAACACGATTATCGATGTTGTGAATGTCTATCGTCATGGTCATCAGTATTGTGAATGTTCACCAACGTAATTTATATGATCATTATTGTGAATATTTTCACCATCATGATTTGTACTGTGAATTTCTACCACCGTGATGATTAGTATTGTGAATGTCTACCACCATGATGATTAGTATTGTGAATGCCTACCACCATGATGATTAGTATTGTGAATGTCTACCACCATGATGATTAATATTGTGAATGTCTACTACCATGATGATTAGTATTGTGAATGTCTACCACCATGATGATTAGTATTGTGAATGCCTACCACCATGACGATTAGTATTGTGAATGTCTACCACCATGATGATTAGTATTGTGAATGTCTAGCACCATGATGATTAGTATTGTGAATGTCTACCAAAATGATGATTAGTATTGTAGATGCTAACCACCACTGTTATAACCTCTCTCGTTGTTTCTCTCCCGCTCTGCGACATGTTCATGTTGTTGGACGGCTTCCTAACCCTCTCAAACCCATATCCAGTTTTTCACTCCTCTCTCTCTCTCTCTCTCTCTCTCTCTCTCTCTCTCTCTCTCTCTCTCTTTCTCTCTCTCTCTCACTGGGCCAAGCACATCCTGACCGACGTGTAGTCAGCCACCCCCTCCCCCTATCGATGAGACAGTCGTTGTAGTCGATCCTTCCAGTCCAATAGTTTCTTCCATACTCCCAACACCCCGGTTTTCTAGTGGCCTCATCCGGAGGATCGTCTCCGCATGGCACTCAAACGATGTTTACCTACTGAAGGCGGTGGGGTGGAAAGGGGAGTGCAGGTGGGGAAGGGGAAGAAGAAAAGGTGGTGGTAGGTGGTAGTGGGAAGGTGGAAGGTCTTGGCAACTCTCTATTGCTTTTAGCGGTCTTGGAAAATTCGTTACCATCCTCGTGGTCTTGACATGTCTTCGCAGGTTTTGCTGGTGACATTGGCAGGACCTCGTTGCTTTCCTCTGGGACAATGCAATCACCAAATGCGGATCAGTATCTACTCAGTTATTAACGTTTTTCACTGAGATGCATTCTGAATGAAGGTTTCTGTCTCCTGCTACTTGGGGCTATCGCCAGTACTGGTATCGTTTCTCTATCTCTCTCTGCCTGCCCGCCTCCCCTTTCTCTCTCTCTCTCTCTCTCTCTCTCTCTCTCTCTCTCTCTCTCTCTCTCTCTCTCTCTCTCTCTCTGATATCTCCAGGCTTGTTTCTGCCACATCCTCCATGCCCTTCAGTGGCACGACTCCCAGAAACTGAAAGTGAGGTCACCCTGATAGCAGAGTATAAACGTCCACAAAGCCTCAGACGTTTTTGGTCCTTCATGATGATCAATGAGGATGACGATAACTGAGATGACGAAGAGGAGGTCCGTCCAAGTCTGAGATGACACGACAGAGCTGTACCTTCTGCCTTCGCTCGGAACATATTTCGGCGTCGACCAGGCCCGAGAGATACAGACACACTACAGCGTTCGGCAAGAAACTCGGGGCGACACTCTTACAGACGCATCCATTAAGTGGATGAATCTCGACTGTGTGATCCCAGTCTTCCCATCTGAGCATAGTCAATAATTCTGGGCAGGATTTTGTTGGAGTCTTGGTCCTTCCTTCTCTCCCTCTATTTAGCTTTCCTTTCTTCTTTGGCCCAAACTCTTCAGTTCCTTCCCCTTTTCCTCTGCTTCTCACTCTTTCCACTTCGACTCTGTGTGTGTGTGTGTGTGTGTGTGTGTGTGTGTGTGTGTGTGTGTGTGTGTGTGTGTATGTGTGTGTGTGTGTGTGTGTGTGTGTGTGTGTGTGTGTGTGTATGTGTGTGTGTGTGTGTGTGTGTGTGTGCGTGTGTGCGTGTGTGTGTGTGTGTTCCCCACCCCAAGCCCTTCCGTCCTTCTCTCCTCTTTAGTCCTACTTTCTTCATGCAAACCAGAGAAAAAATCCCTCTCTTGATTATTGTTTCACAAGAGCCATGTGCCTTTCCGACAATACTGGAGAAACGTCTTGCTGCCTATTTTCACAGCACAAGACTAACCTGATTTAATCGTCTTTATACAAATTTCACATATACTCTTATTTCAATTATCTGTAAGCAACACAATTTGACACCAACCAGTTTCAGTTATCTATAAACAACTCGTACAACACTGCCATCTTTTAGTTATTTGCAAACAGCACAATACAACACAATCATCTTTTAGTTATTTGCAAACAGCACAATACAACACAATCATCTCTTAGTTATTAGCACACAACTGAAAAGATACACGACGATCATTTACTTACATGTAAGCGTGGACATGACACGAACGTTTTTCAGTTCTCTACAAACAACTCAATGAGACATACAAGACCCTGTTGTTGCAGGTATTTGTAAATAAAACAATCCAACACAAACATCTTTTTAAAAAAGTTACGTAGAAGTTCCTGAGCCTGATGTACGAGAAGTACAGTGTAAGAGATTCACTGAGTCAAGGGCGTGGAGTTACGAAAGACGGAACCAACCCTCTTCTTACACCACCTTACCTCCCTGAATTATTTCAGAAACCCATTCACAGCTGCGTGGAGGGACAAGAAATAGTTTTCAGCCCGCAAAAATGCGACCCCATTTTTTTTTTTTTTTTTTTTTAGCTATGTAAACAACTCCATACCACACGACCATCTTATCTATCCGACCAAGCAGAACTGTGGACCCATCTTTTCGCTACTCTCCTCATTGATCAACGAAATGCTACAGATTCTCCTCAGTCCAGCGACTCTCTCCCCGCCGCCTCCTCCCATTCTCCAATCGTTCCTTCATGCTCCCAGCTCTCTCGTTGTCTGTCGCCTGGCCAGGGCTGGCTGGACTTTCTTGCCATGATACGCAATGGGCCCAGACCATTCACGTCTCTCCATAGGAAACAGGCCATGTTGACAGGACATATCTCTCTCTCTCTCTCTCTCTCTCTCTCTTCTCTCTCTCTCTCTCTCTCTCTCTCTCTCTCTCTCTGCTGGTCTGGCATGGCGCTGTCGCGTGTGGAACTGTATGTCTCCACTCGGGCCAGAATGTTCCACTAACGTCTACTTTCGGTGAAGTTCTCTCTTTCTCAAGGACTCTTGTCAACAATAGTACCACCATCACTATCATCTCTCTGTCTCTGTCTCTGCCTCTGTGTGTGTGTGTGTGTGTGTGTGTGTGTGTGTGTGTGTGTGTGTGTGTGTGTGTCTCTCTCTCTCTCTCTCTCTGTCTCTGTCTCTCTCTCTCTCTCTCTCTCTCTCTCTCCTCTCTCTCTCTCTCTCTCTCCTTCCTCGTCTGTGGGACTGAAAGGCCTTGTGTGGCGGTCGGCAGGGCTATAATGAAACTGAAACTTTTTTTTTTTTTTTCGGAATTTGGTCCTTCCTTTACTTTTCTCTCTGCGTTTTCTACCGAGACTCTTCAAATCCGTTTCATTCCGTCTGTCCTCGATTCGCTCCCCCTTTCCCATTCTCGCGAGTGAGTGAGGGAGTGATTGAGTGAGTGAGCGAGAGAGTGTGTGTGTAGGGGTGTGTATGTATGTGTGTGCGCGTGTTTGTGTGCTCGCGTGAGAGAGAGAGAGAGAGAGAGAGAGAGAGAGAGAGGAGAGAGAGAGAGAGAGAGAGAGAGAGAGAGAGAGAGAGAGAGAGAGAGAGAGAGACTTCAGACTTCAGACTTCAGACTTCAGATTTTTATTCAGTAAGGCCATCGGCCCATTTGAAGGGGAATGAGCACAATCATGCACATTATAATGTGTAAGAAAAAAATCACTAGTCACGAAAAATTAAAAAAAGAAGAAGAAAGGAAACAACTATACCAATAAGAACATCAACTAAGACGTCATTATTTCTCTGATCTTAGACGCCTTAAACAAAAACATACCTAAATTTCTAATTACCTTTAAACTGTTAGTGCTAAGTAGTAACTGTAATCGAAACATACACGGGCGCCTATAATATTTCTGTGGGATAAATTTTTGGCGAAGATCTTCTAAAGCTGGACAAAGGAACATAAAATGTATTTCATTTTCCTCACCTTGCATACACAATGGACAAACCAAGTCAGTTTGTGTATGCTTCCTGTATCTTAAATAATGAGTCCTTATTTCAGAAACACCAACTCTAAATTTAGCAATTAATCTTTTCAAATGCATGTCCAAATCCAGTTTTAGATAAGGCTGAATATATTGGAAACTAGAATAATTTCTGTATAAATCATACCGTTCACTAGTTTGGATATGGTCGTCCCACATTTGCCATCTACAGTCAATCAACCTTTGTCGAAACGCACGAATAAACTGTTTTTGATTTCCAACACCCTGAGTCAGCCAAACATCCCCAAAGCCATGCTTACACAGAAACAAACGCACATTTGAAACCCAGTTCGTTTTTCCCTTTGCATCCAATTCAAACAACATCTCATAAGACTTACGAGGCAATCTATAATGATCCATGTGTAAGAGCTTTAACCAATATCGCACACATCTAACGGCTGAACCAATGAACAGTGGATATCTATTGGACTCTCCATAAACCAAATCGTTAGAGATACGCCTGTCGAGACCTAGAAACCTCTTCAAGGCAAATAAGTGCACAGCCTCACAATGAACAACGGCACTATCTAAACCCCAAATTTCAGCCCCATACATCAACATAGGCTGTATCTGGGAATCAAATATTTTTAAGAATAATTCAAGCGAATTATTATTCAAAGCATGCAATCTTCTTATTACACATATCAAAGCATTCTTTGCCCTGCATGCAAGGTCTTTACAAGCAAACGTAAAACTTAGGCGTGTAGAAAAGTAGATTCCCAAGTATTTATAAACATTCAGCACAGGTATAATAAGTCCATCATACTTCATCTTTCCTCGCCGCCAAATAACCTCCCTTTCTAAACACCACAATGTTGCTTTTACTCATGTTAACTTTTAACTCTAATGAGGATGCAGCCCTGCTCAGATTATTTAGCTGACGCTGTAGGCCAACTATTGTTTCTGAAACCAAAACAACGTCATCTGCCAAAAGTAGGATAAATAATTCTAACACATCATTTGTAAATCGTCCACCATGAAGGCCATTATTAATTACCTCTATAGCAAGCTCATTAATGAAAATTGAAAATAATACAGGGCTACAGACATCACCTTGCCTTACTCCCGCAACACAATTAATATAATCTGTCAGACTGGACCACTTCTTACCCTTGTTTTAACAACTTTGTACATAGCTCTAATACAGTTGAATAATTTCCCTTGACACCATATTTAAGTAATACTCTCCATAAAAGCTGTCTGTTTATGGAGTCAAAGGCTTTTTCGAAGTCAATAAACGCAACATAAAGTTTACGATTTAAAGAAAATTGTTTCTGAACAAACGCAAAGAGAGTAAACATATGATCGATAGTAGAGTAACCATTTTGAACCCAGCTTGATGTTCTCCGGTGATATTATTACATTCAGCCCACTCCTGCAATCTTTTGTTAATAACAGTGCTATACAATTTACTAGTAACGTCAACTAGAGAGATACCTCTATAATTATTAGGATTGTTTACATCGCCTTTCGTGAATATCGGCAAGGTTACAGATTCCTTCCAGTTTTCTGGGAAGATACAATCATCAAAAATCCTATTGAAAAAAGCTAGTAAAAAGTCAACAACTTGAGCTCCACCAAATTTCAACAATTCACCGATAATAGAATCAGGTCCAGCCGATTTGTTAGTCTTAATTTTCCGAATGGCAAACATAATTTCTTCTTTAGAAATGGGGCGATTAAAATACTCATCATCATCTTCACCAGTAACAACAGAAAGTTCATCATTATCTGAGACTTCTTTATCTAACAAATGTTTAAAGTGCATATACCATGAGTCCAGAGAGATATTATTGTTGTGATATTTTCTTTTGAATGATGCTCTTTTTACTGTTTTCCAAAACTCTGTTGTGAAGGAAGAGATCTGATCATATTATCTAATAGTTTTTTTATTGAATATTTTCTTCTTCTGTTTTAGAAGATTTTTATATTCTCTTCGCACAATAACATATTCACTTCTATCACCAACGTCCAAAGTACGCAACCATACTCTCAATAATGTTAGTGCTTTTCTTTTCATTGTCAAACAATCACAGTCAAACCAATCCTCGTTCTCACCACTGTTCCTTATTTGCACACGTTTTTTCATACCTTCAGCACTGTTTTTGATACAATCATTGAACAAGTTTAAAGCTTTATCTACATCAACAGCAATCAGTTCTAAGGCCTCATTTAATTTTGTACGCATTTCTGCTTCACACAAATTGTCCCTGTAAGTCATGGCATAGTCATCATTCCACACAAACCTTTCGGAGATAGTAGCCTCAACAGTCTCAGCTGATTTATCAGCGTTCTCTGTTGAGAAGTCAATGTGAAACTCAATAGGTAAATGATCGGATTCGATCCGTTCCGAAACAAACAAATTACAGGAATCACAAAGAATAGAGAAAAATCTTTTGACACAAGGAAATAATCATTTACGCTGCTCCCGGTGTCTGTTACATATGTATAGCAACCATGGCGGTCGCCCTGACATACACCATTCATAATATACAAATCAAAAGCAACGCAAAGATTTAACAATAACTTGCCGTAGTTATTCAAAACATTATCCTGAGAACAACGATCTGTGCAAGGTGGTTCACTTTTCGTTTGCAAACAAGAATCAAAAACATCAGTAGACAAGTCAGGAGAAAAATTTGCTGTCCTGCTGTTCAGATCTCCACATACTATTACATCAATGTCACCAAGGGAACACAAGCAATCAGCCAAACACTCTTCCAACATAGAAATCCATTATCAGCATAAACAGAATTATAAAAGGGAGAACCTTCAGGTTGAATATATGCACAGACCAAAGCAATATTTTTCGTTGTCCCAAAAAGCGATTTTTCGATTAAAAAGACACACACGTTAGAGTAATCAACATCAACATAAGATATGAAGGGAACAAATTCTTGTTTTATTAAACAAACAAGCCTCCCGATCTTCTCCCCTGATGACAGAGTTTTACAGCAGCTTTGCAAAAGGCTTTATATCCGACAAACACATCCATGTTAAACGTTTCAAGAAAAGTTTCTCCAAAACATATAAAATCAAAACCACAGGCATAGGAAACAAATGCCTTGTCAGAAACCTTTGAGGATAGACCATTCACGTTCCAAGACAGAAACTTGAACATTTTATTACATACGGGCACGTCCGACCATGGCTATCAATATGACTGTTACCACATACACTATTATTCATGCATACATTAGTATCGCTATCCACATCATCATATGTAAAAGAATTAACATTCAAATGCCTATCTTTCAAACCTTGATCCGAATTCAAATGACTGTCAGTGCCATCGCTCACATTGCCCACGCTACTGTCGTCAACATCACGTGCAAAGCGCTCACAGCTACGCGCGGCAGGGTCCGGAGCGGCCAGTCTTACAACCGGTGTAAGGAAATTTTTCCTCCCTTTTGAAGAAGGTTCATCCTCATCACAAAAGGACCGGCCAAAACCCTATCTCAATTCCTTCAGTTGACCAGAAGCATCGAGACCGAGTCTTCTGCCATCTACAAGGAGATGGTCAAAGACCATCGCGGCCCGTTTGCCACTGTTCCTGGCCTCCTTAAGATGAGGAGTGAGCTTCCGCCTGATATCGCGGACCCTAGCTGTGAAGTCTTCGCCGACAAAGATATTTGTCCCTTTTAATTTGGTTTTAGCTTTTAAGACATGTACTTTATCCTTATACGAAGAGCATCTGGCAATGATGGGGGAGTCATGCTTTGCATTTAAGCGATGCGCTCTGTCAAACTCGACCCATTCACGCCCAATTTCTTCGCTGTCAAGACCTTCAACATACGCTCGCAGTCATCACCGTTCTCATTCTCACTTCTACTCAAACCATAAAACAATAAGTTGTTACGTTTTGAGCGCCTTCAAGGTCGTCCGCCTTCTTTTCCAGCAACTCTACTCTATTAGTGGGGCAGTTAAGGTAGTAAATATCAATGAATCGTGCACTTCATAGTAGAAGCATGCCATTTGGTATGTGGGTACCTGGACCCTTTCTAAATGATATGAGAGAGGGAAACACAATGGGCGTGACCTCTGGAGGGCGTGGCCATACATTTAATTAGGTCAGTGTGTCATGTTCTTTCTTTTCGTTTTTTTGCACAAAACAATGCATTTTTGCAACAAAAAACTGCTTTAGAATAACCTGAGTATGTATTCGATGAGACATATGAAGACAAGCCTGTATTGAAGCTAACTTGTAAGACTGTAATAAAGTAGGTCATTTAAAAGTAGGTCAAAGTCCTTAAAATCATATTGTTTTTATTTTTTACTTTTTTTTTGGGCTCCAAGTAGTTTGCAAAGTTCATAACTAACAGTAATTACACTTAGAGCAGAAAAAAATTATGTAAACTTATTTTTGAAAATGAAAACAAGCATTTTGTCACTTAAAAAACAAGTAGGTCAAGTATTTTTGACTACTTAATGGCTTATCTTTACATGTTTTGGTATCAGATTTAACCAATTCAGCTGCTTCTAGAAGGGAAAGATGGGGTTTCAAGTACTTGATTGTCTCTATACTTATTGCCTAAGTTGACAGACTGTTGAGTTGCTTTTTATATCGCAAGATTTGACCTATTTAGGACTCATTTGCTATCAAAAATATACTTTGTGGTTTGTTAAATATGTCATATAACTCTAAGCACCATATCTTCCGATGAACATTAAAGGGAAACAGTTTGTGAATTGTCAGTGCCAATCAAATGTCATAAATCACACACACACACACACACACACACACACACACACACACACACACACACACACACACACACGCGCGCGCGCGCGCGCGCACGCACCATTTTCTTCTGAAGAAAAAAGTTTGCTTTACCTCACGTCACATTCAAATCAGCTCACATGTCCTGGTAGCAGTCTCCACCACAAGCACAGAGGGCGGTACATTGCAGGTTGGCCTTCACACATTTGCAACGTCTTTGCAGCCTTGCTTGCATCCACAGTGAACCAGTTCAAGACACGAATCCTGTGCCTGCTGAAGAGTTGTCCACACGGGCTGCCACATTTGTCCCTCTTTTTTCCAACCCCAGTCTGCAGGAGATGGGAGCACAGGTTGTTTTGCTAGACACTGACCCCAGACATATCCAGCTTGGTAGATAGCACGGAGAAGATGTTGTCTAAGAGCTGCTGAAGTTGGAGGAATGTTCTCAAGGAGCCTTCCTTGCTGAGCAAACAGTTTCTTCCTAGCCTGGTCAACTTTATGGAGTGCACTCGTACGTTCGTACAACAAATCTCTCGAAGGTTTCCAACAAAGCATCTGTCAGTGAACATGGTCTGTCCATGATGGCCAAGAAGGAGTCTGTCACTTCAGGAAAGATAGTCATGTATTCCACGCTGTTGTCTTGCCCCTGCTGCTGAAAAAAGACACTGTGTCACATCCAGTAAAGGCATGAAATGCTGGAAGGGCCTTCGATTTTCTTGGTCCAAGCTGTCTGGCTATCTGATGAGCTGGGACATATTTGAAGTGTTTTCCAGTGCCCAGAGCTAACCAGATTTCTTGTGCAGCAGTGACCTGGAAATTAGCTACTGCAAGGACAAGAACATCTGTGTCCGTGGTTCGTACTAAGATCTTGCCCAAACCCTCCTGCACGCAATCTGCAAGGTGAAGTAAGATCCTAGTATCAGCCTCCTCGTGTGTGCAGGCTTGCAGACGACTTGTTTTGTTTGTTAGCAGGGATGCAGAGCACCTTCTCATCACAGGTAATTACCACCACCTTCCCCTGCGTGTTGACTGTTTCAATTGTTCTTTCAGCGATGTACTGAAACAGTTCTGCTTTGTTGTCATCCACCCGGAGAAAACTGTGCCAGTTACCAGGTAGCAGTGCGGTTGGCAAAACTCTTCTCCGAACACCACATCCCCTGTGCTGTCTTGCACCTGCCTTCAGACTGCTAGAGTTGTACACGTCAAAAACGACGTCAACTCTTGATGTCGATTCCAGATTCTTTAAGACGTATGGTACAAACATGTTGTCCACATACTCCTGGAATGTCTTACTTAGCTTGGGCGACAACATCTGGACCACTGCAGCTCCGTCAAGCAATTTTGCGTCAACTTCAGGGGGAGACAGAGGGATCACAACAGCTTTAGCATCCAGCAGACATCCAGCCTCTTCAAAAGGATCTTCCGTTTCAATGACGTCAGTAATGTTGTCAAACACATCAGGTGGAACATCAGCCATGGTTTGGGAGAAATCTTCATGTGTATCTTCCATGTCCTCGTTTGGTGCCGGAATCGTCACAGCCTTACTTCGAGTTAAAGTCACAAGTAGATCTGCTTTGGATCCTGTTCTCAGTTGACCAAATCTTGAGAGTGATGGCGGCCATGGGTGGTTTTCATGCCTAAAGAACTCTTCTAGATTTCCATGTCGGGACTGGCATGCGATGTAGAGCCTCGAAAACAGAGAACAGTCATTTTTCAACATTGCCAGATTACTCTTCACACTGGACGGCAGTCTGCAAACTTGGTTTGAGAACAAGGGGAATCTGTTTCTTTTGATGGGTTCAGAAGTGGCTTAGTTCTCTTTTCAAAGCGCTCTTCGATGAATGTTGCATACTGTTCCTGACCATGTGATCTGGCTGTTCTCACAGTGTTGACAACGTCATCATTCATGATATTCTTGGTGTCAATGGCAAAGAGGTATCTGCTGTCCTCCGAAAAGGGTTCCCCATTTCTTCAAGCAGGAAACCAAGGCATTGACTTGTGAGGCAAATGCATTCTGAAAGGAGGGGCGTTGCTCGTGATGGTTAGTGCTCTGCTCAACCTCTTTATCCAGTTGGTCTTCGAACTCTGTTACAAGTCGGGATATTTCTGGTCCAGCAATCATCCAGCGTCTGAGAGCACCAGGGTTGTTTGTAAGACCAATGGCGCCGCCTTCAGCTTTCACAAGGGCGTTACATTGTTCATGAGCCTGGTCCAAGGCGATTGCTGAAAATGTATGTTTTGTTTTCCTCACAACAAATGCCCCAGAGCAGAACCGTTGGAATACGTCAGGGTGGTTTTCTTCCAGCACTGCAAATCTCGGATGTGAACTGCCAACCAGCGAGCATAGTTGACATTTTTTTTTCTTTTCTTTCTGCGTACGCAGGCTGATACTCCTGCGGACACTCCCTGTATTGCCAGGCAGTGGAGTTTTGTGTGTATGACCCTTTTTTATCCCGCCATTAAGGCAGCCATACTCCATCTTCGGGGAAGGTGCATGCTATGTGTCACGTGTCATCCATACCAACGGCCAAACTGGCCTTCTCTTCCGAAAGTTGGTGATGGGATTTTACGTGTGTGCAAGATGTTATGCGTGCGTTCACACACGGAACCTCGGTTTATAGTCTCATTCGAAGGACTATATGGGGAATGGAGTCAGAACCAATGTTAACTCCGAGGGAAAAATCCCCCTATACCGAAATTCGAACCCGCAACCCAGGATCACGAGTCCGGCGCTCTACCAACTGAGCTATCCGGCCCCCTATAGTTGACATGATCCATGGCAAACATCCAAGGTACCAACTTCGTCAGGCATTGGACATACATCTTGAAGTGCCCTGTGCGGATTGCATAGACAAGCTGAAAAATACATAACTGAAAGTCCAGGGCCGTAGTCCAGTATGCAAACTGTGGCTGTTCATCTGCCATCTTCATGCTCCAGTCGTGGAAACCCAAAGGAGTGCTCGGGTCTGACTCCAGAAATTTGTGTAAGCATGCCACTGCAAAATGTATAATGCAGCTGCCGTAACTTGGTGGGCATGCCTTGTTCTGGTCAGATGAGCTGCTTTGACTAACGACTCAGCAATACCAGAGGATGCAATTCGGCTAGTGTGATGGCAGTATTCCATCCTGAACCCTTCAGCCAGTCCCCAAGCGTTTTGAAAGCTGCCATTTCTATGTGAAGGCCTCCTAGCATGATAACAAAGTGCTTCTCACCAAATGTGTCTGGCCAGCACCACTGAATTTCCTTTGCCAAGGCAAACAGTGGCTGGTCCATGCCAAGCACAGGTGTTTGTCCTGGATTGAGGTGTTGGGTGGCTGCCTTTACCAGAGTCATGACATGTCTGATTAGGGAAGTGGAGTGTGCATTGTCCACAAGGAGAGGTAGGAGTCCAATGATGGCAGATGGGATGTTATCTTGTTGTGAAGAGATGCATGATAAGCAGCCCATGAAATTGCATCTTTATTGTTCACAGGCTCTGTCTCCAGTGCTGCTAAGACATGTTTCAACCAGGCATACTCCTTGGTGCAGCTTTGAATCTCAGGACTGATGTCTGGCTGATTACCTCCTGGTGATGGAGGCACCAGATGTTCCTTGTGTGGGTCAGGCACAGGAAACACATTGGTGTATTCAGGTGGCAACAAAGGAATGGTGCGATTTTGGCTGTTTGCTCCATCCTCAATAAGTGGCCTCTGTTGCTGTTCACCATCATCTTCACTGAGTCTGTGCTGAACGAGGGAAATGCTGCTCCCATGGAAAGAATCTGATGAGGTCGTTGAAGTGGGATTGTGGTCTATATTGTCAACTACACCAGCTACAAACAAACCCTTTCTCATGTTTGTTGGTACAACAACGCTTTCCTCCTCAAATCGTCTGCACACCGTGTGTGCTATCTCAGATGAAATTGACATCACCCTGTCATAAGAAATCCCAAGTCCAAGATCAGAAAGTGTGGTAATGAGTCCCTTCTTTCTTTCTGCGTGCAATTTCAGACCAAGATAAATTGGTAGAGGGGTTTCTCGGTCTTTCTTGTGGCGCTGAAATTTTGTGTCCCTTGCAATCTTTCGACAATTGAAAACAATCACTTGGGAAAGAGTGAGAACAGCTTGTCTTTGAGGTTTTGCATCATACTCTGATTGATCAATCGATGTTGGGCCATCAAGGATAAAGCTCATGAGCGCTTTCACAGATGCTGGAACTGACTGTTCTTGGCAGTTGTCTTCAAAGACTCCTTTGAATTCCCTTGTCCCTTCAATATGTCTTTCCTTATGATCTGGGCTGCTTTGACCAATTGAAGAGCATCAGAATCAATAGTGCACACTTTTTTGAAAGCATCACCCAGGTCTTTGTCAAATACAAGTATGACGTCTCTCCCTTGATATGCACACTTCAGATCTGGTATGGCTGCTTCAATCTTTTTTCTTAGGCGTGTAGAATGTACCTTTTCATCATTTAAACCAAAATGTGAGAGACGAGAAGTATATAGACGAAGTAGAAATGTCATGCCAAAAACAGGGGCTGTTTGGGGATTATCTCGGAAGCTTTCAATATAAGCCACAACCTCAGCAAGTGCAATAGCATGTGCTGTTGATCTGTTTGTTGTTTCTTCTGATTCTTGTGCCTGGTTTGCTGGTACACGTCTGTAGAAGGCAGACAGGCATTTAATGTGATAATGACAATCCATTGCCACCATGTCTTTGACAGCAAGTTTTGTGAGTAGCTCTTGGTCGTTCAGTTGCTGAGCATGTGCACGAACTTTATCATCCAGGGGCAAAGTAAGAGCTCGATGAAGCCCTGCTGCACCGGGACATCCATTGCAGAAAAAGCATGTTGGTCCTGTGTCCATCTCATCTGTCTCACAGCTAGATTGATCTGCAAGTTTCCGTGTTTTCACAGGACTGGGTTTATCACTTGCTGGCTTTCTTTTCCTGTTTAAAACAGTGTTGCTTATTTTTGCACGACAGGACTTGTGCCAAGAAGCTTTGTGCTTCCTCAAGGTCTCCTCAAAACCAGTTCCTTCATCCAGTTTAGACAATGGAATAGAAAGTGGGGACTCACCCAACTCCTGAAAAGCTGTCAAATTGTAAGCAACGTAGGTATACCCTGCTCCATCTCCTTTTGCTCCCTTTACTGGGCATATCAAAGGTGCTTTGCTTAATAGGTTCTGGCACAGAGCGCACAGATTCCAGTCAACTGTCAAGTCATCAACTTCTTCAGATGGAAATGGTACACTGGGGTCGTCTATCCTCTTATAGTCACGAGACATCGCCACTTTCTGACTGCCTACAGACTCGGAACTGCAACAAAGACAAAAAAGCAAAACCTGAGTTTTGACGCCAATGGATGACCATACAATTTGCACTGATCAGTTTTTTATTCCGCAATAATGACAACCAACTTAGCAAGTTCACAGAACTGATTTTTATTTCTTGTTTTATTATTTGAGCATTTATCATCAATACAATTAAAATTCATGTTGATACGAACTTATAATTGATATTGTTCTTGTAAATATGAACTGTGCCATTTGTGGTCCGACACTGGCATGTCTGTTATATTTTATTATATATATATATATATATATATATATATATATATATATTTTATATATATATACAAGAATCGCTTTGGAATTCTGGCTGAATGCAGTCTTTATCTTAAGAAGAACAACGTGAATATTTCTAATACTTAAAAACCGATTTTTAATCATTAAAAGTTAAAATGGACATAAAACTGGATTAAAAATAATGTATGTAAACTCACCAGCTGTGAAAAGGTTGTTTAGTCAGTCAAATAGCTGCATTATGCCGAAAGCCGCTCCAAATGTGCTGAAACTTGATTTTACAAAAAGACATCAAATCAGTACACCAAGAATGAAACAAAGCCGTTCGCAGGCGTGATGGCCACGACCGGTGATACATTTTTTTGCACCCTCATAGGAATATTTGCAACAATATCAGTCTTATATGTATTTTTGCCTGATTACAAGTAATGTACATATACATTTCTGTTCTCAATTTTATTTGATATTCACATGTCTCAAACGTTGTTTAAACGGAAGAAACTTAATAGAACACCAAGTGAAATGTGTTACTTTTCACGTGGTTGACTCGTCTAACTTACACCGCTAGCGGCGATGACAGATCGAGAGCAGG
>CM031604.1:65160608-65170608 GCA_018398815.1 Conus ventricosus
TTATATGTTAGTGAGTTTCCCTCCCTATTGGAGGATGTCTCCCCCTTGGAGAATATAAGCTTGCTGAAGGCTCATTTTGAGAAGCATCTATTTTATTTTCCCCATTCACCCACTCAAGCACATACTGTTAGTTAGGCAGAATCATCTACCACTGCAGATATGAATGCGTATTTCCCCCTATTTCTTCAATCTAAGACATAAGAGCAAGCTTTGTTTATAATTCAATATTTCTTGCAGTCATTGCAACACCAAGCTGCTCTGTAAGTTGCTGGAACGGTGCGGTATTTATCCTTGGAATTTATTAGTTTGTTGTATGTATATATATATATATATATATAAATCAGAGTTAAAAAGCCACTCAGGACGTAAAAAGTGCTCAACCATGTAGGGAGCGACATACCAGTTTAAAATAGGATTTTAAAATGAAGAGGTTAAAACCTACAAGCTTGTTTCAAGCTAAAAGCGCTCTCCTCAGGGTATACAATACAATTTGGGCACGCCACCGGTGTTATATATTGTGGTGTGTGGGCGTGTGAGTTCTGTGCGTGTGCACGTGGCCTGCCGGTTTTTCTTTTTGGGGGGGGCGTTCAGGGGGGACGTGCCACGGAATGGTGCATTGACAAAGATTTCCATTTATGCCTGCAATTGTTTATCATTTCTACTTTAGAGTTCAGGGATGCTAGGTGGGGTTTACATATATCAGCCACTTTTCTGTAGTACATAAGTTGCATTTTTTAGAAATGGTGTTGCTCTTATGTTGTAATCTATTTTCTTATTTTTCAGCTTCCAAATATATTTACTTAATTCTGTTTGTTTTTATATTTTTCATTTTTGAAAGACTGTTTATGGTTTGCATATCTGGTTTTAAAGTGGTTAGCCGTGATTCCTATATATGTTTCTTTATCACTGTCTGTTGTTACGTAGCTTGGTACACAATATTGTTGTAGAGACATTTATTATTCAAAGGGCACTGGTCTTTTTTAGTGCAATTACAAGATATTCCTTTCCTCACCCTTTTGGTTGTGTTGTTTTTTGTTTTATTGGAAGAATCAATTATATTTTTAAGGTTGGGCATACACGAGTTATGATAGCTTGACGGTATTTTTGTTGAATTTTAGATAGTACATGTTCTTTTGGGAATGATGTTTTAAGGATTCTGAGGAATTCTTTTCCTACGATTAGTTTTTGTTCTTCCATATATGGAGGGTTATACCATATAATTTTTCTTTTCCTGTTTTTCCTGTTACTGTTCATGTTGTTATCTGGGTTGTATTGTAATTTATAGTTGTAGCCACTTTTTTTCAGCGCCTCTTGATATTCAGCTGCTGCACTGTTAAATTCTTTCTCATTGCATGACAGTTTAGATAATCTTTTGTTTATACCATTAGGTATGGTTTTTAAGATGGAGGGTGGGTGGTTACTATTGATGTCTACGTAGACGGGTGTGTCATTAGGTTTTTTTATATGGTTTGTATGTATGATCCTTAAGGTCTAATGTTATGTCTAAATAATTTACTGTTTTTTTGTTGGCTTCTACTGTGATTTTTAGGTTATGGCTTTGAAAAATTTATCAAAGTTCTTTTTCTTGTTTTCAATGATTTTTGGTTTATTGTTTAACGTGGCAAGACCGTCATCTCTGTATAAGCCACCTGTTACCAAGTATTTTCTGTATATGAGACAACAGAAAAGTCCAACTAATTCACACGTTTCAGCTCCATCATAAGTCCCATCGTGACATCGAATGTGGAATTTCTGCTGTTTTTTTTAATCCAAGTTTCACTGTTGCTATGGAGAAGGGTTTTCTTAGTGTGGAGAATGATTTCCATCTCAGAATCTGTTATATTTGTATATTGTTGGCGAATCTTAGAGCTTTAGTAGTAATTCCTCATCAATGGAAGGGTAGAAGTCCACTATGTCAAAGTAATGAACACTGTATTTGTTGTTTGTTCAATTCTTTAAACCATTGGATAACTTCATAACTATTTTTCCAGAGATTGTATTCAGTGTTTGGTTTTATGTCCTCTATTGCTTTTTCCAGGATCTTTTTACTAATTTTGCCTAATTCAGATTTTAAATGAGTTTATCAATCTACAAGTAGGGTTGTTGAGAAAGTTAGGTTTGTGGTTTTTAAGGTTATAAAGGCTTCTTTCATGCTGTTTGCTTCTATCCTATCACCTAAAAACCATCTGGTGCACAAGTTCTTTTTCTTTTTTGCAGATGTTGTCATATGTGGGGCTTATCAGCTTTTTAAAAATAATTTTTTCTAATTTTTTTTGTTGAGGAGTTGGAGATATATTTTATATTATACATTATAACTTCAGACATATTATATATATATCAATGTAGTTGCACAGCCTAAAACGATTCTAAAAGCGCTCAACCCCTATATATTATATATTATATATATATATAATTTATTATATATATTATTTTAAAATATATATAGATCAATGTGGTTAAAATACCCAAAACGATTTCCAAAGCGCTCAACCCTATTTTGGGATTATTAGTGAAACACTATATTATAACTTCAGAACCATAAATCGGTTTTGTTACTGGTTTTAAAAATTTCCCGGTTCGTTTGTAACAATTTCGGTTATCTTTATTTGAAACTGCTACTGTTGTAAGAAGAGGTTATGAACTGACATTAAAAGAGACTATGATGATCAGGCACATTGATGAGTGCAAACAGACGCTACATCTTGTGAGTATTTACCAGAATATTTCGCACATCGTAAAAGTAAACGGGATTTTTTTTTTTAAGAAAAGAAAATACAGCATGCTGACAGAGAAGCAAACATTTACACATACAGCATCATACAACTGGACAAAGACACCTACCAAAGCGCACACTACAGGGTTACAAACAAGAAACGGTGGTGTCTTGAAACCAACACTTTATGTATTTTGACACACATTTGCAAAACGCACACAACACTCTCACTCAGTCATTTCACTATGTTGTCCAATCCCTCAGGGTGCTTTTGTATCCGGATCTCTATCTCTCTCTCTCTCTTTCTTTCTCTCTCTCTGTCTCTGTCTCAGCATATAATATATATATATATATATATATATATATATATATATATATATATATATATATATATATATATATATATATATATATATATTTATATTTATATACATATATATATATTTTTACACACACACACACACACACGCACCACACACACACACACACACACACACACACACACACACACACACACACACACACACACACACAAGCAGCAGCACTGAAAACATGCGTCTTTTTTGTCTGTTTGAATAGACCTCATCTCAGTCCTGAGCCAATCGGTCTGCGAGGCGTGATGTAACTCCTCTTTCTCTCATCATCCATAAATAAGTCACATCTACCCCATCCCCTGTTCCCCCCCCCCCCCAACGCCCCCTCAAATTGTTCTTTTATGATCCGACCTGTTTGTTCTTTCCGATGATTAGGACTGTTGGAGCTGTCTTGCTGTAGTACGCGAGTAGTTCAGGTTGAATATACTAAGGCTGTGTCTGACAAGTCTGAGAATGTATTTTTTCATGGGGCCTGAGAATTGTTGAACTGTGTGTCTGCACTTAGCCTTCACACTATTACAGCAATGTACCTGAAAGGAACTCGCCGATCAGCGCTGCCTGGGGTTAGCAACAAATCGTTCATGTCTGCTGTCGTTACCATATTCTCTCTCTCTCTCTCTCTCTCTCTCTCTCTCTCTCTCTCTCTCTCTCTCTCTCTCTCTCTCTCTCTCTTCCGTCTCCCGCTCTCCCTGGCACACAGTCTTTGCCCCTTGATATGCCTTCCACACCTCTGGGCTTCTCTCTTCCAGTATCTCATAGACGTCTACAGTTTTCCATTCATTTTACCCTCTCTGGGCCTTTTTTGCCATTGCTTTTATTCACAACTGATCCATTTCCTGATTTTTCCGCCATTTGTTTTCGAGTCTTTCCCAGTTCCTCGGTTCACCCTGTCTCTATTCTCCCACACCCTCCCTCCCTCTCTCTCTCTCTCTCTCTCTCTCTCTCTCTCTCTCTCTCTCTCTCTCTCTCTCTCTCTCTGTTAATGTCCAACACGTCAAACAGCAGAAAATCAACACTTTATAAACTGTAGAGGTAAGTTATTTTGTTAAAACTACACTGATGTGAATTCACTGATTTTACTGATGATCATATGGTGTGCACTGCATTCTGGCTGGAAATGTAAGGTTTCTCCTTTGGACAAAGGTTAAGGTAACAACAGGTAAAAAATTCAGTATTTATCTTTGCACGCTCCCAGATTCGGCTACCACCTTACACTGAAGACACTGTTTCATTTCGTTATCTGAATTAAGCTGAACAGTACAAGAATTCGAATCACAGGTCTCCTGGACTCTCTGCCACAGCTGGGAGGGTTGATACATGGAACAAACAAACAAAAAGGTCAGAAGGGTGACAGAGAGGAAATCATGTTCGTGTTTGCCATGACAGGCGACATCGTCTCGACACATTCGTGTCAAGGGTCCGATCAAATTAGAGTAGGAACCAGAATAGGGATATAGGGATAGGTGGTTTTTTTTTTTTTTTTTAAGTGGGCTTGGCTGCACCTTATGTGTAGCCAGGGCTGGCTTACCCCCGAGGGGGGACAGGGTGACCGTGGTAGCCTGCCAGCAGATCAACGCATAGCTATTTTAGCTTTATTCAAATTACTGTCTGTTGTGTAGTGAGAGTGTGAATGCTTTTTTTTTTTTTTTTTTTTTTTTGCGTCAACTCCAAAGCGGCAGAGTAATCAACCTGATGATTGTGGCCGCTCAACGGATGATGATGATGATGTCTGTGACTCAGGTGCCTGGTTAGCCGTCTCGACAAAGTTTTGTTCTCTTGATCCATGGGGCCTATGTTTTGATCCTTGTATGAGACCGTCAGGTTAGAGGAGCTATTCTCTTCGAGGTCAGCCGCTGCGCAGACCCCAGGCCCCCCTCCACGGTAATAAGACTTTAAACCGAGGCTTACTGTGTGAATGCATACACAAAGCAACAACAGCAACGAGATAATACCGATCAAGTTAAATCCCACCAATCCCCTCTCTCTCTCTCTCTCTCTCTCTCTCTCTCTCTCTCTCTCTCTCTCTCTCCTCGCTCGCTCGCTCTCTCTCTCTTTCTCTCTCTCTCTCTCTCTCCTCTCTCTCCTCTCTCTCTCTCTCTCTCTCTCTCTGTAAGTGTGTGTTGTGTGTGTGTGTGTGTGTGTTATGTGTGTGTGTGTGTGTGTGTGTGTGTGTGTGTGTGTGTGTGTGTGTGTGACATAGACACACACAGACACACACACAGACAATGCGCACACATATACTGACAGACACACACACACACGCGCGCTGGTATTGTGCTTAGACATCTTCTCTGAATGCGGTTACAGGTGGAATTATAAAAGGCCACAAAAGTGAAAATCTAACAGATCGGAAACTGCAAGAAGGAGGAGAACGAGAAGAAGGAGGACGACGACGACGACGACGACGACAACCACGAGCAGGAGGAGAGTGGAAAAAGGAGGAAGAAGAGGAGTAGGAGGAAGGGAAAGAGATGGAGGAGGAGGATGAAGGGGAATATAGGAGATAGAAGGGAACAGCTTGCAATACCACCTTCTTTAAAAAAAAACTGAAACTTCTTCTATACGACTGTGAATGCTATCCCCCAGTTACTATCACGCACAATTCTTCCTCTTGGTCTTTACCAGTTCGACTCCCGAAACACATCCTTCATGTCCAACTGTCTGTAAACAACACGACCTGAAACCAGGCGATTTTTCAGTTGACCAGTAGTAGTACCACAGACTCCATTTTCCCAACCAACATCCATCCCTCCCCCTCGTCCACTCTCTATCATCCTCCCTACGTTGATCAGCAAAGAGCTGCAGATCGTTCACATCCCCTCCAGCAATACCTCTCACCCCCCCCCCCCCCCATCCCACCCACTGCCCTTGTCCAATCATTTCTTTCCTGCTCCAACCTTCTTTTGTGCTACCGATGGGGCCATGGACTGACCGTCTTGGCGTGAGTTACCCATCTGTCCAGGGGACCTTTGCCTCGTGAGGACGCTGTCTGACAGTGTTGGACCTATTCGTTATAATGGTGTTCTACTAGGATGTTGTCAAACAACGGGGGACGATATCTGAACACTCAGGGTAGCACTTGGAGGAGGGAGGCTGAGTATTGCTTTAAATGAAGCTCTGCTTCTCACTGTCAGAAGATGGGGAAGGAAGGGTGGGGGGGGGGGGGGGGGGGGGGGGGGGGGGGGGGAGGGAAGGTCAGGGAGGTGGTGTCTCACAACCCTCTCCTTAACCTTCCCTGGACCATTTCAGGTACCCCTTCACTGTTGGGTAGACGGACAGAGCGAGTTTTGAAACTGTTAAAATCCGCCACATTTCCCATTAATCTACAACATGCCGTAATTCTTTCCACGCCGTCTTTTATGCCCCTATAGCTTCCTCGTTTTCCTTCATGTGGACAGGGCTGTCCAGACCCTTTCTGCCATGGATCCTGATTATTTACATCTCTGAGAGAAGACAAGAGAGAGAGAGAGAGAGAGAGAGGAGAGAGAGAGAGAGAAGAAGAGAGAGAGAGAGAGAAAAGAGAGAGAGAGAGAGAGAGAGAGAGAGAGTGCGCGCGCGTGTGTGTGTGTGTGTGTGTGTGTGTGTGTGTGTGTGTGAGAGAGAAGAGAGAGAGAGAGAGAGAGGCAGACAGACAGACACAGACAGAGAGACAGAGAGTGACACTGAAAGCGGAGAGGAAAGCCACCATTGAGAAAGGAAATAATAAACCGGTAGAGAAAAAAGTCAGGCTAGTTGTCTACAATCAAATACTAACGTCTGGACCGGAAATCAGTAAAACCTTCTGGTCTATGTGGAACAATTTCAACGCAGTCTGTCTTGTAACAATAATGTCAACTTTTTATGCAGAGGTTAAGATCGGACATTGACTGAGAACGTGATGACCAGATACTTGATGGACACAAGTACAAGCAAAATTGTTATATATTTTCCAGAATATTTCAGACGTCAAACACACACACACACACACACACACACACACACACACACACACACACACACACACACACACACACGACAAAATCAATTCAGAATACTGACCAAGAAAGGATCAGTTTCAACCGGGTCAATAACACTGACAAAGATGCATACCAAAGCACAGACAGCAGATAGAGGCACAGAAAACAAATAGATGGTGTCTTGAAACCAACCCCGTCAGCAGCACCACCTTGCGTACTTCCCAGGCATTATCAAAGCAAACACACAGCTCCCACTCGGCCATCTAAGCATGTTTTCTGGCCCCTCAGGCAGTGTTCAGGCAGTGTTCATGTTTTGCAATTCGTGGCCAATGCCTTCTGAAACTAGGCGGGTTTTTTTTCTATCTGTTTGAATAGACCTCATCTTCTCAGTCCGATCTCCATCGATCTGGGAGGTATTGCGTAACTCCCCTTCTCTCATCATATATGAACACACCACATTTACCCCATCTTCTATCGCCTCAAACTTCTCTTTAATAGTCGAACCCACTTGTTCTTTCCAATGGTCAAGACTGGTTGAGGCGCCTTTCTCAAGGTAGACTGGAACACGACGGCATCTCACAAGTCTTGAGTATTTTTTTTTCCTTTGGGATCGTCAAATGTAAAACTGCATGCCTCCACTCGCTTACCGCCACTGTACGTGGATGGAATCTCTCTGATTCGCATTGCTTGGAGCAAGCACCAAATCGCTTATATCTGATGTTGCTTCCAAACTCTTTCTCTTCCCTTCCTCACATCCTCTCTCTCACGCCATCTTTGCCCTTTAACACACTTCCCCTCGCCTCTAGCTTTCTCTCTTCCCTTTTACCTCTATTTTCAATCTCCTTTCCTTGTACCATCTGGACCTTCCAGACTGTTTCATTCACAAAGGATCCTCTCCTGTCTGTCCATCTCTTTATTTCGGTCTTTCCCGATCTCTCGATCTCTCCTGATCATCCATCCTCCTGACTCTCCCATCCCCCCCCCCCCCCCCCCCTGCCTTCTCCCCACGAAAAATACATCAAACTGCAATCGCTGTGACCATGTCATAAACTGAAATTGCAAGGTATTTTGCTAAAAACTTACACTGATGTGAATGAATTGGTTTTCCTCGAGTGTACCTTATGTACACCACGCTGTGAGTAAACACATAAAACTTCTCTCGTGAATAAGGATGGGGTCAATCACTCGTAATATTTACAATTCACGCTTACATCTCTTCAAACAAGGTGACAACCATACACTTCAGTTCATTTCGTTAAGAAAACAAAAGAGCAGTCTCTGGTTATTAGCTGGACTTTCTGAAAGAGCCTTGGAAGCAAGCTGCAGGGAAATATCGGATATAAAAAGTAAAATTAAAAAAAATTAAAAAATTAACGTGATACGAGTATTAACGCGAGTCATGAGATGCCACAGAATCAATGCCTAAATGGCCCAGTGGATAAAGCATTGTTCTCTTCGTCCAAGTGTCCTGGGTTTCATCTCCGCCTCAGACAGCTAGGTCAGAGGGGAATTTCTCGTAAAATCTAAATCTCCGCAGACTAACCCCCTAAAATTCCTTGAGATGACTGAGGCCCCATGTTTTAACGTATACACGGAAAACCTTAACAAAAACAAACTTGCAGGGAAGTTAAATCCGAGTCAATCCCCTCTGTAGAAGAGTAGGGTATTGTATGCCAACGGCACGAATCACACAGAAATGTCCTACTCACTAGCACGCGCACGCACGCACGCACGCACGCACGCACACACACACACACACACACAACACACACACACAATCACACACACACACACACACACACACACACACACACACACACACACACACACACACACACACACAAGTTTCAAGTTTCGAAGTTTCTCACACACACACACACACACACACACACACACACACACACACACACACTGATGCCATGATATGCGGGAGAAAACTGTTGGATCAGCAAACCTCTCATCGATCATGATGATGGAAGATGAAAGAAAGAAAGAAACGGGGAAAAAAAGAAAGAAGGAAAGGAAGAAGGAGGGAGAGAGGGGAAAGCGTGAGAGGTGTAACAAGGAAGGAGGGAGGAGGAAAGGGAGAGCAAGGAGTAGAAGGAGTAAAGGGAAAATGGGGAGGAGGGCTGGAGAAGGTGTGGAGATGAGAAGGAGAAGAAGGAGTAGAGGGGAGAGAGAAGGCATGGAGAAAGGGAGGGGGAAGAGGAGGAGGACGAAGAGGAGGAGGAGGGAGAGGGAAGATCAGAGGGACAGGAAGAAGGGAGGGGAGTAGGAGGAGTAGGAGGACATCACATGTGACAGTGGTACGTACTGGCCCACTGTGAAACCTGTTTTCTTGTCACTGTCGCATACAGCTCTTCCTTTTGGTCTTTTCAAGTTCGACCCTCTGGGCACATCGCTCACGCCCGGCTGTCTGCAAACAACATGATTGCAAACCAGGCGTCTTTTTTCATCTGACTAGGCAGCCATATACACTCCTGTTTTCTGACCATTCCTCCCTCCCCCTCCTTCCTCCTCGCACTGATCAGCGAAATATTGTAGCCCTCTTAGCAAGATGTACACCTTTTTTTCTTCTTTTTTTTTTGCTGTCCCAACCTCTGCGCCACCTCAGAGGCAGTGCACCCACGCCGCTCATTCCGACACCCCGTCCACAGCCACAGCCCGGTCGGCCCCGCCGCAGCCCAGGCACCGGCAATCCACAAGGAGCAGTCAATGTCGAGTCGTCAAGAGGCATTCCACCGGAGAAGACACTGCACTGCTGCCGAGTCACTTCGGTGGTGTTCAGTGGCGCCTGTTCTGATCTAACATACGCAGGACACCACCTACTAAGCCCCCTACTGACGACAATAATTGCTTAGTCGCGGAACCGGCGTGAGTGAGCTCTCCCTCCGGAGGGCGCCACCACGTCCGTCCAACGACAGCCCCCATGGACTCGCCGATACCGGTGACCCCGA
>CM031604.1:65175608-65178108 GCA_018398815.1 Conus ventricosus
CACACACACACACACACACACCCTGAAAGGGCTCTGTGCGGTGGTCGGATGGGCTATGGTGAAACCGGTACCCCTAGTTTTACATTTGTGTTGGAGTCTTGGTCCTTCATTCATGAGTTTTCTCCACACTCTTTTGATCGAGACTCTTCCAATTCCTTTCATACACACACAGACACACAGGTTCTTTCTCTCCCTTTCCCTTCCTCCCTCCCCCCATCCCTTCCTCCCCGAAAGTTCAAACAAGAAGTAATCCTGACTTTCGAAACCAACACTGGATGGGACTTTGCTAAAGTATGTCTGAGTTTCGTTCGTTTTTAGTCTCTTACACAGCAGGTCACACTAGACTGTGAAAGAAAAACAAAGTGTGTGTGCGTGCGTGCGCGCGCGCGCGCGCGCGTGTATATGTGTGTGTGTATTTGTGAGTGAGTGAGTGAGAGGCGCATGTGCATGCATGTGTGTGTCTGCGTATGCTTGCCTACGCGTGTGCGTACGTGTGTGTTCAGTGGTGGGGAATAGACGGCGGTGGGGAGGATAGCAGGGAATGAGAATTGAATAAGGAGCTAATTTAGGAAAAAGTACAGAGAGAGAGAGACAGAGAGAGAGAGAGAGAGACAGAGAGAGAGAGAGACAGAGAGAGAGAGACAGAGAGAGAGAGAGAGAGAGAGAGAGAGAGAGAGAGAGAGAGAGAGAGAGAGAGAGAGAGAGAGAGAGAGAGAGAGAGAGAGAGAGAGAGAGAGAAGGGATGGGGGTTACCACCACTGAGAAAGGACCCAACCAAAAAAAGTCAACATACTTGTATGTAACTACATCATAGCGTCTAAACAAGGAATCAGTAAAAAAAATTCTGGTCAATGTGGAACAATTTTAACGCAATCATTTTGTAACACTAATGTCAGAATCTTTGCATGGAGAGGTTAGGATCGGCATGAAAAGAGCATTTGATGACAGAATATCTGATGGGTACGTGCAAGCAAAATTATTGCATTTTAGCTAGAATATTTTAGACGTCACATAAGATTAAGAGGGAAAACAATACAAAGATGTCTACCAACACACAACACAATAGTTTAACTACAGAAAAGAACCAGCGTCTTAAAACCAACCCCTGTGCATTACCACCTCACGGACTTCCCAGTCATGATCACAACACACACTACTTCCACTTGGCCACTTAAGCATGTTTTCTATCCCATCAGGCCGTGATCCTGTCCGGCAATACGCAAGCAACGTCATCTGATACCAGGCGTCCTTTCTGTGTGAGCGGACCTCATCTTCTCTGGATAGTGCCCATCGATCTGCGGGTGTTGCGTAACTTCTCTTCTCTGGTCATCCATAAACAAACCACGCTTACCTCCATCCCCTATCCTGAGCATCTCCTCAGATCGTCATTTCATGGTCGAACCTACTTATTCTTTCCAGTGCCAGGAGTGGTTGAGCTGCATTGCTGTAAGCAAGCAAAGGTGAGGAGACACTGGCCCTTTAAGGAGAATAAAACCAGACTGTGTGGCAAGTCTGGGTATTGTGTGTTCTTTGGAGACCGTCAAATGTAAAAGTGCATGTCTCCACTCGTCCACCGCCATTTTACTGAGATGTACTTGGAACGAAGCTCTCTGGTTGCGGTTGCTTGGGGCTAGCCATCAAACGGTTCAGTTCTACTACTACACTCCTTCCCTCTTCCCTTCTTCCCGCCCTCTCCAGCGCACCATCTTTGCCCTGTACTACATTCCCCCACTGTTAGCTTTCTCTCTTCCCTTTTATGTCATGCGTTTCAATCTTCCTTTCTTTGTGCCATCTGGACCCTCCAGACTCTTTCATTCACAAGTGACCCCTCTCCTGTCTGTCCGTCTCTTTCATTTGAGTCTATCCCGATTCCTCTCCACATCCTCCACCCTCCCCGACTCTTCCATCTCCCTCTTCCCCTTTTTCCTCCCCACGAAAAGGACACCAAAGCGCAAAACCGGTAAATGCATTATAAACTGATATCGTAAGTTATTTTGTTAAACTGCCATTCACATGAATTAACTAGTTTTCATCAACAACTGTACACTATATTAACCACATTATGACCGTGTGTGTTGAAGATCTCCCATGAACAAAGTCGAGGTCATTCACTAGTAATATTCAATACTTAACGCTCACATCTTTTTATACTGGGCATGGCCTTATACTAAATATTTTTTAATTCCATTTCCTATGAAAACCAAAGAGCAGAACTCGGGTCTCTGATCAGTGTTACCTGGGCTTTCAGAAATAGTCCGGGAAGGAAGCTGCATAACAATTCCAGAAAAAAAAAACCCGCAGGGATTGACAGAAAAAAGCGCATTAACGTGTGTCACGAAAAGCCACAGAATCAAGTCCATAGAGGCCTGGCTGGCCTAGTGGTTAATGCACTGTTCTCTTCAACCAAACATTCTGGGCTCAATCTCCACCTCAGACAGCCGAGTCAGGGATTTTGTACGTAGTTGTCAACATCCCTCCAGACTCTAACCCCTTTCAATTC
>CM031604.1:65185608-65188108 GCA_018398815.1 Conus ventricosus
AAATATTAAGAAGCAAAATATAACTTATCTCGGGAGTACCTTAGAATCAGAACGAGCCTGAGTTTCTGTGACTGTGTGTGTGTGTGTGTGTGTGTGTGTGTGTGTGTGTTTGTTTGTTTGTTTGTTAGCCCCCGCAATAGCGGCCCTCGGCAATAGCGCCCCCGGCAATAGCGGCCCTCGGCAATAGCGGCCCCCGGCAATAGCGGCCCTCGGCAATAGCGGCCCCCGGCAATAGCGGCCCTCGGCAATAGCGGCCCCCGGCAATAGCGACCGCTACCCGAAACGAAGAACTGTGTGTCTCCACTCATCCTCCAACCTTTTACTGGGCTCTACCCTGAAATAAACTGTGCTGATACCCATTGCATGGGCTAGCTCAAATCGTTCATGTCTACTGTCACTATTATATCTCTCTCCCTCTCCCCCTCTCTCTCTCTTGCTTCCTCCCATCCTCTCTTTCCCATCATCGTTGCTCTTTAATACGCCTTCCAGCAGACCTTCCCTTTTAGTTTTCCTTTCCTTCCACCATATCCGGACCCTCTGGACATTTTTTTTTTCGATTTATTCACAAGTCATACCTTTCCTGATTATCCACCTCTTGTTTTCAAGCCCCCCCCCCCCCCCCCCCCCCTCTCTCTCTCTCTCTCTCTCTCTCTCTCTCTCTCTCTCTCTCTCTCTCTCTCTCTTCATATCAAACAAGCCAAACTGCCAAAACTTTAAACACTTTGTAGACTGGTGTGGTGAGATATTTTGTTAAGATCACAGTGATGTGAATTCATTGGGATTATCCAAGATTATATGGTAGGTACTGCATTCTGATCGTAATTGTAAAAGTTCCCCTGTGAACAAAGTTTGATTTAAAAACAAGTGAGAATCAATACATATATATTTTTGCACCCTCTCAAATAGGGCAACCACTAAACATTAGATAAACTGTTACATTTCATTTTCTCATGTAAGATAAACAGTACAATTGGGATCAATGGTTTTCTAGATTTAATGAAACAACTTGGGAGGATTGTTGCAGGGAACATTCAAACACACACACACACACACACACACACACACACACACACACACACACACACACACACACACACTCACAAACAGCACGTGCGTTCGCACACACACACACACACACACACACACACACACACACACACACACACACACACACACTCACTCACTCACTCACTCACTCACAAACAGCACGTGCGTTCGCACATGCACGCACACATACACGCACGCACGCATGCACGCACACACACACACAACACACACACACACACACACACACACACACACAGACACACACACAGACACACACACACACACACACACACACACACACACACACACACACACACACAAAACCAGTCAGTGAACTGACAGAGAAGAAATCACGTTGATGTCTGCCATGACAGGCTACAGTGTGTGGCCTAGGTGTCTGGCTAGCCCTGTGGACATAGCATTGTTCTCTTGATCTATGGGAAAAGGTTTTAATCCCCGCTTGAGACCATCAGGTTTGAGGAGATATTTTCCTGGAGTTCAACTGCTGTCCAGACTCCAGCTCCCCTCCAAGCCGATAAGACTTTAAACTGATGCTCACTGTATGAAATCATACACACAGAGCAACATCAACACCGAGATAACATCGATCAAGTTGAATCTGCCCTCCCTCTCTTTATTTCTCTCTCTTTTACACACACACACACACACACACACACACACACACAAACGCCACGCTTGTATTGTGTTTATGCATCCTCTCCAAGACTAAATGTGGCTACAGGTGGAATTATTAAAAGACACAAAAGCGAAAATCTAACGGATTGTGAAACTCCAAGAAGAAGAAGAAGAAGAAGAAGAAGAAGAAGAAGAAGAAGAAAAAGAAGTAGGATAATCGATGGAAGAAGAAGAAGAAGAAGAAGAAGAAGAAGAAGAAGAAGAAGAAGAAGAAGAAGAAGAAGAAGAAGAACAACAACAACAACAACAACAACAACAACAACAACAACAACAACAAGAAAACAACGACAAAAAACAACAACAACATGAAAAAGAAGATGAAGAAGAAGAAGAAGAAGAAGAAGAAGAAGAAGAAGAAGAGAAGAAACAGATGATGATGATGATGATGAGGATGATGATGATGATGATAATCTGTGACACACACTCAGCTAGCTGACAGGGAGTTAAAATCAGACACATAGAATGGCTTCAAAACACACACACACACACACACACACACACACACACACACACACACACACACACACACACACACACAAAGCCACCTTCTTTGAAAACTAAAGGTACTTCTGAACGACTGTGAAAGCTATCTTCCAAAACCCGTCACACGCAATTCTTCCTCTTGGTCTTTTCCTCTTTGACCCCCCGAGGACCGCCTCCGTGTCCAACCACCTGTCAGCAACGTGACCTGAAACCGGACGATTCTTCATACGACCAGGAAGCACCACAGGCGCCATTTTCTCAGCCCAGCACCCAC
>CM031604.1:65200608-65203108 GCA_018398815.1 Conus ventricosus
TGATCTGGCATCTATACCTGACGGACTTGTCCTTGGCCGCATCCCACCTTCTGACGAAGTTTGGTTGAAATAATTCAGTCGTAATCCAAGGGACATGCAGACGGACAAATGAACGAGCAAACGCGGATGAAAACGTCTCCTTGATAAAAGTTAAAAAAAATATGGACGTACGTATCCCTTTTTTTTCTTTTTTCTTTTTTTCCTTTTTTATTGGTTCGGGCTTTTAACTCTTTAAACTTTAACTTTTGTTTCTGGTTCTGGAATAGAACGAACATAGGGCAAAGCACGAACAAGGCGGTTCAACTCTTAATTTTTCTATAATCTGTAGATAAAAGTCTTGACCGAGACGACAGGGTGAGTTCATTCTTCTTCTTTTTTTAATCGCGACAACCATTGCCATCGAATTTGATCGAAGAATCCTATTCCCTTCTTTACCCTTCTGACCCCGGCTCCAGCAGGTGAATGAAGATGGCTCTGCAAACCAAGGGACTTTATGGCTGATCAACTTTACAGCACGCAGCGAACTAGGAAACTCGACAAATATATCTGTTGGGACTTATGGACCATCAGTGGAGCTAGACTTACTTTATGTAGTTTTCATTTTTTTTTTTTACATTCACTGTTCACAGTTCCTTGCCTCATTTAAGATTTCCATTCTCATCAATCAAGCCATGGTGATCTGTATTTGTTTCTGTCACCCCCCCCCCCTCTCTCTCTCTCTCTCTCTCTCTCTCTCTTCCCCCCCCCCCCCCCCCCCTTTGGCAATTTGGCATCGTGAGCAACATTCGTTTGATGTTTAAGGGGCCATCATGGGGACAATAATGTGTTTGTTATTTATTGAACAATCTAATTTCTAGTTCAGTTCATTTCCATGTAAAATGCACTCCTTTTCGATACAAACAAAACAAATATTATCTGTAAGAGACAGGTGAAAATGGATTGACCCTCTACTTTCAGTCATTTTTTCTTCACGGACCAACACTACTAACGTCCGCTGGTTGTCTACAACTGGAATGTTTACTTTGTACGACTACAGGCAGCAGAAATAGTCCTGACTAAGCTGACAGGGGAAGTCTGTTCCTTCTTTCGTCACAACAACCGGTGCCATCTAATTCAACTGAAGACACCGCCCTCCCTTCTACCTCACCCCCCTCCCCAGTGTTCGGCCACTCCCCTTGGCATCCGTCAGCCTCTCCTCCTCCTCCTCTTTCTCACCATTTCCTAACTCCTGTTCAGCAAGCGTCTTGGGGAAAATAGCTCACGTAATCGACCGGGATGAAACGTGCCAAAAACAGACTGAGCGTGAAAATGCGGCCACAGATCTGTGATCCCCCACCGAGTGTTTTCACTCGCGTCATTACGTCAGAAGGGACCGGCTCGACGTCGAAAATCTCGGTCAATCTGTCGCCTTCGTCGCTTCGGGCCGTGATCACCCCGGCATCAGGAGACCGGTGAAATGAAAGATAAATCACTGAGGGCTGTCCTGAAAAAGCAGAACGCATCCTGATCGGGTTTTTGTTTTCTTCATTTATCGCCAGCCATTTTGCTCAGAATGGAAAGAAAATATTCTCCAGATTTATTGCATTTAGTTTAAAAGAAAGAGAAAAAAGTCTGCAGTTCAGTGAGAGGAAATTCGGTAAATGACAGTAGGAGGGAAGGCGTATGATGCTTTTCCTATCACAAATGAGATGTTATCTTTGTATCTAATAGTCTTTCCTCCGTTATTTGCCACGGAGCCGGTAAAAGAGTCTCAATGTGGATTCTGACCTTAGAAAGAACCTTTCGGTACTTTCTCTGTTATTCTTGGAGTGGTTTACCATCTGCCGCTGGAGGCCTTAAGAAGAAACAGTTTGTGCACCACCTGCTACTCCTGTTGAACTCATCCATATCATATCAAAAGTGTAGAAGCTCTGTGGTGCTTTCAGTATAATGTACCACTCACTATACACATGTTGCTGTAGAATGTTGAGACGTACCACTCACTATACACATGTTATTGTAGAATGTTGAGACTTACCACTCACTATACACATGTTACTGTAGAATGTTGAGACTTACCACTCACTATACACATGTTACTGTAGATTGTTGAGACTTACCAGACGTACCACTCACTATACACATGTTACTGTAGATTGTTGAGACTTACCAGACGTACCACTCACTATACACATGTTACTGTAGATTGTTGAGACTTACCACTCACTATACACATGTTACTGTAGATTGTTGAGACTTACCACTCGCTATACACATGTTACTGTAGATTGTTGAGACGTACCACTCGCTATACACATGTTACTGTAGAATGTTGAGACTTACCACTCACTATACACATGCTATTGTAGAATGTTGAGACTTACCACTCACTATACACATGTTACTGTAGATTGTTGAGACTTACCAGACGTACCACTCACTATACACATGTTACTGTAGATTGTTGAGACTTACCACTCGCTATACACATGTTACTGTAGATTGTTGAGACGTACCACTC
>CM031604.1:65205608-65213108 GCA_018398815.1 Conus ventricosus
TGTACTTGTTCATTTATCCAAACGTTGCTGCAGTATATAATTGTCACGTGCAGGGTAAATGGGCAAGCTCAGAACATTCTTTCTTGGTAGGATTTCCTTGTTTGTTCTGTTTACTCTGTATTGGAGTTTCTGTTTGGCGATTTGGTCATTATGTGAGCAAGCGGTAGTTTGTTATGTATTTAACAATCTAGATTCTTGTCTAGGCTCTTTCCATGCAGAGTCTGCTTCATTTTCAATACATGCAAGACAAATATTGTAAGAGACAGAAGTCAAAATCGATTATTTTCTAAATCTAGTCACCCTTTTCTCCATGGACCAACAAAAGTAACATTCGCCTGTACACTGAGCCGCTGGAACATTTAGTTTGTACTAATACAGCAGCAGATAATGGTCTTGACTGAGCTGACAGGGTAAGTCCATTCCTCTTTCGTCACAACATTCAGTGTCAACTAATTCAATCGAAGACGCCCCCACTCTTCAGTCCCCCAACCACCCCACTCTTCACCCATGCTCCCTAGCGTCCGCTAGTCCCTCCTCCGCCTCCCTATTCCCTCTCGTCTTTTCAGCAAGCGTCTTGGAAAAATTCCTCATGCAGTGGACCGGGAAGAAAAGTGCCAAAATGGACTGAGCGTGAACATCCGGACACAGAGCTTTTATTCCCCACTGAGTGTGTTCGCTCACGTCATTACGTCAGAAGGGACAATATCGACATTGGTCATCTGGGTCAATCAGTTCTGTCGCCTTCATCATTATGGGTCGTGATCACTCTGGCATCAGGAGACCGGTGAAATGAAAGATAAACACTGAGGGCCTGCCTGAAAAAGCAGAACGTGTCCTGACTGGTTTCGTTTTCTTCATTTATTGGGAGCCATTTCGCTATGAATAAAAAGAAGATGTTTGAAAGATTTATTTCATTTAAAAAAGGAAGAAAACGTTCTTTGCATTTCAACAATAAAGGACAGTCAATGACAGTCGTGGTGAAGCCCGACAATGCCATTCCCATCACAAATTAGATGTCATCCGGTACTCGACATTTTTTCCTTCATCGTTTTGCCAGCAGACTTTAATATCTAATCCCCCTGCGAACACTAACTCTTTTAACAATCTTTTGTTATTTAGTCCATGCTGTTGCTAAAGACTCGGTAGAAGAATCCTCCTATAGTTCCCGACCTTGCAAAGAACCATTAAGTATTTTCTCTGAGGAGCTGTTCCTAGAATTTGTAACCATCCACCACTGGAGGCCATAAAGAAGAAACTGGCTGTGCTGATGACGCATGTGGCACCGCTTTTTCACTTACCTGTATCATTTAACAGGTAAAGAAGCTCAGCGGTGCGTTCTATGTGACGTGCCTCTCACTGTAAAACGTTCTTGTCCAGTGTTGGACTAACGTGTCAGACATAGCCACTTTACAGCACGTTCCATGAAAACCGTGACGAGACCAGGTGTAATTTTTGAGATCCAGCAAGAGATAAACATTTTTAATGTGACCTAAAATTTTCGAAGTAAGACTTTACAATTTTACGTTGAAATATGGGTTTACTGACCTATTATGAACATCTCTGTGTAGATTTGACTTTCTCGAGACAGAAGCCATGGTACGGCCCCTCCTGATCCACTGAGCTATGAACAACACGAACTAAATTGAATCCCATAGTCTCACAGTTATACGACCTGCAGAGAGAGAGAGAGAGAGAGAGAGAGAGAGAGAGAGAGAGAGAGAGAGAGAGAGAGAGAGTGAGAGAGAGAGAGAGACAGACAGACAGAGAGACAGAGACAGAGACAAAGAGTGAGAGAGAGGTGAGAGAGAGAGAGAGAGAGAGAGAGAGAGAGAGAGAGAGAGAGAGAGAGAGAGAGGGACAGACAGAGACAAAGAGAGAGAGAGGGAGGGAGGAAAGGAGGGACAGACAGACAGACAGAAAGATAGAGGTAGATAAGATAAGATAATGTTGCTTATAGCCCAGCCGACCGCAAAGGGCCATATCAGGGCTGTCACCACGTTAAAATCAACTCACCAGTCATTAAAAAAAAAAAAAAAAAGATAGAGGTAGATCAACACACACACACACACACACACACACACACACACACACACACAGAGGAGAGAGAGAGAGAGAGAGAGAGAGGAGAGAGAGAGAGAGAGAGAGAGAGAGAGAGAGAGAGAGAGAGAGGCTGACGGACAGAGAGAGAGAGAGAAAGCGACGGACACAGAGAGAGAGAAAAGAGAGAGACAGAGACACAGAGAGAGAGGCAGACAGACAGAAAGACAGAGGCAGACAAGACAGGCAGAGAGAGAGAGAGAGAGAGAGAGAGAGAGAGAGAGAGAGAGAGTTTTTCTTTCATGTCACGAATAAAAAGACATCTTGTTTGCTGCAGATATACACAGGCGTAACTGGTTGTCACTGTGCCCATTGTATTGATTTTCTCCGCACCTCTATTACATTTCTTTGCTTTCTGCAGATAATGGCAGGATGATTTGTGTTTGGTTTCAATTGTGAGATCTATGACAACTCATTATCTCTCTGCTGTGTAAGATTTACTACGATGAATTCGGAAATATAAAAAAAACGTGATAACGGGGACGGAGAAGTACACACACACACACACACACACACACACACACATCGAAACCCGCATCACTGGTACATCTTATTCATTCTCAATCTGTAATCTTACACACCCACCCTTTTCAGGATTTGACAGATCCCGCCAGAGCCCTCTCAATCAGTCACAGGTTTAGCTCACCACACCTTCACAATGGATGCTAATGACGCCGAGAAACGGGGACCCTCTTAACAACACAAAAAGCAGCAGATGAGAGGAGGAAGTGGGGGAGGAGGTGACGTGTGAGGGAGGGAGTAAGGGGGTAGATGGACAATAGGACTGGGAGGAAGGGAAAAGGTGACGCGAGGGAGTGATGACAAGCGAGTCTAGGGGAGGAAGGGAGTGGAAGAAGAAGAAGAAGAAAGGGAGGAGTGACGGGATGGGGCGTGGGATAGTGGGAGAGGGGACGGCCTAGGTGACCGGTCAGGTAGCCGCTGTCATTGATTCAACTTTGCTCATAGCTCTTCCGGGGCGGGATGATGCCGCATCTGTTTGAGTTCGTTCATCTGGGGTTGTCAGCTTCTCCTACCAATCATGTACGGCCAGACATCACCGCCTCAACCAGCATCCCCTCCACACTTCCGTCCTCTAGCACACACACACTGCGTTCTATACGTCTCTGTCACACTGTTCACCTCAGTTTCTGTCCTTGTTTGTTCGTGAGCCTGTCCCCCCCCCCCCCCCCCTCCCCGCTCGTTTCGACCTACGCACACACACACACACACACACGCACACACACACACGCACACACACACACACACACACACACGCACACACACACACGCACACACACACACATTTCCTTCTCCTCCCCCTCCTCTCTCTCTTTGTCTTTCTGTCTCTCTGCAGCTATGTCACACTTTCATCTCTGTTTCCAAGTGTGTGTGTGTGTGTGTGTGTGTGTGTGTGTGTGTGTGTGTGTGTGTGTGCATCTCTGTTTCCAAGTGTGTGTGTGTGTGTGTGTGTGTGTGTGTGTGTGTGTGTGTGTGCATCTCTGTTTCCAAGTGTGTGTGTGTGTGTGTGTGTGTGTGTGTTGTGTGTGTGTGTGTGTGTGTGTGTGTGTGTGTGTGTGTGTGTGTGTGTGTGTGTGTTTTCACGCATATGCATGTGTACGTGCCCGTGCTTTTGTATGATGCAGTGTGGGCTACGTTGGTGGTAATATGAGCTGAGAGTGTATATAGGCAAAACTACAGTAAATGTCACCACCTCGCAACAACCATCAACTCCCTCCACACACACCCCAACCCCAAAAAACACACAAAATAGATAAACAAATAAATGAATGGATAAACAAATAAACATTAACAGACAAAATACCACATACTGTCATACACGCCCAGGCAAATGTCCTCGCCCTTCCTTTCTGTCACTCTCTCTCTCTCTCTCTCTCTCTCTCTCTCATCTTCCTTTCTTTTATTTTCTATCTCTCTTTCTCTCCTTTTTGTCGTTTTCACTGTTTGTCTTTTTCTTTTCTTTGTTCCTTTCCTTTTCTGTCTACCACTCTTTTCTTCACTCTCCCTTCCTTTCTTTTTGTCCCGGTTGTCACTTCTTTCTGTATGTCCCCCCCTACCCCCTCCCTTATCTTCTGTCCTCCGTCCCCCCCCCCCCCCCCCAACCCTTTTTTTTCATCTGCGATTCAATGATCTCTACCACCATCATACAATACCTGCTAATGACCTCCAGAAAATTAGAGTGTCTCCCACGACCACATAAAAACGTCTGGCGGAGAGAGAGAGAGAGAGAGAGAGAGACCCAGACCGAGTGAGCCAGCAAGCCAGAGATTTCCAATATATGACAGCTCATGCGTGTGTGCGTGTGTGAATGTGTGTGTGCGCGTTAACACACATTTATCTGAGGGCTATAGTAAAAATGACCGGACTAGTTAGCAGCCCTGGTACATCACTGTCCGTCTAGTTCTGAAGACAGACCGCGGAGCTAAAGTCGTGTCGCTTAGGGGCGGTCATTTGGCAGCGTCTGGATGGCTGCCCCAATCCCTCTCGCCTTCCATCTCTCTCTTTCTCCGTCTGCCGTTCTTGTTGGCTCTCTCTCTCTCTCTCTCTCTCTCTCTCTCTCTCTCTCTCTCTCTCTCTCTCTCTCTCTCTCTCTCTCTCTCTCTTCTCTCTCTCTGTGTCTGTCTGTCTCTCTCGCTTTCTCTGCCTGCCTGCCTGTCTGTCTGTCTGTCTGTTTCTCTCTCTCTGTTTCTCTCTCTCTCTCTCTCTTCTCTCTCTCTCTCTCTCTCTCTCTCTCTCTCTCTGTGTTGTTCTCCTCTTTCTGCGCTTTTGTCTTTTTCTCGTCGTCTTTTTCTGATTGTTTGCTTCTTCTTCTCCGTAATAGTTGAACTATAATACATACAGATCGTACAAGTGTGCGCGCTATAGGTGTGTGTGTCGCCCGCGTGTGTGTGTGTGTGTGTGTGTGTGTGTGTGTGTGTGTGTGTGTGTGTGTGTGTGTTCCTCGATTTAACGTCTTCTCACTAAAAGTGATATTAGACGATGTGTTAATGGTGTGTGTGGTATGTGGATGCATGCTTATGAAAAGAACGGTGATGGGATGGGGGGGGGGGGGGGGGGAGTGTGTAGAACTTTGAATACTACTACGTGTTCAAAGAAAAAAAACACACCCCAAACTAGATAAAACCAATTAAACATAAATGCCAACTGGACTCTGTAAGAAACTTTGACTAACTAATCTGAGAAACGAATAATCATTCAACATTTTAGAGAATGATGACGTCGATCTATTCATAGTATTACCACCAGCCATGATAATCAAGTTCTTTGTTTTGGAGCAATAATTTCTATATTTACAACACTTAGTGCATTTCCACACATGCATCTAACATTTTACTGAATTTTGAAGTGTGTGTGTGTGTGTGTGTGTGTGTGTGTGTGTGTGTGTGTGTGTGTGTGTGTGTGTGTGTGTGTGTGTGTGTACATGTTGTTTTCTATATCTATGTCCCTTCCTTCCTTCCTTCCTTTCTTCTTCCTCCTCCTTCTCTGTCTCTCTGTCTGTCTCTCTCTGTCTCTGTCTCTGTCTCTCTCTCTCTCTCTCTCTCTCTCTCTCTCTCTCTCTCTCTCTCTCTGTCTGTCTCCTCTTCCTTTTCCTCTTATCATATTCCATATTCTTCAACCTCTTCGATTTTACTGACGTCTGTTTGGGTAATTACATTACAAAGAAAAATTCGGACATAAAACGTATGTACGAAAAGTAAGACCATTAAATGAAGAAAAAAGCGCACATCAAAAAAAAACTTTAAAAAGTGTCATCTCGGTTTGAAATTAACTTTTTAAAAAAAGGTTAAAAGGGAGATAAAAGGTGTGATGCAGAAGGTTCAAAGGGGGCTGGGGGAGATAAGCGGAAGAGGGTTTGGTAATTACATTACAGAGATTGATGAAGTGCGCTGTCCAATATAGCTTGGACAATGCAATTATAAATGATAAGAGAGGAACGAAAGGAGAACGAGAGGAGAGGAGAGAGAGAGAGAGAGGAGAGAGAGAGAGAGAGAGAGAGAGAGAGGAGAGAGAGAGAGAGAGAGGAGACAGACAGACAGACAGACAGACAGACAGACAGACAGAGACAGCTACAGAGGGATGGAGGAAGAGAAAGAGAGAGAGAGAGAGAGAGGAAGACAGGCAGAGAGACAGAGAGGAGAGAGAGAGAGAGAGAGAGATAGAGGGAGAGAGAGAGAGAGAGAGAGAGAAATAATGAGAAAGAGACAGAGAGAGAGAGAAGGAGAGAGGGGTATGGGAGATGGACGGAGAAGGAAGAGTGGGAGTGGTTGTGTGTGTGTGTGTGTGTGTGTGTGTGTGTGTGTGTGTGTGTGTGTGTGTGGTGTGTGGTGTCTGTGATGAGAGAGAGAGAGAGAGAGAGAGAGAGAGCAAGAGAGAGCGAGAAAGATAGGTGGGGGATAGAGACAGACGCACAGAGAGAGCTTCAAACAGACATACAGACACAGACAAACAGACAGAGACAGAAAGAAAGAGACTACATGGCAGATATTGATGAAGTCTGCTGTCCCCAATACATTACAAAACGTCTAGCATTAGTTCTGAAGTGTGTCGTCGGGCAGCCTCAGCACTGATCGGTATATGTCATCACCAGCTGTGATCCGTGATTGGAATGCTGAACTGTGGGTTTCACATACATCGCATGGTTGCAAAATACATCTAAAAAAAAAGAAACTGATACCGACAATGCGAAGATAACATGCTGGAAATACACTTTGTTTTAACGCATTAAACCTTCTCGATACTAAAAACTCGATCTTTGAACTAGGTTCTCTCTCTCTCTCTCTCTCTCTCTCTCTCTCTCTCTCTCTCTCTCTCTCTCTCTCTCTCTCTCTCTGTGGTGAAACTATCAAAGAGATCGTAAATGCAGTCAGCATTGCCAGTGGCCCAGCATCGATGCTCTACACGGCAGAAATCTTGGTCTGGAACTGCTGTGACATTTAGAGCATGGAGTCAGGATTTCTTTGAGACAGTGAATGACTGGAAGTGCCCAGCTAACCATCTAGCATTCATCGGAAAGAGTGGCATGAGATCGGATGTTGAAGTCTACCCTGGTTCACAAAAAAATTAGTCGATTCTGATTGAACTCACTGTGCCAGTTGAAAGAGAAAAGGGAGAAAGCTCACGTCTACAAGACTGAGATGTGTGCCAGTCTAGCCAGCAGCTTGAGGGAATCTGGCCAACGCCCTTACCATAGAGGTAGGAGAGGAGGTGAGAGATCTGGAGGAGGGGGGGGGGGGGGGGGGAGCTCATCAGCCTCTGACCTCATCAAACAGCTCGCGATTTCTAGTAAAAAAAAAAAGAAAAAAAAAAAAAAGAAAGGACCAGAACCCTGAAGGCGATAACAGAGGCAGATGGTAATCGTTCTAGCTGGATCTGGTCGGGGAAGAG
>CM031604.1:65240608-65258108 GCA_018398815.1 Conus ventricosus
TGTTTTGAAGAAAAAAAACAACATATAGCAGCTGTTATATATCCACCCTCATCAGAGGAGAACGGAGCATTGTTTTTTGTAGGTTCTCTTTATGACACTGGTTTCTTTCTTTCATCATTTTATTTACCAATCATTTCTTACTTTCTCTGCTTCTGGGCTTTCCTCTCATCTCCCACTGTGTTTTGCGGAAACAGCATACAAACATAACATACATACATGCATTCATGCATACATACATGCATGCAATGCATGCATACACACATCAAACACACACACAACGACCCAACACGACACATCAGGCGACACACACACACACACACACACACACCACATCCACGCACACACACACAAGAGCACACAACACACACACTCAACACACACGTCACGAGTTTGTCCACGAGGAGCCATACGACGTTTCGACCCACCTAGGGTTAGCGGAATTATCGTTGTTTATTGTCGTTGCAGTTGTCGTGTATGCCGTCATTAGGGTGCTTGTGGTGCAGTTGCACCTTGGTGTGGTTCAGCTCAACTCGGTTTGCCCTTACTCTCTCTCTCTCTCCTAATACCAACCGCCCGTGCATTATTTAATCCGCAAGCTTCACAGCGGGTGCCGGTGCCTTTCCCTCGCTCGAACTTTCCTGTCTATCGGCCTCTCGCCTGTCTTTTTAAACCCTGTCGCCGTGCGTCGTTTCTTTTAGTTTGAAGTATGCTCACTTCTGTTGACGCAGCATGGCAGTTGGCCGCCATTGCTGAGGGAGAGTTAGCTCTTCACATCGAGCGGAAGATGTCTCTCGTCTCTGTGGGGCCCTGCTCCAGTACCTGGTTCTTTACTCTTATCATCGAGAGTAAACAGACAGAACTTATCAATACCTGCATCGGCCCTGTAGGAGAGGAGGGACATCACATTCATTCTGTTGTCCCCCCCCTCGCGAGTCTTCGCCTCTGTCCTTCGACATGGACAGAGGTAGAGAGATTCCTTTGATGACGCCGCCCTCCTCTTCGGGGCACGCCACGGTAGGGCCTGGTAAGCATCAGTTTCGAGTGGTCCTGTTTGTTTTTGATTTGTTGTTGTTCTAGCGGCTTAGTCTTCTCTTAGTTGCGCAATTTTCTTTTGTATTCGAAATTGGTAAAGAGAAATATTGTGTGAGGACCTTTTCCTCTGGTTAATTCCACTTTAACCAGGCCATTCTAAATTAAATTTCCAAAAATTCATTTCTCTGTTTATGCATCTCTCGGTGAAGCGTAGTCGAGTTGTGAAAGGGAGAGAAACCTTGGTGATTCAGGGTTGGAACTTGGCTTGGTCCTCGCTCGTTTTCCGCCCCTGTCACATTCGCCGGACTTTTATCCTATCCTTCGGCCACCGTCTATTTGTGTGTGCAAGGAGAACGATTTTAGTTCACGGAGCGTGGCGTACGCATGAATTTGTCGTTCGGGAAGCGTGGTTGGAGAGAAAATGTGTTATTTTTTGAAAAGTGTTTATAAAAAGTGACGTGTTATGAGCCATTGAATTAATTAATTTGCAATGTGGTGGCGGTTATTAAGAAGCGATGGTCCGCTGTGTTTGATTTATTCCTAAGGAAAAGGAAAACGTTTAAAGCGTTAGTGAGAGAAGGGTGAAGAAAATTCATATTTGTTTTAATTAACCTGTTGATTAAATTGCAGTCTGTTACCTGCATCTGTGAGAAGGACTTGATTCAATGGTGTTTACTGTGTGCGTTGACACTACACTTCTCTCCCCTCAGCCCAACATGCGAATGGCTGTTAAGACTTGACAGCAATGGTCAACGGTAACTGACGGCAGGGTTCCAGTACCCTTCTTCTTTCCCTCCTCCTTCCTTCTTCTTTTCCTCCTCTCCGACTCTCCTCCCAGGCTACGACCATCCACTCCTGTCCTCCCCCCCTCCCGGGGTCTTTCACAATTCACACGAAACCTGGAGTCAACAACTGGAGGTTGTCCAGACGTGCTGGTCGAGGGCCACGTACTGGCTGAGACCACACGGACGGGAATGGTGCAGGTTTTAATGGAGCCGAAAACGGCCACGGACGGCGCTGGTCGAGGCCACGCCTATTGTCGGGACCGCGTTGAACATGCTAGAGGACTCCGGCCCCGCCGTCTTGACTGTGGCCGGCCTGGACCCCGCCCCGTCCATGAGACCCTCCAGTAACAGCTACGACGTCCCCCTCCCCCGACGTGCTAGTCCCCCCCCCCCCCCGCGGGACGGTACGTGGTCCCCCCCCCCCCGCCCCCCCCCCCGACGTCCCAAGGCAACTTCCGCGACGACGGGTGTGTCCCCCCCCTCCAGCTACGTCCGGACGTTCCCCCCCTCCCCCCCCCCCACGCCCCCACCGCACCCGACGTCCCCCTACGTCCCCCCCCCCCCCCCGCCCCCCGCTCCCTCCCCGTCCCCCCCCCTCGCCCCCCCCCCCCCCCCCGCCCCCCCCCACCCCCCCCCGGTAAAAGGTCCCCCCCCCCCCCCCGCGGTCCCCCCCCCAATAGCGGGGTCCGTTTCCCCCCCCCGTAGGCTACGGTCCCCCCCCCCCCCCCGCCTCCACCCCTCTCGGGTCCGTCCCCTCCCCCCCCCGGCCCGCCCCCCCCCCCCCGCTACGTCCCACGGTGGATGTCCCCCGCCACCCCCCCCCCCCCCCCCCCCCGCCCCTCCTCCCCCCCCCCCCCCCCCCCCCCTCCCCCCCCCCCCCCGCCCCTCGTCCCCCCTGTCCCCCCCCCCCGCCCCCCCCCCCCCCCTCCCCCCCCCCCCCCCCCGTTCCCCACGGGGTCCCCCCCCCCTTCCCCCCCCCCCCCCCACCCCGCCCCCCCCCCGTCCCCCCACGGGGGCCCCCCCCCCGGTCCCCCCCCCCCCGCCCCCCCATAACTACGTGGTCCCCCCCCACTCCCGGGTCCGCGTCCTCCCCCACCCCCCGCCCCTCCCCCCCCCCCCCCCCCCCCCCCCCCCCCCCCCGCCGCCCCCCCCCCCCCGCCCCCCCCCCCCCCCCCCCCCCCCCCCCCTCCCCCCCCCCCCCCCCCCCCCCCCCGACAAACGGCTCTTCACTGGCCCCCCTTGGGGGGAGTCGAAGGGTGTCGCTTTGGGCGACTCCCTGCGAGAACCAACCCCTGGCCGGAGCACCGTAGTGCGACAATGGGTGCACCCTCGACTATGACATGGGCAGGATGTGGACCGCACTCCATGTGGTGTGAGAAAAAGGATCGTTAAACTGGGAAAAATTACTTAATAATAGTAGTATATGTCCATAAGTGCTGGGATTCCTGTAAATGTGAATCGTGACGTCGTATGCGAAATAATGTATATTGTAGATAAACGTGCAATGTTTGTGGGTGTGGGGCAGCCACGAGAGTGCTTGATTGTGATTGACATGTTGTGTGGCGTAGGCGTGGCATGATCGTGATTGTTGCAATGTTGTGTGCGTTGCTGACTTTATTGTGACGTGCATGGTGCGAGAGTTGGAATGTTTATTTTTTTGGCTGGTGGTGCAAAAATTGGGGGGTACTGGATTTAAATCGAAATCTTTATTGTGTAGGTCTTCTTGTTGCGGGAGCGTGTGAGGTCAGTCCACTCCCTTTCACAACCCACCTAGACCGATCCAGTCAGAGGGCAAGACTCCCAGGAGGGGTCGGTCGTGACCAATTGAGTGGGGGCATCTTCGTCCGGGAAGTGAAGGGCACTGGCTGTCCCCTCTCCTCCCCTCGTTTCGCAGAGAGAGAAGACGTTACCCCTGTTAGTTTTGTCTGTTTTGTAGATGTTTAGGTCAGTTTGACGTGTATTTGTTTGCGTGGTGGTTTGGCACGGGTGAACCTCCTAGTCGTGAAGAGTCCTTTTTGGTGGCCTGAGGGAACACTGCCGGATGACACGGGAGTCAAGGTGAGACCAGGGGGAGTCGACCGCGACCAGTACCTCCTTCCGCCGGGTACCAACACTCAGGCTACGCGTAAGTCTAGCGCCCTTTCTGTTGCCGCTGTGCCGCATTCAGGTCTTCCATACCTGTTTTGTATTTAGAGCGCAATTCTTGTTTATATTTTTTTTTTTTTTTTTCTTTTTTTTTCTCTTTTACCCGCCGGGGGTGTTGAGACAGGGGGGTTGATCGGACGCTAGTGTTTTTTTTTTTTTTTTTTCTTTATTTTTTTTTTTTTTTCCTCACTTCTCTTCATACGTTCTCTCTCTTCGCCGCGCCTCTCATCGTCCTCCCTCCTCTTCTCTCGGTATCCGCCTCTCTTCTCTCTCTCCCCTGTCTACCGGATTCCGGTCTCTAGGTTTTTTGATTTGTTTTATTTTTTTCCGGTTTTTTTTTTTACTTTCCCGGCGGGGCCACCCACCGCACAGTTGCTTTTTCGCGTGTGTAGAGCGCGGTGGTGCCAGAGTTGGGCAGCCGGACATAGTTTTGTTTTGGTTTTTTTTTCGGTAGAGAAGCCCCACCGCAAAACAGTTGTTTGCGTGCTGTAGAGGGCGTGTGTTGCCCAGAGTGGGGCGCATGCCGTGAACTTGTTCCCGAACAACCACGCACACACACGACGACCATACACACATATTAACACAAACGACCCGCCCCACCCTAAAATATTTGGATTTTTTTTTCTCTAGTGAATTGTTTTTTTTTTTTAGATATTTTTTTTTTCTCTATTTTTTCCCCCTGTATTTTTGGAAAACAGTACGGATATAGATGTCTCATTATGGCGACGTCCGCGCTGGTGGTGTGAGCGACGCGTGCGTCGAAGAAGAAGGGGTATTCAAAATTTACAGAGTCCCTACTCATAGTACGCAGTACCTTCGACAATACGGTAACTTCTTCTCTTCTATCCCCTCTACCTATTCCAGAGGGCTATGTAGGCAGGTAGTTCCCCCAGTGAGTACTTTTACATACCTCCTTAACCTCTTCGCGAGGGGGGTTCTCTCCTGTCGGAGACCCCGACTTGGCACTTTTCTTCCGCCGGAAGCGTCAGAGTATAGCCAGCAACTGAGTGGCTTCTGTTGAGTCGCAGAGAACCGAAGAGCCTTCCTCCTCCTCGCCCAGGCTTTCTTCCCCTCGTAAGGGGCATCCCCCAGAAACATTCCCTTAATGGGACAGTCGAGACCCACGGGACGGGTCAGAGAAAACGAGAGTTCATACACCAGTCAGGAGTGGGTGAAACCCCCGCCCAGGAACATCACTTCCCACTATTTTTTGTATTTCGGACCTGATGAGTTTCTAGAGCGACAGCGACGGGAGGATGAGGCCCCCAACGAAGGAAGAGGCCGCTAGGCCCAGGAACCTCAAACGAAGGGAAGGAGCGTGAGAGAGTTAGGGGGGCCCGCTAGTCAGGAAGCCTCTGCGTCGGTAAGGAGTGCGCAAGAGAGGAGGCTGCTTCTAGCGCAGAGAGGAGGCCTTACAGACCAGGCGATTATGCAAAGGGAGGAGGCTGCTCAGCGAAGGGAGGAGAAGGCTAGGCCAGACAGGAGGACACAGCGTAAGGGAGGGAGGCTGGCCAAGACAGGAGGACTCAGCGTATGGGGAAGAGGCTGATCAGGCGTAGGAGGAGTGCTGCCCACCGTTATCGGAAGAACTAGACAGAATGGAGGCTCTGCTTAGGGGAGGGAGATGGAACAAACTTCTTTATTACTAATCGTTGCGCGGCCTCTCGCCGCTTCTGTAAAGCCAGGGGGTTAATGATATCCCCAGGGGACCCAGGCTGGTGATAGAAGTTTAGAGGCCCAGAAGTTAAAAAGCTACCCGAGTTCAGAGAACCAGTGAGGACATTGACTAAGTTCTAACAGGAAGCATTTCGACAAAGGTTGCCTTGTACATACCAAATTGTCTGAGGAACAAAAGGCTATGCACCTATTATTCTTTCCTGATTATCTGTGCACTGCAAAGGGAGTGTGTGCACACCTCAACATTAAGCGGCTGGGGAGGCGACTTAAGCAGCGTCCAAGCAGTTTATGGGCTCTGCGTAAGCGTTTCCATCCTCCTTCCGCGTCCCCCCCAAATTTCCCCTCCTTTTTTTCCTTCCCCCCTTCCTTTTCCTATCCCTCCGTCTTTCCGGGAGTGCCTGGGCCTCCCACCTTAGGAAGCGCACCACCCCAGGAGACGAAACGAGTAGTAGGAAGTGCAGGTGTCCATGAAGAAGAGGAGAAATGACGGAGACCCGGTTGCAGAGCAGGTAGAGATTAGGCCTGTTGAGCGCAAAACGGCTAGGGTGCCTACTGGCGTCCAGTTAGCTAAGTTGTGAGCTGGAGGATACTGATCCTCCTTGAAAGCTCCCCAAACCCGTTGTCCCCGATAGTTGAGTGATTCTGGTTCGCGAGGAGACGCTCCACCTCAGGATATTTATTCGGTTACGGGGGCGTTCGCGGCATGCGATTTCACCGAACCGCTGAGGTGTTTGCTAAGCTCGCAGGGCTTATGGGAAGAGGCATCGCCCCGAATACTGGGGAGAGGAAGCGCCTGCCCACGAGGCATTACGTATCAAAAGGCGGGTAGCCGACACCGTGCAAGAGGGGGTGAACAGATGCAGGGCAGTTCACGATAGATCGTGGAATTGTGCAGCGCCCCGACAGTGTATTCCCTTTGTGGGTCGTCCTGGCCTACACATAGAAAGATTTTCCTGACAGCCGCTGGAAGTCGTGGGGGCTAGGTCCTATTCCAACGTCACGTAGTGAGGCCTTCGGGCTAACGGGCTTGGGATTCCAATCCCAGACTTCTGGTGATTCAGAATGTCCCAGTGTTACCTCGTCGGTTGTTGTTCCGTCTGGTTCCACCATCTGGTCGACCCCCATCAGATCAGGTGATTTCGGTGCGGGAGCACAACAAACGATCTATTGGAAAAGAATATTGGAATCCACCTGAGGCGCCGCCCCGCCGCGGCCCCGGCGGGGGCGCTGAGGTTCTGATGTGGTGTAGCGGTTATGGAGGCTGTTTTATACAATATGCACCACGCACCCTTCCGATCTGTGTATTAATATGCCAATCTCCACCCCTGGCCACGCCCCGCTCCACCAACCCCCCACTAATGCTGACTTCTCTGAAGCCAAATGTAATGGGGCCAAATTTCGGTGGAGCCGACCAATGTAATTCCCTTCACATAGGGAAATAGCTGTCATGCCACCGTTTGCTGAGCGGCACTGGGCAGTCAACCGAGTCTACGGATCAGCACCGAACAGGCGTGTGTGTAGGGGAGTCTACCAACAGCGCGCCAAAGCACGCAATTTGCAGAACCTGGAAAAGGCTCCCGTCCCTCCACAGGGCGCGCCAGCACTGTACCGTCTGGACGCTTGATCATGGCCCAGGACCGCTCCTGCAAGCACCAATGGTCCCCTTCCTTCAGAGGCCAGGACGGTTGGATGTCCAACGCCAGCGACACAAACTGGTATGGGGGGGTAGGGGGGTGGTCGGTGTGGGGACCTGCATCATGTCAGGGGGTCTAGCCGGCCCTACGACCTGTAGCCTGTCTGCTGCCGCGACACAACTGCCAAGGTGGCTATTCCAGCTCCCACAAGGGGATGCCTAGTTTTTAATAGGGTTTTTATTTACCCAGGCAGGAATCGTGTGCGAGCCGAAACGCAGCTTGTGGTTCCCCCAATCTCGCTGCGAGGAGTGTCCTGCGCACCGCTGCTGGCCTCTCTCGCAGGCCCCACCCGATTCCCCCCCCAAGGCGGGGGCCGGGTCTATGGGGCTCCAAGCGGACGACTACGACGAGTTAGGCAATATGATTTTTTTTTTCGTGTATTCAGGCCAGGTGCAGCACTCCGCAGGGTTCGTCAAGGGTACTGCCGGGCAGGGGTTTGCGTTAAAGCCGTGCGCAACTTGACAACGGACCTAAAGGGACGCTTAGAGTGGCGGTGTTCCCCTCGCCGTGGGATCACGGGTGCCACTGGTTTGGGGAACCATTCTAGGTCAGAGGTTGGAAAGGTGGTCGACCTGAGGGTGGGGGGGCCCCATTAAGAAAGAGAATGCCACCATCCCGATCGCGGCGGCGGGTCAACCGCTTAGCATCATGGTAGGAGGTGGAGCCTACGCGACTCGGAATCCAGCGGCAGTCCCACAAGGAGCTATCGATGGCCGGGCCTAGGACGTTGCTGAGGCTCACTGGCAGATATGGACGCGCAGCGGGGAGGTGCGGAGGGCGGGTGATGCCAAGAAGCCTCCGTCGGCCCCGGAGACTCCCATTTTCTTTTATCCTATATCCATGCAGGACGGTGCACATCTAGATCTGCTTAATGTGACATAGAGGGAGGACAACGTCGGCACGTCGACGCGCCGGTATCATGGGGCGCAGCTAGAGGGGGTGGCCACTTGCCTTGTCGCAGCGCGTTTCAAAGGTGGACTTTGAAAGCAGAATTTGCCGTCGCCTCTCTGGTGCAGTAGCCACCTCGTGAGTGGATTCGCTTTGTGACCTTTTAACCTGCATACTGTTTCGCCAACAAGGAGGTTCCACAAGGAAAGCTGATGGGCATGTGCGGTTTACCTTTCTCCCCTGCCTCCCTTTCCGCCCGCGTTTGAAACTCCTGTATGGCAGAACAGTCGATGACCGCCCGCCACGCCCCCACCCAACAATCCTGAAGCAATGTGGACCCCCTGACACGGGTAGTGTGGAAAGCCGGTGAGTTAACGAAGTAAAGAAAGGGCAGGTGGGACGAACCGCGTTGGCCCGGGGTGTGGACGCGAGCAGGCGGCCCCCCAAACACCACGCCCACCAGCCGCCACTCGCCCCCCCCCCGACCTCAACGGCGCAGACCCTATAAGTATAGCCCACGCAGTTAGCACCGCCCCCCCATTCAGTCGGGGGGGGGGCCAACTCCACCAAGTCCAGACGGCTATTTGTACGACCGGCCCAGGGAGATGAAGACGCTGGGTATATGAGCCGGTGATGAGTGTTGCTTCCTTGGTCCTATGAGCTTCATATCTCTATCCGCAAGACAACACGGGCGCAACACGAAGATGCCCCAGCTGATTGCTTAGGCAGGGGGGGCCCAATTATGAAGTCACAGTCGGGTTGTAGGTAAGGCCTGGGGCTGAGGATGAGGATATACTCGAGCGAGGCAAACGCAACCGCTAGTAACATACGATGCCACCACCGTTTAGAAGGTCATGACTAACGCAGCGGACACAGAGTGCCAGGCAGCAACACCCCTGTCGATGTAGGGAGGCGAGGCGGCAGCGCCCGGTGGGGATCATCTCCCGTGCCGTGTACCGGTAGGCTCCGGACCATCCCCCCCGATTCCTCCACGTCGTTGATGGACGGGACGAGGCAGGAAGTTTGGTTGCCTTGTCGGGTCAAAACCTCTCCTCAGCACAGAACTGTACCGCACAAGCTGCACGAGAACAGAAACACCGGGCTTGTGGCCGGAGAGAGGTATATCCAGGACGTTCATAACCGCACGGCCCCTGCACAGGACCCCGCCCACCCTGGGCAATGTTACCACAGTGGCAGTTGACCACCTGGAGCCCCGGCCCCGTTACGGGTCGGGGAATTAGTTGTGGGGGGGGGGGGGGGGGGGGGGGGGGGGGGGGGGGGGGGGGGCCAAACAGTACCCTCTTTGCCCTCTTCTGTGTGCCTCACTCTCGCAGCTCGCGAGAGGGCGTCTGTCCATCCAGCGGAGGTGCAGAGGCCCATATGCGGTATTGGAGGGGTCAATGAAACGTAGCGAGTTACCTCTCCGTACTTGGGGTCATATCCCGCCCTCATTTCAGCAATTGATTATTAACAGAATCCCCCCCATATCCTATCTAGTATCCAGCCTACGGAAGGCAAAAATAGGTTCATACTAGCAGGGGCTGGCGTACGAATTTCGGCGGGTCGCCTGGAAAAATAAGGTTCATTTCTGCGCCCTGCTCCTACTTCTTCTCTCTCCCGGTTACGATGCAGATAACCTAAGGCCGGAATTCGAGACCAAAACTATTTCGCTCAGGGCTGATTCGGTGGGGGGGGGGGGGGGGGGGGGGCGCCACTACATTACCCTATTATTCTTCTCCAAGTTATCGAGAGCTCGCGGAAGGGATACTGGGCAGAATTCCCATAACGGCATGCGGACAAACCAACCCAAAACGGAAATACGCTTCCACGTATTGTAGCACGAAACGCCAGCCGGACAGTTTTCCAGTGAACGGTGATGGCCTTATTGCCATCAAAACAAACTGCTGGAGCAATTTTCATGGCTTCAGGCGCGTGTCCTGCGACCAGTTGCTATCTCGCAATTGCTGTCATGCATCTCTATTTACTTCCTTCTCTCTCTGACTCTCATCCTTCCTCGTGTCTGTCTGTTTCTTCCTCGCTACCTGGTGCTCTCTCACTTCCTCTTTCTTCTTTTCGATCTTTGCTTCCCCGCTGGAAATAAACGCCAGGATTTGAACAATTTCATGGACGAGATGAGCGGGAAGTTACGAGAGAAGAAGAGTACGAGGAACAACACACGCTGGCAACTACTGTCAGTCACAGGAGCTTGGTCACGCACGTTTCGCCCGTGGGCTCCTCCCACTCTCTCCGTGCGTCTGTTCCTTTCGTCAGCGCGAGGTTCAGGGGGAATGTCGTGACCTCCCCTGCGGGCTCGCCCGGCGTCGCGGGGGGGGGGGGGGGGGGGGTCGCTGGGGCTGGGGGCGCGCGGCAGGGCGTCGGCGGGAAATGTGGAGGCGGGGGGAAGCGGGCGTGGGGCCGGGGCGTGTGCGGCGAGGCCTGGGGCTGGGCCGGGGCCGTGCCGGGAGCGGACGGGGGGGGGTGGGGGCGCAGGGGCGGGCGTCCTGTCTTGGGCGGGTCCGAGGCGCGCCCGTCGGCCGGCGTCGAGGCTGGCTGGGGGGGACGCTGGGTGGCCGGGGGCGCGTGCGGGGTGCGCCGGCGCAGGGTGGCTTCCGGCGGTTCAGAGGGGCGCTCGCTGCGACGGCGTGGTTTGGCTGGGGTTGGGGGGCGGGGCGGCGGCGAGGTGCGGCGGCGGGGACCTGCGGTGGTGCGAGGGGGGGGGCGGACGGGTGTAAGGGCGGGGGGTCGTGTCCTTCCACAATGTCAGGCTTGGTCAGGACGAGAATTCCTTTCGGGGCCAATCCTAATGCGGGGGTGGTTTGAATTGCTCCTGAGGAGTGACAGAAGGTGACCAAAGGTTGCAAGTGCCACACCCCTTCTGGTACCAAAAGGGAATTGGCGGACATGTATCCTTGGACCTTACATGCGGGAAACTTAACAGCAAGTTCATGATATCCAAGACTGGGTTCCGCAAAGTTGCCATGCCTCCCTCACTGACACTGACAAAAGGAAAAAGCCAGAGCGTGCTGATTTGGGATGTAGAGTGCCAACAGGCGCTTTTGGGACGCCTGACACCAAAACGCGCCAAGGCAGGCACCGCCGGCCAGCACGTAACACGGCCACTCACTCCCAACAAAACACGCCGCCGGGGGGGCGGGAGTCGTGGCACACGGGCACGACTCTTCTGCTCTCCCCGATCACTAGTCTCCCTTTTGTCCTTGCTGGGGGACAGATGCATCCTGCAGTGTGGGTTGGGGCTGTGTAGCATCCAAGATCAGTGGAAGGGACTTACCCACCGCTTGCATTATGCAGCAAAAAACTCAACTGAATGACCACGGGTGACGCGGGACACCGGGTCGACCGAGACAGAGGTAGCCCCACGCTAGACGCACTGAGTGAAACGAGCAGGTACGTGTGTGGGGGCATCCGGAACTTTATTATACATAAATAACCCCCACATAGGTAAGGGGGGGTGGCCTAGAGTTTGTGCTGGAGAGCGTCAGCACCTCTCAGTTACGCCGGGGGGGGGGGGGGGGGGGGGGGGGGGGGGGGGGGGCTGCTGTCTGGACCGGATCCGGGCCGGCAGTCAGAGGCAGGTCCGTCGACTTCCTGGGATGCGGGCTCTGTGAGGCTGCAGATGTCAGAAGCGATCACATGCTTTCTCCGTCCATATCAAAGGGATCCTGTAGCTACGGGATGGGCTGACAATCTTAGAAGTTCGCGAGCACCGTAGTGTAGGCATATTGGAAAATCAGTCAGAGGAGGGAGCACCGCAACCTCCCCCTCAACCAGGGTATTATCCCTTTTGGTCTCGTATCAGGTGAAAGTAGACCGTAGGTCACTTCATGAGTTAACGGTATAGTGAATCGACCAAAGTTTCGGATGATAACTGATCATGGTTGGACGGTCGCTTAGATGTTTGATAAAAAGTAAATATAATTTGATGTATATTCCTCGCCCGTGTGATTCAATACGGAGGAATGTTTGGATATGTGAATAAGTCGAACTCTGTCGTCACAGAGAGTTTGGGTTCTGGACGCCCATAGTTGTGAAGTTAGCACATGGCCGACAATGATCAAAGAGCACAGGTATCTCAGAGAAACAGATTTTACGAAGGGGGGTTTGTACACGAGATTGTCACTAACGAGGCCTCCGACGTTCGACCCACCTAGGGTGGCGGACAGATTCGTTTGTTTATTGTCGTTGCGATATGTTGTCGTGTATCCGGTCCGCTTATGGGGTGGCTTAGTTGGCAGTGCACGCTTGGTGTGGTTTCAGCCAACTTCGGTTTGCTTTCTCTCTCTCTCTCATCTAATTCCACCGCCCGGTGCTATTTATCCTGCAAGTTATTCACGGGTTGGCCGGTGCCTTTTCTTCTCTCGAACTTTCTGTCTAATCGAGGCCTCCTCGCCTGTCTTTTTACCAGTCGCAACGGTGCTCGTTTCTGTTTAGTTAGAAGTATGCTCACCTGTGACGCAAGCATGGCATGTTGCCGCCAATGCTGAGGGAGGTAAGAGCTCTTCACGGTCTCACTCGAGCGGAAAGATGTCTTCTGGGGTGCGCCTGCTCCAGTCCCTGGTTCTTTACCTTATCATCCGAAGTACAGTCAGTACTTTCATTCCTGCAGGTGCCTTGGCCTGTATGAGATGGACAACGACTGTCCTTCTCAGTTTCCCGCATCTTCGGCGGCGCCTCTGTCCTCTCGGCGGACAGAGGGTAGAGAGGAGTCCTTTGAACCCGCCTCTTCGGGGTCACCCACGGGTAGCTGGTAAGCGATTCAGTTTCGTGGTCTGTTTTGTTTTGATTTCTGTTGTTGTTTATCCGCTTAGTCATCTCTTTGCGCAATTTTCCTTTTGTTTTCGAAAATTGTACGAGAAATATTGTGGGTGAGACCTTTTCCTCTGGTTAATTCCATCTTTACCTGGGCCATTCTAATTTATTCCAAAAATTCTTGTCTCCTGTTTACATCTGGTGATGCGGTAGTCGTTGGGGGAAGGGCGGCACCTGGTGATTCAGGTTGGAACTTTGCTTGGTGCTCCGCTCGTCCCGCCCCCAGTCACATTCGCCGGACTTTTAACCTTCCGGCCCCGGTCAGATTTAGGTGTGTGCAAGGAGAACGAGTTTTTATGGTCACCGAGCGAGCGAACGCATGATTTGGTCCGATTCGGGAGCGTGGTTGGAGATTGAGAATAATTAGAAAAGTAAGTTTAATAAAATGTGACAGTAAAGCCAAAGAATATATTATTTGCAGCATGTGGTGGCAGTTTTATTAAGCGATGGTCGCTGGATGATTTATTTCCCTACGGAAGAAAACTTTAAGCGAGATGAGAGAGGGGTGAAGATAAAACTATTAGTATTTATAACCTGTTGATTTACTGCATCCTTTTATTACCTGCCTCGTGTGAGAAACTTGATTTCAATGGGTTTTACTGTGTGCTTGAGATACACTTTCCCCTCGCCCAACATGCGGAGTGGCTGTTAAGACTTGACAGCAAAAAGGTCAGAACGGTACTGAGCGGCAGGTTCCAGTACCCTTCCTTCCTTCCTCCTATTCCTTCTTCTTTTCTCCTCACCGACTCTCCTCGCCAGCCTACGTCCTCGCCCCCTCCCGGGGGCTTCACCTGGAGCACGAACTGGATGGTGCCGACGGCTGGGTCGCGGCCACGTTTCAGGCTGAGACGACGACGGATGGTGCCACGCGCTGTCCGAGGCCACGCCTTGGTCAACCTGTGGACAGCTAGAGGCGCCCCGCCGTCTTGACAGGCCGGCCTGGAACCCCCCGTCCAGGACCCCTCGCGAAGACCTCTACTTCCCCCCCCCCCCGCCCCCCCCCCCCCCCCCGGGACACGCACTCATCACTGCCCGCATGGGAGTCGAGGTGTCGGCTTTGGGCGACTCCTGGCGAGAACCAAACCCCGGCTCGGAGCAACCTAGTGCGACATGGGAGCCTCCACGTGGGACTTGACCGTGCAGGGATGTGTTACTTCACTCCAAGGAGTGAGAAAGGATCGATCCTGAATATATTCTTTTATAATAGTGTATAAGTACATTGTGCTGGGAATTTAAATGGCTGTAATTGTGATCGAGAACCGTCATGGCAAAATTTATATATACTCGTGCATGTTGTATGGGAGTGGGAGTGCAAAATGTGATGAGTGTCATGTTGTGTGCGTTGGAGTGCTTGATCGTGAAAGTGCATGTTGTGAGCGTTGGAGTGCTTTATTTTGTGCTCGTGGCCTGGTGCGTTGGTTAGGAATATTAGTTATGCAGGTAGTGAATAAATGGGGTAGTTAAACGAAATCGTTTAATGTGTGTCTCATTGCGGAGCGTGTGCAGGTCAGACACTTCCCCTTCACAGCCGCACCTAGACCGATCGCAGACAGGCAGACCTCCAGTGGTCTGTCGTGACAACACACTTATTCACTTCAGCAGAGAGATAGACACAGACAGACGACAGACGGACAGAGAGAGACGCAGAGAGCGGGGAGAGAGATAGACTGAGAGAGAGAGAGGAGAGAGAGAGAGACCGCGCGACCAGACGCGCCAGGCGAGACAGACAGACGCGAGACAGAGCCCGAGGCGAGGCGAGGGGGGGTGGGAGAACAGTAGTCGGAACAACGTGTTCAGAACACTTTTACAGAACGACCGAGGCACACCAAATTTAGGCAAACCCTAGTAACACCACCTCACACTAATTCATAGCTATGCTTTCATTTTTCCACAGTATACATCTTACACATAAGAAATCTTAGCTAGCTGATATGTTTTCAAAAAGGCGCAAGTTCCCTAAAGTAACAAAAAACTGCCAAAAGAATCTACATGCCATTATTCCCCATTTAAAAAGTCTACCTGGTTTTAATTCTAAATATGCAAAAAAGTGTCTCAATTTTCAATCGAAGAAATGTTATCGGTTATTCCTTCCCTCCTACTCTCTTTCACCTCCCACCCCTCCCTCCCTCCCTTCTCTCTCACTCTCTTCTCTTCCTCCGAGAGCTCCGCATACTCGTTCTGTACGCCTCTCTACCTCTCCTCTCGTCTCCCCCCTATCCGTCCTCCCTCTTCTGTCGTTCTCTCCCCCTCTTCTCTCCTTCTCTCCCACTTCGGCGGTGTCTCCTCGCACAACCCCACCGTCTCTCTCTCGCTCACTCTCTTACACTCACTCGCACTCAGCGTGTCTCATCTCACACAGTGAGTGTGTGGTGTGTATGTGTGTGTGGTGTGTGTGGTTGTGTGTGTGTGTGTGTGGGATGTGAGTGAGTGTGAGGTGTGTGTAGTGTGTGAGTCTGTGTGTGTGTGATGGTGGTGTGTGTAGTGTGTCCCTGTGTGTGTTGTGTGGTTGTGTTCTGTTTGGAGTCTGTGTGTGCCTGGTTTGTGTAGTAAGCAAGCACTGTTATTTATGATCGTACATACGTACGTACGTAATACATACATACGACGGCACGTATGTATGCACCTAGTATGAAGTATGTAGTAAGTATGTACTCGCACGCATCCTATCGCAAGACAGTGACAGATGCATAGAAAGCAACAAACAAAGTTCCGCAGACAGCCAGAATACCATCCGGACTGGGAACACGCTAACATGGGGGGGGGGGGGGGGGGGGGGGGGGGGGGGGGGGGGGGTGAGGAGAGAGAGAGACGAGAGGAGAGAGACGAGAGAGACGAGAGAGAGACCGACAGACAGACCGACCGACAGCCAGACAGACAGACAAACCGACAAACAGACGGACAAACATTCTGATAGAGACAGGGAGAGGACAGATAGACAGACAGCAGATAGACCAGACAGACCGACAACAGACAGAGAGAGCGCGTAGATCGAGAGAGAGAGACGCGAGCGCGAGGAGCGAGAGAGAGAGAGAGACAGAGAGCGAGAAATGACACCCCGCGAAGGGACATGGGGAGGGGGTGGGGCCGAGCCGAGAAAAGGACAAGTGGTAAATGCAGCAGCAAGAGCCGAGACAGTCTGATTATCGAACGGGGTGGGTCTTTGGTATGGCCATAGGTCCCTATCCCCAGCAGTCGATACAGACTGCACTCCCAAGCTAGTTCAACGGTGATGGAGGGGAGATCACGCTATGATCGGCTATCGTCTGTATTTGGCTGGCAGATTTTCTTTTCTTTCATCTCTCTTGAGTGGGCAACTGTGTCCGAGCTGCGCGCGCGATCGCTTGTGTGTGTGTTGTTGATGTGTTAAGTGTGTGTGGTGTGGTGTTGCTTGCGAGCTTGCGGTGCGTGCGTGCTGCGTGCGTGCGATGCGTGCGAGTCGGTGTTGCGTGCGAGTGTGGCGTGGCGGCGCGCGCGCGCGCGGCGCCGTGTGTGTGTGTGTGTGTTGTGTGAGAGTGGGAGTGTGTGTTTGTGTGTGTGTAGTGAGTGTGGTGTGTGTGTGATGCGTGTGCTGCGCGCGTACGCGGCAGATGAGGACATGCACGCGAGTGAAGGGTTAAGCCTATCGTGTGTGTCCCACCCATACCCCCCACCCCTGCTCTCACTCTCTCACACACTGCTCTCTCTCCCTCTCCCTCCTGTGTTGTAGTGGGATGTGTAGTGTTGATGTGTGTGTGTGTGTGTGTGGTGTGTGTGATGTGTGCGTGGGTGTGTGTGGAGGTAGTGTGTGTGTGCGAGCGCGCGCGCGCGAGCCTGTCGTGCGTCCGTGCGTGTGATGCATGCGTATTGCACGTGTATGCATACATACGTGTGAGTCTGTTTTGCATGAACTCTAACGCACCCACAAACACACACAAACAACAAAATCACAGGGGAGAAAAGATTTCAACCGTACCGACCGTGTTTCACACACTATATGAAACTAATCAATCCAATCTCTCAACATCTGCGTTGAGGTATGCTTGACTAAACAGACCTAGGACTAAAAAACAATTACGCTACAACCGCACGGCAGGCGTTGTCAAAAACTCTACGTAGATCGTATGACATCCTGGAAAGGTTTTAAATCGAAATTCGAGAGGGCGCAAGTCCAACTCGAGTGTTACCACGTACTGAAGTGTTAGATGGTTACTGCACGAAACAACAAAAAAACAGGTGATCAAGAACACAAGCCAAAAATAACGAAACAAAAGGTAGTCCCAGAAAATCATAGCCCTCAAAATAAAGAACAAAAACCAAATAGCGGTGGATTCCTCCCCCCCAAGTTATTTGTTGCAGAGTGCACCAAGGATTGTGAGAGTGTGATGTGATGGTGTGTTGTGTGAGATGTGTGTGTGTGTGTGAGAGTTGTGTGTTGTGTGTTTATGAGGTGTGTAGAACGTGTCTAGCGGTAAG
>CM031604.1:65263108-65268108 GCA_018398815.1 Conus ventricosus
CGTTCGATTGAAAATCCTTGTTCGTCTACTGCAGGACTATGGACGCGACCTCTCTCTCTCTCTCTCTATCTCTCTCTCTCTGTGTGCATCATGAGCTTCTCAAAGTCCTTGAGAATGATGGCTGACGTGCGGAGCAGTGACGTCCATCTAAATGCACGGTGGGAAAAAGCGAAACGCAACAAGCTCTTATCAGGGCGTTCCGGGTCATCGTGCGCCGGTGCTCTATGAAAGAAGACTCCCCACGTCAGTTTCAGTCGCTGGTAATCTTCTTGTCCGTTTTGGGGAAACAGCGAAGACAAATGACGGCATCAAACACGTACATCATTGTCATCTCACTCAAAAAGTGACCCTATTTTGGGAGGGGGAGGGATACATTGCATTTTGATATAATAGCTGTCTTGCTACAAGGCCAAAAGCGTCCTGTCACGAGAATGAGAACGGTGGTGGAAATGACCCACGGCTTTACAGCGCCAGGCACGGGGAGGGGACGCCACTGTCCTGCGTTAGGCATCGTCCTATGTTTTCTGAAATAAGATGTGTTGCCATTTTTTCCTATGCAAGATACAGGGGCAATATTTTCCTATAACAAGTGTTTTCACACAAGAAATGAACAACATGTTCAAAAACAAGACACCGGGTAATGTTTTCCTGTGGAAGACACGGGACAATATTTTCCTGCGTAGCACATATGGCAATGTTTTCCTGTATATTACCCAGGGCAATATATTCCTACATAAACACTCGGGCCAATATATAAACACCGTATAAACACCGGGTAATATTTCACCATATGACACCCGGGGCAATGTTTTCCTATATAAACAACCAGGGCAATTTTTCCAGTATGACAGTTGGGGCAACATTTTCCATATTACACCTGGGGCAATATTTTCCCAAATAACACCTGGGGCAATATTTTCCTACATAACACCCAGGGCCATATTTTCCCATATAACACCCGGGCAATATTTTTCTATATAGCTATATAACCTCCATATAACACCCGAGGCAATGTTTTCCCATATAACACCCGGACAATATAATTATAACACCCAGGACAATATTTTCCTATATAACACCCAGGGAAATATTTTACTTTACACCACCTGGGGACAATATTTCCCGTAAGTGCCTCAGGCTAACACTTTCTTACGTGAAGCACAGGACAGCATTTTTCATGCAAAGCATGGCGTTGGTATAAACGGTTCGAGTTAGGGTTTGCTGGTTGGCAGGTTGTGGACATGGGTTGGAATAGCATCAAAGGTACAGTGGGTGGAACATTATAGCTACGGTTGGCCCTTATCCACAGTTGGGCTCAACCATAAAGACTGGAATCAAAGCGCCAAATTTCGTCTACTCTCTGTATGCATCTCTAGGAGTGCTACTAAAGTTTCCTGACAAGCACTGCAAGCGTTCGCATCTCTCGTGCCTGGTCGATGTCGGGTTATATGACGAAAGGAACTGTAATGTACTAGACCTGTCAAATAGTCTCGCGCAAAAATGGAACTTATTCGTATTTTCATCTTCGGCATTCTCGTTGACCACCATTTAAAAAAAGCCAAGATTCTGTGGCCCGTTATTCCCTGCTCTCGTCATGACGTCACCTTTCCATTTCCTCCCTATGTCCATGTTCATAATGAGGTCGGGTGTTGGCAAGCTTATGAGAACAAGTGTGGAAAGACGTGTTAAAACCTTCCTTTCTCTCTCCTTCCTTTCTTCCTTCCTTCTTCTTCTTGTCCTTCGTTTCTTCTTCTTTCTTCCTTCCTTACTCCATCGTTCACTCTTTCCTTGCCTTCTTTTTTTCCCTATCTTCGTTCATATTTACTTACTTTCCGGCTTTGTTTCCTTCCTTCCGTCTTTCTTTCTTTCCTTGTTATTTATTTGTTCTCATTTCTTCCCTCTGTCAGCTGTATTCTTTCTTTCTTTCTTTCTTTCTTTCTTTCTGTCCTTTCATTTTCATCCTTTCTTCTACGCCTTTTTTGTGTCTTTTGGTGTTCTTCTTCCTGTTTTTTTTTTTCTTCCTTCTTTCCTTCTTTCTTCATCACTCTTCCCTTCTTTCCTCTTCGTTCATTATTCATTTCATTCTTGCTTTACTTCCTTCCTTACGTTTTTTTCTTCATTCTTTTTCTTTCCAATCTTCCTTATATTTTTCCCTCCCTCTGCCATCTCTTTCTTCTCTTCCTTCTTATTTACAATTCTGGATCGGGAGCAGTATAGGAAGTACAATTTCCTGTCAGCCACACGCATGCGTGTAGCAGGTCAGCAGAATTACCATCGCTTCCGGCAAGACACGTTCACAGCGCTGGGTTCCAGCAGACATGAACAGCAGAGGAGAAAATAAAATTTAAAAAAAAAGCTAAAGAAAAGAAAACAACACAAAGAGCAGGGGATAAAAAGTCTAAAAGTTCCCCACCTTAGACAAAAACAGCTGCTCAAACACATGCTGAGAATACGATGAATATTTCAAACTCGAAGAACAACGACTCAAAAATACACTGAGAATCAAATAAAAGCGTTAAACTTCAAGAGATAAAGAAAACTGTTTTATGAAGGAAAAAGACTATTTCACGCAATATATATATATATATATATAACAAACCAATATATTTTTTTGTCCTCAAATGGCCCCCGGTGGTCTGCTGGAGTGTAAACACCATGAAGTAAAACTGAATTGATGTCTGTGTCTCAAGAGGCAGCACAATCCATCTGAGGGTTGAAATGCAAAGTAATTGAAAATTACAACAGCAGCAACAACAACACATGAAAGATGAATCACCAAATGAGCGGCCAAACTGACAATGAAGTAACATAAAAACAAACCCACACAACTGAGAAAAAAATAGAGAGAAATGAATACATGCACAAATGAAGAATAAATGAATTAACAAGTAGGTCAATACATGAATGGAAGTAACACAAGTCATTTGCATCCTTCACGGTCCTCAAGCATCATGCTATAGGATTTTTTTTTGTTTGCACACATCAATCAATTACTTTTTTTTTCTTTCTTTTTTACAGGCATCAATAAATTGATTGAATAAATTTCGTCAAGAAAACATGATGAGCTCAGCGAACATGTTTCAGCATGTCCAGCACTTCATTGTGAGCGGCAGAAAAACCCGTTAATTTGTAGTCCCCACCGCCCTCCCCTAAAAAGGTTAACCGTGTTGTCTCCCCTCATTTAGTCTTCTCAGGTGAGGGAGAACAAGTAGGGGAAGAAAAAAAAAGAACGAAGGAAACAAGGAAGACAGGAAGGAGGGGAAGCAGGAAGAAATAATGAAAGAGAGAGAGAGAGAGAGAGAGAGAAGAGAAGAGAGAGTGAGAGAGAGAGAGAGAGAGAAGAGAGAGGGGAGAGAGAGAGGGGGAGACAGAGAGAGGGAGGGGAAAGGAGAGAGAGAGGGAGAGAAGAGACAGAGTGAGAGGAGAGAGAAAGGGAGGAGAGAGAGGAGAGAGAGAGAGAAGGTGAGAGAGGAGAGAGAGAGAGGAGAAGGAGAGAGAGAGAGAGAGGAGAGGAGAGAGAGAGAGAGAGAAGAAGAAGAAGAAGAAGAAGAGAAGAGACGAAAACGAAGAAGAAGAAGCAGAAATAAAGATGGGAAGGAACAGGAAAACAAATGAGAATCTAGGAAAAGGAGATTGAGAAGGGAAGGGAAAAAATAGCAATGAGGAGATGCGATAAGAAAGGAGGAAAAAGAGTGAGGGGGGCGGGGGAGGAAGGGGGGGGGGGGGGGGGGGGGGGGGGGGGGGGGAGGAAGGAAGAAAGAAAAAGACCCAGGGAAAGAAGGAAATGAGGACAGAAAGGCCGAAGGATGGGAACAAAAAGAAGAAAGAAAGAAAATGGGAGAGAAGGCAACACAGATCGCAAGCAAGGAAAGAAGGAGCGATAGAGCAGGAAGTATACAGAAGAAACAGGAAAGAATGAAGGAAGAAAAAAATGGAAGAAGGGAAAGAACGAAGGCAGGAAAGACAGAAGTCAGGATTGAAAGAAGGCAGGGAAGGAAAAAAGGGGGAAAATCGGAAAGAAGTTACAGAAGAAAGAAAGAAGAGAAAAAAAAAGAAAAGAAAGAAAGCCAGAGGAAGAAAGGAAGGAAAGAAACAGAAAGAAACAAGAAAGAGGAAAGAATGAAGACAAGAAAAAAAAAAGCAAAGCGAGAAAGATGGAAACCAAAGAAGCAAGGTGGGAAAGAAAGGTAAAAAACGTGGAAAAGATGAAAGAAAGTACGAAAGAAGATAGTCATTATGAATACTTATTATAGCGCCTATGCTCGGCTAGAGACCAAGCTCTAAGCGCTTTACAATCCACTCATTTACACAACGGGCTGCCCACCTGGGTAGTGCCGACTGAAGCGCTGCCAGATGGCGCTTCATTCAGTCGTTTCCCGTGTCATCCAGTCAGTATCGTTCACTCAATTTCCTTACTTCCTTCATTCTTTCCATTTCTCGCGCAGGGTGCATGCTATGTGTAACGTATCATCCATACCAACGGCCAAACTGGCCTTCTCTTCCGAAAGTTGGTGATGGGATTTTACGTGTGTGCAAAATGTTTTGCGTGCATTCACACACGTACACGGAACCTCGGTTTATAGTCTCATTCAAAGTACTGTTTGGGAAATGGAGTCAGAACCAACGTTAACTCCGAGGAAAAAATTCCCCATGTACCGAAACGGAGATTCGAACCCGCAACCCAGGATCACCAAGAGTACGAGTACGACGCTCTACCACTGAGCTATTCAGGCCCCCAAAGATGAAAAAAAAGACTGAATGAAACAGAAACGAAGGAAACACGCCGGAAAGATTGAAGGAAAAAAAAAAGAAGGGAAGACAGAAAGTGGAAAAGCTTGAAAGAAAAAAAATGAGAAAGAATGCAAGACACAGGGAAGAAAACAAGGACGAAGGTCGGAAAGATAAGACAGACAGACAGAGAGAGAGAGAGAGGAGAGAGAGAGTGAGAGAGAGAGAGAGAGAGAGAGGAGAGAGAGAGAGAGAGAGAGAGAGAGAGAGGA
>CM031604.1:65273108-65298108 GCA_018398815.1 Conus ventricosus
AAATAGCATCAGAATAAACAGTGGAAGTGGCGGAGGGCGAGAATGAGGGGAAGGGGGAGACAGCGGGAAGGGACCATAAAAGGAAGACCGCCAAAATGTTCCGAAAAACTACACACACAGAGACAGGAGGGAACGAGGAGAGGGAACGAGAGAGGGAGGAAGGGAGGCAGAGAGGAGAGGAAGAAGGGAGAGAGGGGAGAGAGAGAGAGAGAGAGAGAGAGAGAGAGAAGAGAGAGGAGAGAGAGAGAGAGAAAAGACAGAGACAGAGACAAGACAGAGACGGACAGACAGTGTGAGACAGAGAGACAGACGACAGACAGACAGAGACAAACGGACAGAGGGAGAGGAGAAAAGAGAGAAGAGAGAGAGAGAGAGAGAGAGAGAGAGAGAGAGAGAACGGACAGACAGTGTGAGACAGAGAGACAGACGACAGAGACAAACGGACAGACAGGCAAGAGAGAGAGAGAGTGAAAAGACAGAGTGAGACAGACAGACAGACAGAGCAAGACAGAGAGACAGACAGACAGACAGACAGAGAAAGAGACAGACAGACAACAAATAGAGAGAATGAGAGAGAGACAAAGACAAAGAAAGAGGAGAGAGAGAGAGAGAGAGAGAAGGAGAGAGAGAGAGAGAGAGAAGGGGGGGAGAGAGAGAGAGAGAGAGAGAGAGAGAGGCAGTTAGACAGACGACAGACAGAAGAATAGAGTCAGACAGAGAAAGACAGACATAGAAAGAAGAAGGACAGAGAGAGGACAGAACGACGTGTCCAGAGGAAGCAGAGGCAGGGCCAATGGCACGCCATCAGACAGCAGTCATCTCCTCCACGGCATCACTCGTTCGGGAGTCAACACACAAAGCGGCGATCGACCCGGGCTGATCGATGTCAAAAGGAGAAGAAGAAGAAGGCAGAATTTAAGAAGGACGGGCCCCCACCCCCACCCCCACCAGCTCAGTACTTGGGGAGAAGAAGGAGTAAGGAGGGGAGGGAAGCATAGAAGTAGGGGATGGTGGGGGGAGGGTGATCAACTTGGAGAAGAAGGGAAGAGACGAGGGGGGGAAAGGGTACACGCACAATTAAGATTTTGCAATGACATACTGTATAATCCATGCAAGCGTTTTGAGGCCTATCATGAATTTGAGCCAGCATTTAAACGTTACAGTGATAAGTATCAAAAGAGCAACTCCCCCCGATCATTTCCCTTGCTTGGGGGGTTGAGGGGGGTGGGGGGGGGGGGTGTTAACAGATGAAATCACAAACAAGTTTCAAATGCAAGACCTTCCCCTTAGCTGACACACATTTCAACCCTCCGCATTCACCCATGATCCGACCTTTGCCCCAGCTCCAAGCGCCCAAACAGCTTTCCATTCCTTTGATTTCAATCCGTCTGCTCGGAACCACCTGGCTTGTACCTTGATGCTCATAATTATGAAAGACAATTTAGGAGAACCAACTGTAAGAGACTAATAAATATTCTCAAAACCCAAACTAACGCTCCCGTCTATGAATACCCGCTCCTTAGGCAAGGCTTCGGCACATTCCATTTTTGGTGTGCAGCCAGCAGGGAACGGCAAACAGAACGTGACCCTGTGGCTCTCTTTAGTATGGAGGGGATTGGGAGGAACAGACAGGGGAGGTAGTTACGACCAAAAGTGTCCCTGGAGTGGTAAGAAAGTCAATAAGAAATGCCAACACAAACAGGGGCGGGGGCCCGGGGCAATCAAAATCGAAGCAGAACAGGAGCGAGGTAGCAACAGAACCAGCAGCCGGGGCAGCAATACACCAGCAACATAACAGCAGTGTGCAGAGGTGTAATAGCATCATCATCAGCAACTACAACAAGAACTTAGAAAGAAAAGGGGTTAGTTACCGCCCCCGATACAGCACAAACCCATTACAGGACAAAACACAATGCATTTCGACCTCTTGGGTCTTCTTCAGTTAAAACAAACAATTTGGACAGTGAAAACGAAGAAACGAGAAACCATTTATCTTCTCATATTCGGCACAAATGCTGAAACCCAGTAGTAATGGCAGCAGCAGCAGCCCGCAAATAACAGCAATAGCAGCAGCAGTAACTGCAGTAGAAGAAGCCTTTGGGAAGAGTGGTCCTTCAGAGTGTTGATGGTTAAATCTCTCTTGTATTAAATCTCTCTTTTAAAAAAAAAGGATGAGGCGATGAGTAAATTATCTAGCAGCGTAGTATGCTCGCCACCCCCTCTCCCCCCCCCCCCCCCCCCCCCTTCCTATAATTTCTTATCGTTCTGCTCTTACGTCCCAAATCTGCTCTCTTCGATACATACTTATATAACTCCCTACCCACCCCATCATCCCCAATGACACGACGAAATCTTTGCAGACGCGTGGCTGTGGGAGAGAGACAGAGTGAGAGACAGACAGATAGACAGACAGACAGGCAGACAGACAGACAGTTAGACAGAAAGTGACAGAGACGGAGACAGAGAGACAGAACCAGACTCGGGGGTATATGAGGCACAAAATGAAGATTTTTGGAGGGAAGGGAGGGGTGAGCAAGGGGAAGGGAAACAAACCAACCGTTTAGAAAAAGATTTTTTTTAAAAGAAAAAAGAAACGAAAAAGAAAAAGAACAAATCCGAAGTACAGAATGGAAACCAACCCACCATGAACAGCGGACGGCGCAGGATGCGGCGCCAACAAGGAAAGCGGGAGGAAGTGAAAGGAGAGAACGCGTTGGAAGCAGCGTGGGGGAGGGTGTGGGCTGGGCGACGAGAGGGGTGGGTGAGGATGGGGGTGGAGAGGGACCCAAAAGAATGTCGCGGGCGTGGATGCCAATCTGTATGCTAGCAACGAAGCACGGACGGACAGGGAAGGGAGAGAAAGGGGAGGGAAGGGGAGGGGAGGGGAGGGAGGGGGTCCCCTATGACATCGTCTGCATTTTTCCAGAGAAAGCTTGGAGATGGGATGAACTGCTAGTATAGCGAGAACCGGAGCGAGGAGCGCAGGACTGCACGGGAAGCGTAAGAAAGAAAGGAAGAACTAAGCCGAGATGCACGTTGCGACGACCGCGGAGTTTAGTGTGTGAACACTTTGTCCTGAGTAAGACACTGCTGGGTTCGCCATAGTGTCACGGTCTGCTCATGAGACCTGTCACGATCTACTCGGGGACCAGAACAGCTATAAGCTGGTAGAGCGCCGGATTCTTGATCCGGAGAGGGGGGGGGGGGGGGGGGGGGGGGGGAGAGGAGGAGAGAGGGGTGGTGTCAGTGACAAGCATTTACAAAGTAAGCAATCCAAAATCTTGCACCACAACTCAAGAGCTAACTCATGAATTATGGTCGAAAGCGCAGAGAAGTCGAAGTCATCGTTGTTCTGTACGGGCATCTAAATCTGCTTCTACCCCGCGCTGTTGATAACCCGTCCTGCGTTAGGAATGAATGCAGCGCCAGCTGGCAGCTCTTAAGTCGGCACTACCCAGGTACGCAGCTCGTTGTGCAAACGACTGTGGATTGTAAAGCGCTTTGAGCTTGGTCTCTTGCCGAGGTAAGGCGTTATATAAGTATTAATGATAATTATAATTTCTACAGGCAACCGACACAATTATCCTGATCATGCAGGCGAATATTCATTGCTGCTGCTTGGCAGCAGCAACTTTGCACCTTCGTCACGTTGCCGCAAAAAGGATACTAAAAAAAATGGTTATTCATTTCCATCCACTAAAGTCATGAAGACTGTCGCTATACAGGCTGCACAAACAGCTTTCAATCTTTCAGTAAAAAGGCCATTGCCAAGGGAAACAACAACAACAACAAAACCCCAAACAAACAAACATAAAAGGGCTTGGAATGAAGCGAGGGATTCAGTCAGGTCATCCGACTGCTATACGAACGGCATATATAGAAGCAGTGAGTGATCCTAAGGTCTTCTACAAAGCCAGACAAACGTGGACAACACACACACACACACACACACAACACACACACACACACACACACACACACACACATTTATATAGAAATCAAGGGAGAACGTAACCTTCTTGGGGGTGTTAACAAGACCTGGCGGGAAAACTCAAACTTCCACCAACGTTTAACAGTCATGCACGCACCGTAACGTGAAAAAATTACGCAATGTGTAGTTTTAAAAATGGCCCCCTTGCGCCCTTCTCCGCCGCTGGAAACAATCAAATTGGTTTAAAATCATGCTTCTTATCAAACTGGTCAGAATCACGCTTCTTATCAAATTGGTTAAAATCATCCTTCTTATCAAATTGGTTAAATCTTGCTTCTTATCAAACTGGTCAAAATCATGCTTCTTATCAAACTGGTTAAAAGCATGCTTCTTATCAAATCGGTCAAAATCATGCTTCTTATCAAATTTCTCCAGTATGAAGGTTGATTCTTAACACTAAGCGCAAACAAATGAAGCGACTAACCGCATCAGTATACACATAAACAAAACTCTTCCCAAAAAAAAAAAAATTAGAAATAGAGTTTGTTTCTTACCGCCAATGACATTGACAAACAAAGCACATGACAAGACACGATGCATTTCAACCACTTGGGTCTTCTTCAGGCGAAAAATAAATCACATTTAACATTTGGGACAGTACAAACGAAGAACGAAAAACGAAAAAAAAGAACGAAAAATGACTCATCTGTTGTTGTCCATGTGGTGGGGAGCTCAAACAAAACAGAAAAGTATAAGCAGAATAACTTAATTACGAAAAAAAGAAAGCAAGCCAACCTGGTTTGACAGTTCGGTCAATGTCCAGTCAATTAAACAAATTAAACCTCTTTGCGTATGCTCGCCATCCCGTGCGCACGGACCCACTGGAGCTGTTCCTGGAAAGGCCATTGGGGAGTCACAAGTTTGGTGGGGCGAGTCGGCCTAACCGACGGCTGATGGCCTTCAAAAACACGCTTCGCTCTTTTGGACACAACTTCTGCATTTTGTTAACTTTGCGCACTTCTCTTGTTGTGGTGGTGGTGGTGGTGGTTGGTGGTGGCAGTGGTAAGAGTTGGAGGCGTAGGGGATGGATGGGAGCGGTGGTCTTTTGTTTGTTTGTTTGTTTATAACTGTCTCGCCAAAAATATCGTTCCCGGCACACCATTCCCGATTTTTTTCTCACGTCTGATTGCCTGTGTACACATTAGGATCTCTCACTCTCTCTCTCTCTCTCTCTCTCTCTCTCTCTGCTCCTCTCTCTTTGCCTCTCTATCTGTGTGTGTGTGTGTGTGTGTGTGTGTGTGTGTGTGTGTGTGTGTGTGTGTGTGTGTGTGTGTGTGTGTGTATGCGTGTGTGAGTGTGTGTGTGTGTGTGTGTGTGTGTGTGTGAGTGTGTGTGAGTGTGTGTGTGTGTGTGTGTGTGTGTGTGTGTGTGTGTGTGTGTGTGCGTGCGTGCGTGCGTGCGTGCGTGCGTGCGTGCGTGCGTGCGTGCGTGCGTGCGTGCGTGTGTGTGTGTGTGTGTGTGTGTGTGTGTGTGTGTGTGTGTGTGTTGCGCTCTCTGTATGCTCCGTCCCACTCCTCTCCTCGTAAACCTCATGTCATTACTCATTTAAATCAGATCTTGTTGAGGACGTCAGGCATTCCGCTTGATCCATCTCAAACGGTTCAAAAGATTTTTTTAGCATGTAAAAACAATTAATTCCAAACACAACTGAGAATGAAACTCATGATAAGCTGACGAGGAAATCTATACACTATAGACAATGAAACCTTAACACAATTTACAATTAAATTCAAACACAACTGAACTGAATGTCCTTCCACCATTGACTTTGAAATCCACACAACCCAGCTCGATTCCATTCAAAACACAGTTGATAATGAAAAAAAAAAAATTCTTATTTCTTTTTTTGCCTTTTCTGGTAAGCTTGCTGATGCTCCTGTGGACACATCCTGTATAGATAGGCAATGGATTACTTCATCTACCCAACAAAGGGTGTGAGTGTTTTGTCTGATATGACCGGTTTTTTTTTTATCCCGCCATTAAGGCAGCCCACACTCCAACTTCAGGGGAAAGGAAAATGAATACATGTTACACAATGAAATCTATTACATCAATTCATAATCATTTCTATTTGACAATGAAAATCCATCAAAATTGCCAATGAAACACCGTACTCAATTGACACATTATCCAAACAAAAAAAAATATTTATCAAAGAGTCTGGTCACAAAAATGACTTTGAAATTCAGAATTCAACTGACAACAAAAACCAAAGACAATTGACAATCGACTTCCAAACAAACTGACAATGATATGATAAAAAAAATTAAACAATGAATCCAGACAAAACGAAATTCGGGTCAAAAATTGAAATTGGAATCAAAACGCAATATCAAAATCCGAGAAAATTGACCAATTCAACACACTTTATACATCATATTCCAGCACACAAAATTTTAAACGAAGAACCCACAGTTATCAATCTGGAAATCAAATGACTGCACAACTATAAAACTCCAAACGTAGCTGAACACAAAAATTCGTTGAAAACCGAACGAACCGTAACCAACCAACCCCGAAACATTAACACCAGAATTGCGCACGAACGGAACAAGAAATGACGACACAGTGAAAAATCGAAACGGGTGGACCAAAACCAGATAGGACAACAAAGAAATCACAAAAATTTACCTTAAACACAGAACAAAAACATTTGAAAATCAGATTACATTTTGTCTACGAGTGAGAAGCCAAAGCACATGCCCGATCTACGTCTTCATTTGCTCAAACATCAAACGTGCTACCGTACTTGGGTCTTTAAAGTCTCTTCCTTTCTATTTTTTGCTATTCACCAATTTCTCCTCTTTGGGACTGGGACTCCCGAAAGACTCATGTCACTTTTAGATCGGACCATACAGCATCCCCGTCACTTATCTGTCTTCGGTTGCCCGTCTCTCTCCTTCTCAACCGGGAGATTAACACAAAATGCGCAGAGTCGCTGATCAAGGCCGCTCGTCCTGTATGGTCCTCTATATCTCTCTCTCTTCTCTCTCTCTCTCTCTCTCTCTCTCTATCTTCTCTCTCTCTCTCGTTCTCACCCTCTCTCTCTCTTCTCTCTCTCTCTCTCTCTCCTCTCTCTCCTCTCTCTCCCTCCCCTCCCTCTCTCTCAGTCAAATTTCAAGACCACAGATGTCTCTTTCTCTCTCCTTTTCTTACTCATTTTCTTGGGCGAAAATTTCCCAAGGCTAACCATTTATGAGATGTTTGAAATTACGATCGTCTTTCATCTTACACTAAGGGAGCCACTTTCCGTCTTCGGGGACGCCTGTGTCAGTTTCCTTGTCCCACTCCCATTTCAGTTTTGACCTCGTTCTCACTGTCTGTCTGTCTGTTTGTGTATCTGTTTTGTCTGTCTGTCTCTCTCTCTCTCTCATCTACCTCTCTCTGTGTTCCCATTCCCTGTTGTTTCTCTCTCTCTCTCTCTCTCCCAATGCCCTGAGTCGTGATTCAGATAAAAAATGAAACATAATCAATTGATCGCGTCTCTCACTACCTGTCTCCGCCCCCCCCCCCCCCCGCCCCCTCCCTTCCCCCATTCTCTCCACTTCCCATCCGCTGCTTCTTCATCACACCACCCCTCCCCCCCCCCCCCCCATTTTTTTCCCTTTTCTTCCTAATTTACGGGAGCAGGTCGGAAGGAAAATCCAATACGACATGAAGAGCCAACACACACACCACCACACACTGTCACGGTCAAAATTCAACTAAACCCAAAATTCGTGGGTCAATCGCCACCAGCCCAGTTGGACCTAAGCCCTAACTCAAACTTTCTAGGCGTCGGGGAAGACGGGCCCATAGGTCGGGTCGGCCAATTAAGCTTAGTGGAGAGGTTTCACCGAGGACAGTCCGACCCACCTAGACTGACTAAGCGGCTTTGACCGACGCCTCGATGTCTGCCCAGACGGACCTCAGTACCTGGGCCAGCCTTATCCGGCCACTTTGTGAACCCCAGCGTCATTGTCAGTTTAGACATCGTGACGCCCACCCAGACTCAGCTGGCCACTTTAGAGTGCCAGTGTCCACACGGCACCAGTTAAGTAGGAAAGGGGGGAAGGTAGAGTGTGGTGGGGGGTGAAATCTAGCTAATCAATTAGTGACCATTGACCACCACAGAGAGTTAAGGGCGTGTCAGCATGACTGGCATGATTTGAACATCCAAATTTGGAATTAGAGGGAGCTAACTTCGGGGTGTCAGGGGTTTAAAAAATTACTGACCAATGGTACTCGCCCTTGTTGGAGAGTATCGGAACACCATAAGAAGGATGGGAGAGTGAGAGAACGGGAGAACGAGGGGAAGAACGAAACAGAGAGAGAGAGAGAAGAGAGAGAGATGGGGGGGAGGAGAGAAGAAAAACCAAAGTTGAGAGTTAGCTGGATAGTCTGCAGGGGAAGGACTGAGGAGAGATGTGGAGAGAGAGAAAGAGTTGCTAATTTATGAAGAAGAAAAGAAAGAAAAGAAAAAAGAAAAGAAAAAGCAACCATGTCCATTTGTATAGAGCAGACTAGAAGAGGGAGAGAGAGAGAGATTTGAAAATGCGTTAATGCAGGAAGAAGAAAGGAGAACAGATCGATGTTGATAGTCACTGTTCTCCCTAACCGGGGGTTCGACCTCATACCTGGCAGCGTCACTTCGCCAAGCAAAACCCACAGACCAACGCCAAGTCTCACCTGCCCAGGCGCCATCAGACCAACCCCTAGTACCGGCAGTTGTGTCGTGTTGTGAAAAGTGACAGTGAAAAGAAAAAGAAAAGAAAAGAAAGACAGTGATTCGTGAATAGTTAAGATCACCTGGCCAGGTTTAAAGTAGAAAATTGTTTATACCGGGTTAGTTAATGATGTTTTAGATAAATGATTTTGTGAAGTTCAAGGAAAGAGAGATGTTTTATTTTGTTTGTTCTATATGCATTGATGTTCTTTCTATGATTGTATAGTAAAGTTATAGACTTTACTAGTGGTTTGATGTGGACGAATGCATGATATATGAATGAGATTGTAAGCAAGCTGTGAGTGTGTTTGGGCTGTGCGCTAGTCCTTCCCTCCACTGACATTACACCGGGGTTTGGGACAATTTATTGGCGAGCTTGCAGGATATTCTGGCCCATTTTATTATAATTGTTAAAACTTCTCAGAGAGGAAGCTGGGTGGGATTCAAGTATTGTAATCTAAGACAAGGGGTTGTCTTACTGTATGTTCCCAAGATAGTTAAATACTAGGCTTGGCATTGCTTCCAAGATAGTTAATACTAGGCTTGGCATTTCAGCCCCAGGAGTACTCATTTCGCACGATTACCTATAATTCGCTCTCATAGTTGGGTCAAGGGCCCCTGGGGTCTTATTAAAAACTAATTACGTTGTCCCAAGCTAATATTATCATTCATAGGATTGTGTATTACGTCACTCGTGTCGGTAACACCAGTTTGGCTGTCGTTTTTTATAAATCTTGTTCAAAAAAAAAAAAAAAAAAAGAAGATATAATGGCGGAAAAAAAAGAACACCCTATTGAACAACTTGTGAGCTTTCGCTCGTGATTTAGGTTACTCAGGAGATGAGTTGCGTGATTTGTTGAAAACCAACAAAAGATGGAAAGAGATGAACGCGCGGAAAGACGACGCGTCGCAGTAGAAAAAGCTGCGCAGAGCAGGAAACAGAAGAAGGGAAGCGGGGAAACAGAAAGAATAAGGGAAGGCAGGAAACAGAAAAAATGAAGGAGGAAACAGAAAGGATTAAAGCTAGGGAAACGCAGGAAAGGGAAAAGATTAAAGGTTCAATTAGAATTAGAGAAAGTGAGAATACAAAGGGAGACCCCCGAGGATGGTAGTTCAGTTTCCAGTGACTCTGTGCGCAGCTATGCTCCCGACCCATTTGCCAAAATTCTCTGAAGGAAACCGATTCGATTGAGGGCCATACATCAGTCGTTTCGAAACGTTTGCGACCAGCCCAGGGTTGGCCCCAGAAGAGTGGGCAGTCATTTTGTCGGCGTTACGGGACGGGTAAGGCGTTGCAGATTTTCACTGCGTTACCGCAGAACACCAGTCTGATTTCGGCGCTGTGAAGGAATCATTGATGAAAGGATTTGGACTCACAGAGGAGGGGTTCCCGGAAGAAATTTCGTTCAGCTAAATTGCAAGCAGGTGAGACGTACACTCAGTTTGGTGCAAGTCTAGATCACTTTTTTTGAGAAATGGTTAGAGTTGAGTGGTACGGAAGAAGGAGTTCGCTGAGTTGAAAGAGTAGTTATGAAAGAACAGATTTTGTCAGGTTGCGGCCCTGAGTTAACCATACATTTGAAAAGAGAGACAGCCAGAGACAGCAGGGGATTTGGGTTGAAGTTCGCAGAGGTTGTATAGAGAGGCACGTTTGGGCCGAAGGTGCAGGAGAAACAGGTGCTAGGACAGGTGAGAAGAGTGCAAGGAGACCAGGGGAGTTTTCTGCAAAAGTCTGAAAACCAGTGGTGGGGCAGAAGGAAGGGCAAAGGGAAATTAGGTGTTTCATTTGTCACAAGAAGGGACATGTGGCGAGGGATGTCGCATGAGGTTCAGAAGGCAGAGCCTTTGCAAGAGGTGGATAAGGGTCGTCAAGGGAAAGCCTGCAGTGGAACCAAAAGGGTTTCAGCCCGGAAGAGGGTGGAGTGCGCCTATGGCTAGCACTGGACAGCAGTCAGTGTCAGGGATAGAGGGCACTAGGCTGAGTGGTTCGTTCCCAGTGGAAAAAGGGTGGTTTTGGCCAGCGAGGGTGAAAGTGTTACGAGACACTGGTTGTTCATGCGGGGTAGTACGAACCAACGCTGGTCGATAAAGGGGATTTGACAGGGCAAATCCAGCCCTGTACTATAATCGTGGCATGTGAGGGAGTTTCCAGTTGCTAAGATAGAAGTACGTACCCCTTACTTCTCAGGCGGTTGTCTGCGTTGGTGTTTGGAGAACCCCTTCACGATTTGATCATTGGAAATATTCCAGGTGCAAGGGATCCAGGGGATCCTGAGTTGTTGACTGCTTACAGGGGCGCAGTTCAGACACGGGCAAGAAGGAGGAAAAGGTTTTTAAAAACCGTTAGTTGTTCCGGGAAAGGGAAGTGGGGCATAGATGTGTCGCCTGATGAGTTTAGGGCAGCGCAGGAACAAGACCCTTCGCTCGTGAAGTTTTGGGGAGTTGGCAAGAGGTGGAGAGAAACAGGAGGTTAGAGGAGGTGAGACAGGAATTTCTTGTGAAAGGCGGGCTGTTGTACCGAGTGTTCACCAAGGGGAAGACAGGTAAGGTGACCACTCAGTTAGAGGTCCCAGCGTGTTATCGTGACAACTGTCATGTCAGTGGGTCACGAGTCGCTCATGGCGGGTCATCTCGGCACCAGCAAAACAGCTAACCGAGTCTTTGATGACTTTCTTTGGGCCCAGGAGCAATGGCAGACTTTTAAAGCGGTTCTGCATGTCATGTGACGTGTGTCAAGGGTTTCAGCCACAAGAGGGGTGAAGAGGAAGGCGCCTCTTAAACATCCCCTTTAATTGACACACCGTTTTAGGAGGGTGGCTATCGATTTTGATTGGCCCAATCGCGCCCTGTTCCAAAGGTGGGCACAGGTATGTGTTGACATTGTGGACTACGCGACCAGATACCAGAAGCGGTTGCATTGAAGGGCGTAGATACGCAACAGGTCGCTGAAGGGCTGGTAGACATCTTTTCTCGCGTGGGGGTTGCCAGCACAAATTCTCAGTGACAGGGGGTCACAGTTCCCTCAGGCGTGATGAAGGAGGTCAACAGGCTGCTAGGGATCACACAGCTGCTCACTACCCATACCATCCACAATGCATGGCTTGGTGGAGAGATTCAATGGTGTGCTGAAGGGCATCTTAAAGAAGCTCTGTGAGGAAAGGCCAGCAGATTGGGACCGCTACATTCCAGCGGCCTGTTTGCTACAGGGAAGCCCCCCAGGAAAGACAGGCTTTTCGCCAAATTTTAGTGCTGTATGGGCGGACAGTTCGGGGACCGGTGTGCATTTCAAAAGGGTGTGGTCCGGAGAAACAGGAGTCCGAAGAAGTCAAAACCACATTTCAGTATGTGGTAGACTTACGCAATAGGCTCGAGGAGACATGTAAGGGCGCAAGGGAGAGTTTGCAGGAGGCTAGGGTCGTCCCGGAAGAAGCAGTATGACAGGAAGGTGAGGAAGCAATTCCTCAAGGTGGGAGATTAAGTCCTGTTACTGCTTCCACGGATCAACAAAAAGCTGCTGATGCTTGGAAGGGGCCTTCACCTCATTGAAAAGGTTTGATTTAGGACTACCGAAACGATGTGAATGGGAAATCAAAACTTTTCCCTGCAAATCTACTCCGCAAATATATTCAGCGTGAGAGTCAGCACATAGGCGCAGCAGCAATCATTGATGGAGGTGGGGGGAGACCCCGCAGAAGAAGGGAGATTTTGTTGCCTGAGTTTCCAGGGGAAGAGTATACAGGGATGTGTCACTGTATGAAGGGCTAGACAGTAGGAGACAGGAGGAAGTTAGGGGGCTCTAGAACAGTATAGGGCGTTCCTGACTGATAAACCAGGGCAGGACAACTCTAGAGACATGTACGGTGGAGTTGACATCACAGAAACCCGTACATGTGGGAAAACCTACCCGATCCCATATGCCACCAAGCAATGTGATTCGAGGAGGAGGTAGAAAAGATGTTTGGACCTTGGGGGTGATTGAACCGTCCAATCATCTATAGTGCAAACCGTCGTCTTAGGTGGGGGAAAAAGTCAGGTGAGCATCGATTCTGTGTCGACTATAGACGTCTGAACAGTGTCACCAAGGTCGATGCAGAGGTCATACCCCAAAATTGGAAGACCTGTTCGCTCAGATCGCCACAAGCAAGAGCCAGTATTTCACCAGGATCGATCTGAGCAAGGGTTACTGGCAAATAGCCTTGGTGGAGGACTCAAAGGAAGTCACAGCATTTTCCACTCCTATGGGGCTTATACCAGTGGCGAAGTACTCCCTTTTTGGGGTGGTCAACGCACCTTGCGGTCTTTTCTCGAATGATTTAGGAAGCTATTGACGGGATTGGAAGGTGTTTTTGAATTTCATGGTGACATTCTGATGCATTTCCCAGACATGGGAGGGAGCATATGAGGCAGTAGGAGCAGTCTTGGAGAGGGGTTTAGACAAGCCAAACCTCACAGCCAGACCAACAAAGTGCCGGTTGGCTTTCCAAGCCTGGAGTTCCTAGGTTTTGTTGTCGGAGGCGACACAAAGCAGCCGGAAAGAGGAAGGTGGAGAGATGATGAATTCAGAGAGGGCCAAAGACCAAAACAGAAGTCAGGGTCTGCTAGGTTTTGTTGGCTTTACAGGGAGTTTGTTCCAAACTTCGCAGCAATCAACATCCTTTTGTGATTTGGTCAAGGCAGGGAAACCCCGGCAGTGGTCGAGTGGTCAGACGCTGCAGAGCAAGCACTGCAGACGGTGTTGGAAAAAATAGGTTCCCCTCCCATCTTGAAGCTACCAGAATGTCAAAACCATTTTTGTTGCGGGGCAGATGCTCAGGTGGTGGGATAGGTGCAGTATTTTTTGCAGGAGCAAAGAAGAGGTCGAGTTTCCTGTGAGATATGCTAGCAGGAAGTTGACAAGTGTTGGAAAAAGGGTACGCAACGGTGGAGAAGGAGTGTTTAGGGTTGTGTGGGCCGTGCGAAATTCCACAAATACTTGTATGGGAAAGAGTTCGTGATCGAGACGGATCATCAACCACTCAAATTCCTGCGGAGGGCGCAGTTGAAAACAGCAGAGTTCTGCGTTGGGCAATGGCACTGCAGCCCCACAGGTACCGAGTGCAGTACATTCCCGGTCGACGAATGTCGGAGCTGACTATTTAAGTCGTGTAGTCTAGCAAGCTGCAACTCAGAGGAAGTCAGTCATATCCGGGGTGCTTTATTTATAATATGTGTTGATTCCAGTTATGTTGATTGGATATGGGTTTTATTCCCAGTTGGCTATGTTCATATTTTTTGTGTGTGAGGACTTGTTCATATTTTTTTTTGTGAGACTTGTTCATGTGGATGTTGTTATGTTGGAGCATTCGTCGCTTGTGTAGTGATGCATTATTTGCAATGAGTGAGGATGGAGATTCCTCGTGAAGTGTCATGGATCGTGATCATATTATATTTTGCTTTTCTAATAATTTTGAAGAGAAGATGTGGCAAATCCGCAGGTAGGGGAATTTCATAAGTGCGCACAGAGGTCGTTATTAAAATGAGTTGAAATAACGCAATGAGCGCACGTCAATGATAACTCATTGGAGTGATATCCCTTTAAAGATAATATTTTTTAATTTGTAAACCGGTTGTTGTAAAGTATTTTTCAAACTTTGCGCGTGTAGTGTGTGTCAGCAAATTCGGTTGTTGTCTTTTTGTACCGTTGGGTTTTTAGACAATGCGGAGCATTTGTCTTTTGCAAGGGGGAAATTGTCACGGTCAAAATTCAAATCAACCAAATTCGTGGGTCAATCGCCACCAGCCCAGTTGGACCTAAGCCTAAATCAAACATTCTAGGCGTCAGGAAGACGGGCCCATAGGTCGGGTCCCGGCCAATTAAGCTTAGTGGAGAGGTTTCACCGAGACAGGTCCGACCCCCTTGATGACTAAGCGGCTTTGACCGAGCCTCGATGTCTGCCCAGACGGCCTCAGTACCTGGGCCCCGCCTTTTCGGCCACTTTGTGAACACAGCGTCATTGTCAGTTTAGACATCGTGACGCCCACCCAGACTCAGCTGGCCACTTTTGAGTGACCAGTGTCCACACCCGGGACCAGTTAAGTAGGAAAGGGGGGAAGGTTAGAGTGTGGTGGGGGGTGAAATCTAGCTAATCAAATTAGATGACCAATTGACACCACAGAGAGTAAGGCGTGTCAGCATGACTGGCATGATTTGAACATCCAATGGAATTAGAGGGAGCTAACTTCGGGGGTGTCAGGGGTAAAAATACTGACCAATGGTACTCGCCCCTTGTTGGAGAGATCGGAACACCATAAGAAGGTTTGGGGGAGTGAGGGGAACGGGGAACGAGGGGAAAGAACGAAACAGAGAGAAGAGGAGAAGAGAGAGAGATGAGGGGAGGAAAAGAAGGAACCAAGTTGAGAGATTAGCATGAGATAGTCTGCAGAGGAAGGATGAGGAAGATGTGGAGAGAGAGAAAGAGGGTTTCTAATTTATGAAGAAGAAAAGAAAGAAAAGAAAAAGGGAAAAAAAAGCAACCATGTCCATTTGATAAGAGCAGACTAAAAAGAGAGAGAGAGAGAGAGAGTTTCAATGCGTTAATGCAGGAAGAAAGAAAGGAGAACAGATCGATGTTGATTGTCACTGTTCTACCCTAACCGGGGGTTCGACCTCTACCTGGCAAACGTCACTTCGCCAAAACAGAACCAAGACCAACGCCAACAGTCTCACCTGACCAGGCGCCTCAGACCAACACCAGTACCGGCAGTTGTGTCGTGTTGTGAAAGTGACAGTGAAAAGAAAAAGAAAAGAAAAGAAAAGACAGTGATTCGTGAATAGTTAAGATCACCTGGCCAGGTAAAGTAGAGAAATCTGTTTTTTTCCCGGTTAGTTAATGATGTTTTAGATAAATGATTTTGTGGGAAATTCAAGGAAAGAGAGAATGTTTTATTTTGTTTGATTCTATATGCATGATGTTCTTTCTATGATCATGTATAGTAAAGTTATAGACTTTACTAGTGGTTTGAGTGACGAATGCATGATATATGAATGAGATTGTAAGCAAGCTTGTGGTGTGTTTGGGCTGTGCGCTAGTCCTTCCTCCACTGACATTACACCGAGGTTGACACACACAACACACACCACACACACACACCAACCCCACACGAGATAAAAACGAAAAACCAAATAAATAAATCAATGCGGAACCTGGATTTTGGTTTTTCCAGTAATGTGACCCCACAGCCTGCCGACAAGTGCTTTCTGCCGGCATGTTTCTGTGCGGGCCTGTCCCATCTTCTTCCCCACAGCCAGACCACGCACTGCCTCGGACCCACAGACACGCACGTGCTTATGCAAATACACATGCTGTTCTCCTAAGTGTGCAAGTGTGTGTGTGTGTGTGTGTGTGTGTGTGTGTGTGTGTGTGTGTGTGTGTGTGTGTGTGTGTGTGTGTGTGCGCGCGTTTGTGTGTGTGTGTGTGTGCGTGTGTGTGTGTGTGTGTGTGTGTGGTGTGTGTGTGTGTGTGTGTGTGTGTGTGTGTGCGTGTGCGTATGCGTTTGTGTGGTGTGTGTGTGTGTGTGTGTGTGTGTGTGTGTGTGTATGCGTGCGCGTGTGAGAGAGAAAGAGAGAGAAAAGAGAGAGAGAGAGAGAGAGAGAGAGAGGGGAGAGAGAGCGTGTGTGTGTGTGTTTGTGTGTGTGTGTGCTTGTGTGTGTGTGTGTGTGTATGTGTGTGTGTGTGTGTGTGTGTGTGTGTGTGTGTGTGTGTGTGTGTGTGTGTGTGTGTGTGTGTGTGTGTGCTTGTGTGCGCGCGCGCATATTCTCACGCATGTTCCATAAAAATAATACATGAGGCAGGAATGTAAGCCAAAATGAATATGGTTGCGGGCACACACACACACACACACACACACACACACACACACACACACACACACACACACACACACACACGCGCGCGCGCGCGATCAAATACGCAAAGAAAAACATGCGCATGCAACTCAATTTGTTTCACATTTTAAGGTGCATGCGCACTCACACTCGCGTTTGTGTGTAGATATATACATAAGCGCGCGAGCGTGCTTACGTGTGTGTGCATAAGTGCGTTTCTGTGTGTGTGTGCATAAGTGCGTTTCTGTGTGTTGGGGTGTGTGTGTGTGTGTGTGTGTGTGTGTGTGTGTGTGTGTGTGTGTGTGTGACGTGTGTCTGTGTGTGTGTGTGTGTGTGTGTGTGTGTGTGTGTGTGTGTGAGTGAGTGAGAGAGAGGAAAAGAGAGAGAGAGAGAGAGAGAGAGAGAGAGAGAGAGAGAGAGAGAGAGAGAGAAAGACAGACAGACAGACAGACAAAGCTATCACATCTTGTAAAATGATATTTACTTCCTAGTCTGTCGATCTGGTTGTCTGTCAGCAACATACGAACACACACACCACACACAAAACACACACACACACACACACACACACACACACACACACATACACGCACGCACGCACGCACGCACACACACACACACACACATACACACACACACACACACACACACACACATACACACACACACACACACACACACACACACACACACACACACACACACCGCAAACACACACACACACACACACACACACACACACACACACACACACACACACAGAGACCACTGATTCTAACAAAACCTGGGAAAAGATCAACGTAACTCAAGGACAAGCCCATTCAATCTTGGTGTCTGTTCGGATCGGAGGGCAGATCCTGGATCGGTTCGGCCTTGGCAAGAGATCCGTGCCTCCAAGTGCCGTCTGCTTATCAAGTGATTCTGGCATATTGCAGTGCGTGTAGCTTTAAAAAAAATCTTCTTCTTCTTGTCATACCTCTTTTTAGGGATGAGAAGATTCTAAAAACAAAAATGGAACTAAACTGAACGCAAGGCGACTCCTATATCCTCGATTCCTTTCCCTTGTCACCCTCTTCCTTTCCCACGCCCCTTCATCCAGTCCTCCCCCGTCCCTCTCCACCCTCTTCTCATCCTCCAGCAGTCGTCACAACTCGGTCTCAGTGACACGCAAAAGCGGGAGTCAGAAGATGAGGAAGATGTTCCCCGCGCGGAGATGATAAAAAACAGTCCACGCACGACAGATGTAGATGAACCAGCTGGTACGCCATTCTGACAGTTCTCCTGTTCTGGGGAATGTCTTCAGGTCTGCATCTTCTTATTCTTTGTTCGCTTCCCTCTACCTTAAACCCTTCCTGTTCCCGTGGGTTGGAGAAAGGGGCCAGAAGAGAGGCCAGGCGAAGGAGGAGGGCGGAAGCGGCTGGACAAGCGCTGATCTGCGGTTCGTGGAACATTCACAAACCATCTTTGAAAACATTTAGAAGATTTACAATGAAACAAACAAAACAAACAAACAAGCAGAAATCGTCTACGTTTCGGTCACAGACCGTCTTCGGGACTGATGACATCAAACGAAAGACAAATAAATACGTGTAGATAATGTTCATGGAACACACTTCGGTGTTCTCTCTTCACTGTCAACATTCTCCAACTCCCCGATTGCCGTGTCCTTCACATGTCTTTCGCCAGTGGTCAAACCCTTTCTTTTCACCCTTTCAGCGGTCATTCACGTTTAAAGACAGCATCTGCTGGGCTACCAAGATCTATGTTACGGTCATACAGTTCACCTAGCAACATGCTGCAGAACCGCTCTTTGATATCAAGAGTAATTAGACCAAAAATCATCAAAGTCGTCCCCGTCAACATCACAAACCCTACTACGATCACTGTCACTTACACTGTGTCAACCTCCGTGTAATGTCAGTGGAGGAAGGACTAGCGCACAGCCCAAACACACTCACAGCTTGCTTACAATCTCATTCATATATCATGCATTCGTCACATCAAACCACTAGTAAAGTCTATAACTTTACTATACATGATCATAGAAAGAACATCAATGCATATAGAATCAAACAAAATAAAACATTCTCTCTTTCCTGAACTTCACAAATCATTTATCTAAAACATCATTAACTAACCCGGGTATAAACAGATTTCTACTTTACCTGGCCAGGTGATCTTAACTATTCACGAATCACTGTCTTTTCTTTTCTTTTCTTTTTCTTTTCACTGTCACTTTCACAACACGACACAACTGCCGGCACTGGTGTTGGTCTGATGGCGCCTGGTCAGGTGAGACTGTTGGCGTTGGTCTGTGGTTCTGCTTGGCGAAGTGACGCTGCCAGGTATGAGGTCGAACCCCGGTTAGGGTAGAACAGTGACTATCAACATCGATCTGTTCTCCTTTCTTTCTTCCTGCATTAACGCATTGCACTCTCTCTCTCTCTCTCTCTCTTCTAGTCTGCTCTTATCAAATGGACATGGTTGCTTTTCTTTTCTTTTTTCTTTTCTTTCTTTTCTTCTTCATAAATTAGCAACTCTTTCTTCTCTCCACATCTCTCTCAGTCCTTCCTCTGCAGACTATCTCATGCTAATCTCTCAACTTGGTTCTCTTCTCTCCTCCCCTCATCTCTCTGCTTCTCTCTCAAGCAGACCTAGAACCTCTCCCTCTCTCTGTCTCTCTCTTCGTTCTTCCCTCTTCTCCCCTCTCTTCATCTCTCTGCCTGTTCCTCGTGCAGAGACTACACCTAAAACCCCTCATCTCTCTGTCTTCTGTTCGTTTCATCTCCTCCCTTTCCCTGTAGGCGGAGCTACTCTCCCGAGCTTCCCCTCTTCTCTCCTGTCTCTTCGTTTTCCCTCCCTCCTCTCTCCACTCACACATTTCCTTTATGCTCTAACCCGTGTCCAAGGGCCAGTACCATTGGTCAGTATTTTTACCCCTGACACCGAGGTTGTCTCCCTCTAATTCCATTGGACGTTCAAATCATACAGCCCCGTCTACACGCCTTACTCTCTGTGGTGGTCAATTGGTCATTTAATTGATTAGCTAGATTTACCCCCCCCCCACACTACCTTCCCTTCCCCTACTTCACTGGCGCGGTGTGGTTTAAAGTGGTGGACACTGGTCAATCAAAATTTGGCCAGCGGGAGTCTGGGTAGGCACCACGACGTCCGAGTAACAATGACGTTGGTTCCACAAAGTGGCTAAAAGAGCTTGAGTCGCTCTGCGACTCGTCTCGCTAGACATCGAGGCGTGGGTCAAAGCTGCTTAGCCCTTTATACCCGGACAGACCGTCTTCCTGAAGCCTCTCCACTAAGCTTAAATTTGGGCCCGGACCGACCTATGGGCCGTCTTTCTGACGCCTAGAATGTTTGAGTTTGGACTTAGGCCCGAACAAATTGACTGGCGACTCCCAAGTTGGTTGTTCCCCCCAAGTTAGGTTGTTCCCCCCAAGTTAGGTTGTTTCATTTTTTTTTGTCCGTGCAATTTCCCCCTTGCAAAAGACCATGCTCCGCATTGTCTCAAACAACGTACAAAAAAAAAAACAAAAACCCGAATTTGCTGACCCACAGCTACACGCGCAAAGTTTGGAAAATACTTTACAACCAGGGTTTTTATAAATTATAAAATATACAATTAGTGAATACACTCCAATGAGTTATCATTGACGTGCGCCTTTGCGTTATTTGACCATTTTATAACGACCTTGTGCGCACTTATGCAATTCCCCACCTGCGGATTTGCCTATCTTCTCTTCACAATTCTTATGAAAAGCACAAAATATTATGATCATCGACCCATGACACTTCATGGGGAAATCTCCATCCTCACTTATTGAAATAATGCATCACTACACAAGCGACTGTATGCTCCAAGCATAACTACATTCACAAAAAACAGTTCAAAAAAAAAAATATGAACATACCCAACTGGGAATGAACCCATATCCAATCAAACATAACTGGAATCAACACATATTATCAAAAATGCACCGGATATGATGACTTCCTCTGATTTGCAGCTTGCTAGACTACACGGCTTAAATAGTCAGCTCGACATTCTGTCGCCCGGGAATGCACTGCACTCGGTCCCTGTAGGGCTGCGTGCCATTGCCCAACGCAGAAACCCTGCTGTTTTTCAGCTGTGCCTCCTGCAGGAATTTGAGGGTTGGTGATCCGTCTCTATCACGAACTTTTTCCCTACAGTATTTGTGGAACTTCTGCAGGGCCCACACAACAGCTAAAACTCCTTCTCCACCGTTGCGTACCCTTCTTCACACTTTGTAAACTCTGCTAGCATATCTCACAGGAAACTCGACTCCTTCATGCTCCTGTAATAATACGCACCTACCCCACCACCTGATGCATCTGTCCGCAACAAAAATGGTTTGGACATATCTGGTTAGCTTCAAGATGGGAGGGGAAACCTAGTCTTTCCAACACCGTCTGCAGTGCTTCTCTGCAGCGTCTGACCACTCGACCACTGCCGGGTTTCCGCCTTGACCAAATCATGAGAGGACTCGTGATTGCAGCAAAATTTGGGACAAACTCCCTATAGAACCCAATAAAACCTAGCAGACTCCTGACTTTTTTTGGTCTTTGGTCTCCCCTGAATTCATATCTTCTCCACCTTTCCTCTTTTCCCGGCTGCTTTGTGTCGCCTCCGACAACAAAACCCTGGGAACTCCAACTGTCTGCCCTTCATACAGTGACCATCCCTGTATGACTTTTTCTGGAAATTAGGAAACAAAATCTCCCCTTCTTCTGCTGATCTCTTTCACCTCATCAATGATAGCTGCTCCCGCCTATAAAAATCATCAAAGATCGGTCAGCCGTTTTACCGGTCCCGAGATGACTCGCATGAGCGACTCGTGACCCCTGAATGACGTGTCCGATAACATGCTGGTACCTCAAAACTAGTGTCATTTTACTGTCTTCCCCTTTGGTAAAACACTCGGTACAAACAGCCCGCCTTCACAGAAATCTGTCTCACCTCCTCTAACCTCTGTTTTCTCCACCTCTTCCCAAAACCCCCAAGACTTCACGAGCGAAGGGTCTTGTTCCTGCGCTCCCCTAAACTCATCAGGCGAACAATCTATGCCCGACTTCCTTCCTGGAACAACAAAACGGTTTAACAACCTTTTCTCCTTCTTGCTCCGTGTCTGAACTGCTGCCCTGTAGCGTCAACAACTCAGGATCCCCTGGATCCCTTGCACCTGGAATTTTTCCCAATGATCAAATCATGAAGGGGTTTTGTCCATTACCAACGCAGACAACTCGCCTGAGAAGTAAGGGGTAGTACTTCTATCTTAGCAACTGGAAACTCCCTACAGTGCCATCGTTAGAGTACAGGTCTGGATTTGCCGTCAATCCCTTTATCGACCAGCGTTGTTCGTACTACACCGCATGAACAACCAGTGTCTCGTAACACTTTCACCCTCTGCTGGCCAATCCACCTTCTTCCACTGGTAACGAACCACTCAGCCTAGTCCCCTCCATCCCTGACACTGACTGCTGTCCAGTGCTAGCCATAGGCTGCACTCACCCTCTTCAGATGAATCCCTTTTGGTTCCACTGCAGGTCGTTTCCCTTGACGACCCTTATCCACCTCTTGCAAGGCTGCTGCCTTCTGGAACCTCATGCGACATCCTCGCCACATGTCCCTTCTTGTGACAAATGAAACACCTAATGCCCCTTTGCCTTCCTTCTGCCCCACCACTGGGGTTTGCAGACTTTGCAGAAAACTCCCTGGGGCTCCTTGCACTCTTCTCACCTGTGCCTTGCACCTGTTTCTCCTGCACCTTAGTGCCCAAACGTGCCTCTCTATACACCTCTGCGAACTTCACCACTCTCTGCTGTCTTGGTGTCTCTCTTTCAAATGTTTTGGTTAAACTCAGGGCCGCAACCTGACAAAATCTGTTCTTTCATAACTAGCTCTTTCAATTCGGCGAACTCCTTTTTCGTACCACTCAACTCTAACCATTTTTTTAAAATAGTGATCTAGACGTGCACCATACTGAGTGTACGTCTCCCCGCTTGTAATTTAGCGGAACGAAATTTCTTTCTGAATCCCTTTCCCCTTTTGAGGGCAAATCCCTTTATTAAAGACTCCTTCACAGCACCAAAATCAGACTGTTGTTCTGCTGGTAACGCAGTGAAAATCTGCAATGCCCTTTCCCGTCAATAGCGCTGACAAATGACTGCCCACTCTTCTGGAGGCCAACCCTGATGGTCGCAAAACGTTCGAAACGATGATGTATGCATCAAACGAATCGGCCCTTTTCCGAGAATTTTGGCAACTTGGGTCGGGGGGATAGCTACGCACAGAGTCACTGGAAACTGAATACCATCTGGTGGTCTCCCTTTGTTTCTCACTTTCTCTAATTTAACTGAATCTTTAAATTTTCTGTTTCCTGCGTTGCCCTTATTCTTCTGTTTTCCCGCGCTTCCTTAGTCTTTTCCCGCTCTGCTATTTCCAATGCGACACGGCGTCTTTCTGCGCGTTCCCTCTCTTTCCATCTTTTGTTGGTTTTCAACAAATGCACGCAACTCATTCCTGAGTAACCTAGATCACGAGCGACACTCAAAGTTGTTCAAAAGGGGTGTTCTTTTCTTCCCCATTATATCTTCTTTTTTTTTTGAACAAGATTTTATAACTACGACAGCCAAACTGGTGGTTACCGACACGAGTGACGTAATAGCACAATCCCATGAATGATAATATTAAACTTGGGGCAACGTAGTTAGTTTTATAAGACGCCCCGCGCCTGACCCAACTATGAGAGCGATTTATAGGAAATCTTTTGCGAAATGAGTACTCTGGGGTGAAATGCCAAGCCTAGATTAACTATCTTGGAAGCAATGCCAAACCTAGTATTTAATATCTTGGGAACATACAGTAAGACAACCCCTTGTCTTAGGATTACAATACTTGAACCACCCCGCTTTCTCTGAGAGTTGAACAATTATAATAAAAGGGCCAGAATATCCTGGCAGGCTCGCCAATAAATTGTCAACCTCCGTGTAATGTCAGTGGAGGAAGGACTAGGCACAGCCCAAAAACACTCACAGCTTGCTTACAATCTCATTCATATATCATGCATTCGTCACATCAAACCACTAGTAAGTCTATAACTTTACTATACTTGATCATAGAAAGAACATCAATGCATATAGAATCAAACAAAATAAACATTCTCTCTTTCCTGAACTCACAAAATCATTATCTAAAAACATCATTAACTAAACCGGGTATAAAACAGATTTCTACTTACCTGGCCAGGTGATCTTAATATTCACGATCACTGTCTTTTCATTTTTTTCTTTTTCTTTTCACTGTCACTTTCACAACACGACACAACTGCCGGCATGGTGTTGGTCTGTTTGGGGCCCGGTCAGGTGAGACTGTTGGCGTTGGTCTGTGGGTTTTGCTTGGCGAAGTGACGCTGCCAGGTATGAGGTCGAACCCGGTTAGGGTTTGAAAAAGTGACTATCACATCGATCTGTTCTCCTTTCTTTCTTCCTGCATTAACGCATTGCACTTCCCCTCTTCTCTCTCTCTTTAGTCTGCTCTTTTCAAATGGACATGGTTTGCTTTTCTTTTCTTTTTTTCTTTTCTTTTTTTCTTCTTCATAAATTAGCAACTCTTTCTCTCTCTCCACATCTCTCCCCAGTTTCCTCTGGGAGACTATCTCATGCTAATCTTCAACTTGGTTCTCTTCTTCCTCCCTATCTCTCTGCTTCTCTTCAAGCAGACCCAAACCTCTCCCTCTCTCTGTCTCTCTCTTCGTTCTTCCCCTGTTCTCTCTCTTCATCTCTCTGCCTGTTCCCCCGTGCAGAATACACCTAAAACTCCTCATCTCTCTGTCTCTGTTCGTTCTCATCTCCCTGCCCTTTCCTGTAGGCGAGAGCTACTCTCCGAGCTTCCCCTCTCTCTCTCTCTGTCTCTTCGTCTTCCTCCCTCCTCTCTCACTACACATATTCCTTTATGCTCTAACCCCGTGTCCAAGGGCCAGTACCATTGGTCAGTATTTTTACCCCTGACACCCGAGGTTGTCTCCCCCTAATTCCATTGGACGTTCAATCATGACGTCCCGTCTACACGCCTTATCTCTGTGGTGGTCAATTGGTCATTTAATTGATTAGCTAGATTTCACCCCACCACACACTACCCTTCCCCCCTTCCTACTTCACTGGGCGGTGTGGCTTAAGTGGTGGACACGGTCAATCTAAATTGGCCAGCTGAGTCTGGGTAGGCACCACGACGTCCGAGTAACAATGACGTTGGTTCCACAAAGTGGCTAGATGAGCTTGAGCTCGGCTCTGCGACTCGTCTCGCTAGACATCGAGGCGTCGGTCAAAGCTGCTTAGCCCGTATAGCCGGACAGACCGTCTTCCTGAAGCCTCTCCACTAAGCTTAATTGGCCGGACCCGACCTATG
>CM031604.1:65300608-65303108 GCA_018398815.1 Conus ventricosus
GGTAGTAGGGAGGGGGTCATCAGGGGCAAAATGCAGATATAAAAATCATGGTAGTAGGGGAGGGGGTCATCAGGGCAAAATGCAGATATAAAAATCATGGTAGTAGGGGAGGGGTCATCAGGGGCAAAATGCAGATATAAAAATCATGGTAGTAGGGGAGGGGGTCATCAGGGGCAAAATGCAGATATAAAAATCATGGTAGTAGGGGAGGGGGTCATCAGGGCAAAATGCAGATATAAAAATCATGGTAGTAGGGGAGGGGGTCATCAGGGGCAAAATGCAGATATAAAAATCATGGTAGTAGGGGAGGGGGTCATCAGGGGCAAAATGCAGATATAAAAATCATGGTAGTAGGGGAGGGGGTCATCAGGGGCAAAATGCAGATATAAAAATCATGGTAGTAGGGAGGGGGTCATCAGGGCAAAATGCAGATATAAAAATCATGGTAGTAGGGGAGGGGTCATCAGGGGCAAAATGCAGATATAAAAATCATGGTAGTAGGGGAGGGGGTCAGGAAAGGGAAGGGAGGAGGCGTGGATGAGAAGAAACATAAAATCAGTTAATGAAATTTCATTGGCTGTCGCACTCCCAGTTTGTAATATGCAAAAAATAACGGGAAAAAAACCATTTCTTCGATTCAAATTGTACTTTTAATGACCTTAAAACATCTAATATCAAAGCTCTCGAGAAGGCTTTTAAAAACGAAAAAGATAAATAGTGTTCTCAAAGCAAGTTCCAGAGTCGATGTCTTCTCGAACTGGTTGTAGCTTAAATACTTGCACAGACTGTCGCCCTAGCACGATATAAATGTGGGGAGGGCAATTCCTTCAACAGACGTAAAGTTAAAACGCTGATTGTAGACAGCGCATCCTCCTGAACATATTGTAACTCTGGCACCATGTGTGTGATTGTGGACAGGGTACCATCTGGAATAGACTGTGGTTTTGGTACTGTCTATCAGACTGAGAAGAGCGTATCGACTTCGACAGACAGCGGCTGTAACACTGACAGTGGAGAGCGCATCTCATTGAACGTAGCTCACCTCTGGCACTCTGTGTCTGATAATGGAGAGTATTCTGTCTCCCGCAGACTGTAGTTCTGGTACTGTCTGTTCGATTTGAAAGAGGTTTGAAGTGATGGAAGGGAAACAAATTCGGGTGAAATCTTCACACACACACACACACACACACACACACACACACACACACACACACACACACACACACACACACACGCGCGCGCGCGCGCGCGCGCGCACGCACGCACGCACGCACGCACGCAGAGACAGAGAGAGAGAGAGAGAGAGAGAGAGAGAGAGAAGAGAGAGACAGAGACAGAGGAGACAGACACAGAGAGACAGAGAGAGAGAGAGAGAGAGAGAGAGAGAGAGAGAGAGAGAGAGAGAGAGAGAGAGAGAGAGAGAGAGAGAATGCAGACAGACAAAGAAACAGACAGCGACAGAGTGCAAACAAACGTAGAACAGACAGACACGGTGAGAGAGAGACAGAGAAATGGCAGAATTGTGATACTGGATTCAATTTTCGAATGAGACGGTGCAGACATCATCTTCAAGTCAATGCTTTTCCTCTCTTTCTCTTTCAGCATAAAAAGACACATTCACAAAACAAAATACGAGAACACTAATAAAAAAAACAACAACAAAAAAACGGACACTTCCTGAAGGAAGTTCCGGATTTCTTTCTATGTATTCGTTTTTCGCTTTCCTCTCAAAAGGATTGCAACCTATAATTGAGATAGCAAGAGAGGAAGGAAATGATTGAAAGGAAAAGAGCGAAAGATGGAGAGGGAAACTAAGAGAGTAAAGGGTTGTGCAGATAAAACAGAGAATGTGCAAGAGGGCAGATGGACGGACAGAAAGGTAGCCAGAGATAGATGTCATAAAGGCAAATAAGTAGGGACAGATGCTAGACAGACGAAGATCATTGTTTACGGCCGAGCCAGTCTCCAAGACTAAATCCTGGCTGGAAACAAATTTCTATCAGAACTTAGAAACAAGGATACACAGATATATGCGGAGAGGGAACGAGAGAGAGAGAGAGAGAGAGAGAGAGAGAGAGAGAGAGAGAGAGAGAGAGAGAGAGAGAGAAGAAGAAGAAGGTGGGAGGGAGGAAGGTAGGGAGAGGGTGAAGGGGAGAGAGAGAAAGAGAGTGAGTGAGTGAGTGAGAGAGAGAGAGTGAGAGAGAGAGAGAGAAAGAAAGACAGAGACAGACAGAGAGAGAGAGAGGCAGAGAGAGGGAGAGAAGGGGAGGGAAGGAAAGGTATGAGGAGGAGAGAAATAAAGAGGTGGAAGGACCACACGGTAAACGATATGATGTAAAATTATAATTTTTGTGTGTGGCAAATTTAAATCAAAGTAGACAAAAGCATACACAAATAGACAGGGATGGAGAGAGAGAGAGAGAGAGAGAGAGAGAGAGAGAGAGAGAGAGAGAGAGAGAGAGAGAGAGAGAGAGAGAGAGCGAGCGAGAGAGAGAGAGAG
>CM031604.1:65315608-65320608 GCA_018398815.1 Conus ventricosus
TCTCTCTCTCTCTCTCTCTCTCTCTCTCTCTCTCTCTCTCACACACACACACACACACACACACACACACACACACACACACAGGGGCTGGATTTGCTATTCCTGCTTTCAAGATAAGAAAGTCATTTTGTCTAGGAAAAGGTTTTTCTGTATTTACTGCAGAACTATATGCAATTCTTATGGCCTTATCCTTCATAGTTGATATTGATACTGCGATTTATAGCATTTTACTTTGTGTTGACTCAAAATCTGTTCTTTACAGTCTGCAAAACTGGAATGCAAAAGTTCGAAAAGACTTGATATTTGACGTAAAATACTTAATACATTCAATTATATGTAAAGGTATTAATGTAGAATTTTGTTGGATTCCATCTCACTGTGGTATTTGGGGGAATGAAATGGCTGATAGATCAGCGAAAGAATGAGCTATTAGAAAGCATCCTGACAGTACACTAAAATTAGAAAAACATGAAATAAATTCGATGTTAGAAAGTAGTATAATGACAGAAAAGCTTCCTTCAAAGTCAAAAATATTACCGTGTTCGAGATCCTTGTCTAGTCTCATTTACAAAATTCGATTAAATTCATGGAAGACTAAATTTTCAAAAAATGTAGAATGTGCTTGTGGTCATTCAATATCAATTGAACATATTCTTTTTGATTGCCCATTGCTATCCCTGTTATACAACATATCTGGGATAGATGTAACAAAAATGAGATCTTTAAATGATATAATCTACAGCGAAGAAATGATACAAATTGTATCAGTTTTATCCAGCACTATACTTGCAAATTTATTGTAAACATTAAATCATTTATAGTTATTGTATGAATGTTTATACGTAGCCTTTCACACATGAGTGCATATTCACACACACACACACACACACACACACACACACACACACACACCACACACACACACGCGCGCGCGCGCGCACGCACACACACGCATACGCACAGTACACAAACACACGCACACACGCACACACCACACACACACATACACACACACACACACACACACACACACACTCACTCACACGCACACACACACACACACACACACACACACACACACACACACACACACACACACACACGCAAACACAGACACAAACTCTTACACAGCCCGTTTTAATTATTTTATTTTTTTTTTTGGTTCTTTTTTGTGTTTTTATTTTTTTGGATTGGTTTATTTCTAGTCTAATATCACCGTTGTTGTGAACAGACGTTAAATTAAATCAATCAAACACACACACACACACAATACGGTGCATTCAGACCTAGTCTGTAATTTACATTTTTGTTTCTTGTTGTAATCATGCACCCCTTCATAACGGGTCTAGGTCTATGTATGAATACAATATCCGAATCCGAATCTGAAACTCAATCTGTGTGTGTGTGTGTGTGTGTGTGTGTGTGTGTGTGTGTGTGTGTGTGTGTGTGTCCGTCTCTCTCTCTCTCAACACACACACACACGCACACACGCAGGCACGCACACACGCACGCACATGCACGCAAGCACACACACACACACACACACACACACACACACACACACACACACACACACACACACACACACACGAAGAATTTCATCACATTCAAATCAACCAGCTTTCTTGAGCGGAACAGCAGAGTTCGACTGTTGTTTTATCATGTTCTGTTCAGCAGCCGGGTCTCACTATTCCCCAACCATCCTCCTCTCTGGTACGTCATACGTCTCCCTCTTCTTCCTCCACCCCACCCCCACCCCCTCCATTCCTCCCGCGTCCATCACCTCCTTCAATCAACCACCTACTCCTGCTTTTTTTCCCCCCAGTCAAAAGATAACCGTGATCCAACCGCACAATCGTCTGTCCCTACCACAACGTCATTAGCTCTCTCCACAGAGCCCACCATGCACACAGTCCGCGTCACTGGCTCTGCGGACGGAGATCACGTCACACACCGTTCTGTTTGAAGTCACATCCGGTTGCCAATTTACGTCACCACCATCACGAAACCTGATCGTGTCCGCGTCATGATCTAAACGGCTTAAAATCAAAAAACAAAAATAATAAACAAAAACAAAAAAGGGGGAGGGGGGGGGGGGGGGGGGGAGAGCGAGAGAGAAAGAGAGAGAGAGAACACCTTTCTGAGGGACAGCTAAATTACGCGGGAGTTTTTTCTGTTGCTCCCTGACTTGTTCATGCCTCGTCATGAGCTAACTGCGTGATCGTTCAGCCAACGGCGAGAAACACTGACAACCGCCTGCCCCTGAGGAGCAAAGAGCTTGGACAGAAAGGGCTGTTCACTGGATTAAGTGGAGAAACTCCCACCAAAAATGATTTTTTCCCCCTGACAGGTGGAATTTAATTTCCAAGTTTGCTCCTGTCTTCTAGCGCGCGCGCGCGTGCGTGCGTGCGTGCGTGCGTGTGTGTGTGTGTGTGTGTGTGTGTTTTGTGTGTGTGTGTGCGAGAGAGAGAGAGAGAGAGAGAGAGAGAGAGAGAGAGAGAGAGAGAGAAAGAGAGACCCAGACAGAGAGAGACACACAGAGAGAGAGTGTGTGTTAGTGAATGAGTGAGTGTGTGTGTGTGTGTGTGTGTGTGTGTGTGTGTGTGTGTGTGTGTGTGTGCATGCTAAATCATGTAAATTAGGTAAATACCGTTTTCTCATATTCAAAAGCTTTTCTAAACATAGTCAAATAGCATACATTAAATTCGATTTATAACTTACTGTTTGCTCTTTCTGTCTGTCTGTCTGTCTGTCTGCCTGTCTCTGTCTCTCTCTCTCTCTCTCTCTCACACACACACACACACCATACACACACACACACACACACACACACACACACACACACACATACACACACGCACGCGCGCGCGCGCACGCGAAATGTTGTGACATTTGCATCGAGCAGTGTCCTAAAAGCTGAAAGCTGAAGTGTAGATTTTGGCTGCAGTTTTGTTTCATTTCTACTGAAAGGCTGAGTAGTGGTCGAGTCTACAGCCCCCCTCCTCCTTCACTTAGCTCACCCCCTTCCCCTCTCTATTCTTATCAAATAATTTGCCGATTGAAAGTCTGTAATGTCATCTATATGAGGACTAGTTTGCTGGCATTCGAAACGGCAAGAATTTGCAATATACAGCTACAACACATGACTCAGAATAATCCCAAACCAGTACTAGACAAACTGTCACGGAAATGCAAATACAAGCCGGCTGTCTATCTGTGAAACTTCGGAGATATTTGCCGATTCACACACAACACACACACACCACACACAGACACAGTTAGAACAAGAACCCAAACAAAACACTCTTAGGGTGTCGACACAGAGGACGCTGGTACATATACAAATATCAGTATGGAACGCAGGGTCAGGCCAACATGAGTGATGACAGGGAGGGGGGGGGGGGGGGGGGTAAGGGGTGCAGGGAAGAGAAACAGAGCGAAACTGTGAGGAAGAAAAAGCGACATGGAGCGAAGGACAGGGAGGGAGCGAGTAAGAGAAAAAGACAGACAGACAGACAGAGAGAGACAGATAGACAGACAGACAGAGAGATAGAGAGAGACAGACAGACAGACAGAGAGAGAGAGACAGACAGAGACAGACAGACAGACAGAGAGAGAGAGAGAGACGGACAGACAGACAGGCAGGCAGGCAGACAGACAGAAAAATAGAAAGACGAAAAGAGAGAGAGAGAGAGAGGGGAGAAGAGAGAGAGAGAGAGAGAGAGAGAGAGAGAGAGAGAGAGAGAGAGAGAGAGAGAGAGAGAGAGAGAAAACAGACAGAGAAACAGACAGAGAGAGAGACAGACAGACAGACAGACAGACAGACAGACGGATGGACGGACCGACGGACGGACAGACAGACAGACAGACAGACAGACAGACGTTCATGGAGTGGAACGAAAGAAATGGATGCAGAAAGAATAACGTAGATTTCTTACACAGTGGATGACACTCACTCACGCACTCACTCACTCACTCACTCACTCACTCACTCACACACACACACACACACACACACACACACACACACACACTCACTCACTCACTCACTCACTCACTCTCTCTCTCTCTCTCTCTCTCTCTCTCTCTCACGCATGCACACACACACACCGACTCCACAAAACCAGCCAGCCCCTTACCGTTGAAGGAGACGTTGAGCAGGTAGTCCTTGAGCAGCCTCTCCCCGTCGATGGTCTTCAGCCTTTTACACACCCCGTAGGCCTGGGGCCCGCACACATCCTGCTGCATGCGGTGAAAGGCGATGGCCAGGGCGTACACGGCGTCGTAGATGAACTGCACCTTGCTCTCCTGGTTCTCCAGCTTGCGGTTCACCTTCTCGTCGCCTGTGCACGGCCGCACCCCGTCCATGGACTTGCCCCAGCTGCACTTGTGCACCTCCTGCCAGTACTCCGTGTACCACGGGTTGCGCTTGTTGTTGCGGGGGCTCAGCTTGAGGAAGTAGTCCTCGAACTTCTGGATCGCGGTGGACTGGAGCTCCAGCGTGATGGCGCCTTGGGCGACCATCTGGTTGTTCTTCACCGGCGCCATCCTGTTGCCCCAGGCGTCGCTGGCCACGAAGATGAAGCGGTTGGAAGTGTTCCTCCTGGAAGCCGCATCCAGCAGCCCTACAGCGTCCTCCGTCCGCACGAATACGATGACCACCCGCGCCTCTTCCTTGGCCAGGATCTCCGTGATGGCCTTGTCGTACTCCAGGTTGGTCGCTTTGGCCTGGATCTCCACCGAGGCGGCGATGCAGATGTTCTTCGCCCGAGCCTCCTGCTTGAAGTAGTCCATGCCGGATTTGCCGTACTCGCCCTCAGACTGCACGGTGGAGACGTAGGTCCAGTTGAAGGCCGACACAATGTCTACCAGCGCCTTGGCCTGCAGAACGTCCGGGGGAACTGTTCTGACGAAGTAATCGTACCGGCTCTTGTCACTCAGAGAGGCGCTGGTGGAGGCGTAGGAGATCTGCGGCAGCTTGAACAACCGGAGGAGGTTGG
>CM031604.1:65338108-65358108 GCA_018398815.1 Conus ventricosus
GGAATCATGTGATGACAGGCTGAGGACGTAAAACGCCCGAGGCATCACGAACAGTCGCGTTATTTTGTGGTTCGTATTTTCTGTCTACTCGTCTCTCTAACTGCGCTTCACTTAACTTTCACCGAAACTTGAATGCATGATCTGCACACCACACACACACCTTCCACATAGTCAACACACGAAGGGGGCGGAAATCATAGAGGTAATGGCGAGAAAGTTTCCAGTACTTAGCTAATCGCACAGTCTGACAGACGCATACTAGTGTATAAAGGTACAGACGGGAAGGAAACAAAACAGACTAATCTGTGCATCAGTCTGTTTATTTCTCATATGGAACTTGAAATTAAGGGAAGATGTTGCCTTATACAACGGTAATTGATACAGCGATGAACTCTCTTTTAAACTGTACACTGTTCTCATTAGGTTTTTTTCTTTCCTCAGTGTTCCATAAACATGAAAAAGACTGAAAACCAATCATTTCCATGCGATCGCAACTTCAACTCGCTCTGGCTCGACAGATTTATGAAACAGCCTCTGCTTTCCAACTTTTTATCTCTGCCTCTCTGTTTTAAAAAGTCATAGTTCTCATGACCTAAACAAATACACCACAAAGCATGGTGCCCCTCGCTTCTCGTTCAGCATGTGCCCCTCGCTTCTCGTTCAGCATGTGCCCCTCGTTTCTCGTTCAGCATGTGCCCCTCGCTTCTCGTCCAGCATGTGCCCCTCGCATCTCGTTCAGCATTTGCCCCTCACCTATCGTTCAGCATGTACCCCTCGCCTATCGTTCAGCATGCACCTCTCGCCTATCGTTCAGCATGTGCCCCTCGCCTATCGTTCAGCATGTGCCCCTCGCCTATCGTTCAGCATGTGCCCCTCGCCTATCGTTCAGCATGTGCCCCTCGCTTCTCGTTCAGCATGCGCCCCTCGCCTATCGTTCAGCATGTGCCCCTCGCTTCTCGTTCAGCATGTGCCCTCCCTTATCGTACTCGCTTCTCGTTCAGCATGTGCCCCTCGCCTATCGTTCAGCATGTGCCCCTCGCTCTCGTTCAGAATGTGCCCCTCCCTTATCGTACTGTCCTTTGCATTCCCAGACACGTGACAGCCTTCCTGTGCGGCCACCTGCTGGTTCTTTCTACCGTGCCTCTGTTATCACCAAATGACAGTCTGGCCCGGAAATGCTTTGATGCGTTGCCACCAATGCGCGACATGCACAGGAAATAACCATCTCCCGCTGCATTGTGGGATGGACCCAGTAAACCGGGATGGACACGCTAGTCTGGGATCCAGTGTGAATGTTCGTAGTCATGCTGTTTGCGTGATGCCAGGTAGGGTCCAGGTCCAACTGCCAGTGCTGAGAAAGCAAAATGAGAGGGACAGGAAGAACGGGGGGGGGGGGGGGGGAGACATCAAATAACATCTAATTTCAGCATCATGACGTCTCCCCACATTATACATTTTCAGTATAGGGTGAAGTGTTCGCTGACCCAGACCGTGTTGCGTGTGGCCATAGTCTGACGGGCTCTGGCAGACAAAAGCCGAAATGCTTCGAGATGAAAGAGATACTGCACGAGTCTAAATTCATTACGTTTCTCCCCATCATTATTTCGTGGAAATTCTGTGAACTGCCGATGGACTCGCTCGAGTATTCATAGTTATTTGGCCTGATGCTCCTCAGAATGATTTGCAGAATGACTTGTCTCCTCCCTGATGGCCATCTTTGTATGTCAAAACAGACAGAGCCAGCTGATGATGCGGTGGACAGAAAAAAGAGATCAAAGTCGCATTGATTTTTCCGTCTCCTTGCTCAACATGGAAGTTTTGCTCCTCATGGCAGACTTCACTGTTTACCCCCCACTCCACTCCCCTCCCAAACCATTTCTGCCCCCAGTCCCATCCCCTCGCACCATAACCACTCTCCTTCCGTAGTATCTAAGCTCCTTCCGAGCGTTCTGCATCACGTTTATCGTCTGCAAGCATTTTGCCCACTAACGTTCAGGCCAAGCGAACGTTTGGATGTATTTTATCCTAGAACAGTCAGCAAAGTAATGTTTACTGTGTTCGTCACACGTCAGTGTAAACGTTTGGTTTGTCCCAAAGATTCAGGTGATTGAATGTCTTCTATGACCTCACAAAAAGTCTAAAAAACCCGAACGTTAGTGAGTCAAATCACCAAAAGGCAGGATAAATGATGTTCAATTTGTTTAATGGTTTTTTGGGTTGTGTTGAGCAGGATAGCAGTGAACGAATACTTATCACAACAGCAGCACGCATGGTTGTTGTAATGTGTTACAACATCAACAACATTGGTCGTATCACAACAAGCCAGCAAATAAACGTTAATGTGCCTTAATTTTGTGATCAACAGTGGTTAGCTAATTTGGTGAAATTTAAATAAATAGAAAGCCCCACATCTGGGAACAGAAAGACCAAAATAACCAACCATCTTCATTTTCTTTTCCCTTTTCCCCTTTGACGAAGGGTGTTGGGGGTTAACTGAATGGGACTGGAAGCAAAATGCTGACAGTGATTTTGAAATAACATTGATTTGCGGGAAAATGCCTGCATCCGTTACAACTGACACATCTCATTTACCATGAACATAAAAACCCATTGCCCCCCCGCTTATGCTCGATCTATCGGGCCCTCTCGGGCCAAAAACGATTGAATGACCCATCATTTACCTGGATTAACAAGATCAACGTCAGCATAAGCGATTACACCCTACACAATATACTTGTCATCTGTGCATTCAGTTTTGCTGCTATGGCTACCAAACCAAACCAGGGGCAAGAGCACGCACTCGTTCTTTTAAAACCAGACAAATTTCACTGGGGGTGGGAGGGAGGGAGAGAGAGAGAGAGAAGAGAGAGAGAAGGAGAAGAGAGAGAGAAGAGAAAAGAGAGAGAGAGAAGAAGAAGAAGAAAAGAAGAAGAAGAAGAAAAAGAAAAGATGATGTAAAAGAAGGAATTCGGCTAGAAAAGATCTGATTATTTAAAAATCAATTTGGTTTTTCCCCCCTGTTTTTCCTACCCTCTTTGCGTAGCCACTGACAGCAAAAGCAGCGCGAAGCTGACAGACATGAACTTCTGGAGTAGCTTTCATTTGGCGGTTAAAGAGTCAGCATCTAAACTGCGGGTACTCGGGGCATTTCAAAAAAACTATAAGAGAATTTGACAAATAATAAAGGGCCAACCTCTTGTACATCCATTCATGTAAATATTCCCAAAGATTGAAGATAACAATGATAATAAAAGAAAATTTAGTAGATAGATAATAGATAGATAGATAGATAGAAAATAGATAGATAGACAGACAAACAGACAGCAGATAGATATGAAAGAAACAGACACAGCAACAAAAATAAATGCAATATAAAAATTTCCCCTGGTCCTCTTGATTCAAATGCTTGATTTTTAAAATCTACTTCAGCTTCAATATTAAAAGATTAATTTTGTCTTTTAAAGGTAGACTACAAACAAAAAGTTGCAAATCTGCACCACCTTGTGTTTTTCCCCGTTCACTATAAATCACAGAAGGATGAAACAATGGATTCTCACATTAAAAAAAAAATTCTTCTGGTGGCAACACCGACATTTGATGGAGTGGATGAGGGGGGAGTGCAGTGGGACTCCCCGTGTTTCATGAGGGTCCCGAACCAAACTAAGGGGGGAGTTTTTTTTGCTTTTGTATCATTATCCTGGTTAGAAATGCAACGATAACAGGAGAAAAACAGGGGCAGGAGAGGGAAGGGAGAAATTGGGAGGAGCGGAGGAAAAAAACCTGCATTCCTGGCAAATTTTATCCCCTTTTTTGATTGGGCGTTTAAAGTCACAACAAGAATTGAGAACGCATTGGCAGGAAAAGAAGATAGCACAAATTATGACAAAGCAGTTATCATTCGAACACATGAATCAATGAATAACTAAGTTTCTATTTCTTTGTGTTACTTGTGTGCACACGCCTTTGGTCTGTGTACATGTGTGCGTGCGTGCGAGTGCTGCGTGCGGGGTGTGTGTGGTGTGAGTGTTGTGTGTGTGTGTTTTGTGTGTTGTGTGTGTGTGTGTGTGTGAGTTTTGTGTGTGCGCGCCCGCTGCGTGCGCGTTGCGTGCGTGGGGTTGTCTGCGGCGTGCGTGCTGTGTGTTGTTTGTGTTGTGTGTGTGTGTGTGTGTGTGTGTGTTGTTTTGGGGTTTGGGTGTGGTCTGATAAGCCACGCCATCATGTGTTTACAGTATCTTAGAGAGAGAACGTGCTCATTACCCCCTTCCCAATTTTCTTCCATTTCCCAAATTTGAACAAAAAAAGACATGGGTCCAACACACACACACACACACACACACACACACACACACACACACACACACACACACACACAAGATAAGAGAGGAGAGAGAGAGAGAGAGAGAAAGAGAGAGAGAGAGAGAAGAGAGGGGAGAGAGAGAGAGAGTTAATTTCTATACCAAATCAGAACTAATCTAATAAGATAACAATGCATGGAGAGGAAGAGGAAAGAGGGACAAATAATAATTAGATTATCAGAAGTAAAAAAGAAGCTGTCGAAATATCATCCTTCCAAACAAACCCCAAAAATTCCTTGTTTTTCACTCATGATTTCATTCTAATTTTTTGAAATAACTTGTTTCAATGATTTCCAAGACCCTTTTTTCAAAACTCCAGTGCTCCAGGACCTGTGACGTCAATGCCATGATGCGGCAAAATACGACGTCATAGCTATGGCAACCAAGACACAGTTAGGGAAACCCCACTCCCTCCTGACTATTGGATTTCCTGACAACAAAAAGCAAAACGACGATGAAGGGGAAGAGGGAGAGGATGCGATCCGAATCCAGAACAAGTAATTCAGAAAGAAAGGTCTCTGAAAGAGAAAGCTCCCTCCATCTTCCCTCCTCCTCCTCTGCCTCCCCATGAGCAGACAATGCATCTTGTCGTATGTGATTCCCGCGTCAGCCGGTGAAGGAAAAAATTTAAAATCCTCCCCAATACTCCATACAGTCAGGGCAGAATTTAAACCCATAAAGGCAATCCCACCCTTGGGGATTTTTAAGAAGGAAATCCAAGCGTCCAGACTCACTTCACATCCTGGAAGATGCGACAGGGCTGAAATTTTTCCCCTTTCCCGCATTTTTTAGTGAATGAATCTTCTGTGGCATAGATTAACAAAGGTTCTTGAATAAATTGGTAAAGGTACGAGATTGTGAAAAAGATAGATTTCCTTCTGTCTGTCTTGCCTCACACACACACACACACACACACACACACACACACACAACCCCACACACCACACACACACACACACACTCTGTCGTGCCTCACACACACACACACACAACACACACACACACACAACCACACACAAACACAAAATATATAATATAAATATAAATAAATATATATAATATATATTATATAAAATATATAATATATATAAAATATATATATAAAATTATAATATAATTATATATGCACGTTTAAACACCACACACACAACACACACACACACACACACACACACCACACACACACACACACACACACAAACTTTAAAGAACGTGGAGGAGGGAGAGGGAGACAGAGTGAAAGAGAGTGAGAGGGGCAAAAGAGAAGAGAGAGAGAGGGGAGAGGGGGGTAGAGAGAAAGCGAGAGAACGAGAGAGAGAGAGGGGAGAGAGAGAGAGAGAAAAACGAGAGAGAAAAGAGGGAGAAAGGGAGAGACAAGAGCGGGCGAGTGTGTGGGGTGTGTGTGGTGTGTTTGTGTGGTGGTGTGTGTGTGGTGTGTGTGTGTGTGTTGTGTGTGTGAGAGAGAGAGAGAGAGAGAAGAGAGAGAGAAAAGAGAGGGGAGAAGAGAGAGAGAGAGAGAGAGAGAGAGGGGACAGAATCCAATCTCTGGCACATGTCTAGGAAGCAAAATACACCCGAGTGACGAAGACCCTTTCAGGATGGACAAGACAACCTTTCCCAGTTTTAAACCCTTGTGTGTATCTCCTGAATAACAGACAGTTTTAAACCATTGTGTGTATCTCCTGAATGAAACAGGCAGTTTTAAACCATTGTGTGTATCTCCTGAATGAAACAGACATTTTAAAACCATTGTATTAATCTCCTGAATGAAACAGACAGTTTTAAACCATTGTGGTATCTCCTGAATGAAACAGACAGTTTTTAAACCATTGTGTGTATCTCCTGAATGAAACAGACAGTTTTAAACCATTTTGGTGTATCCCTGAATGAAACAGACAGTTTTAAAACCATTGTGTGTATCTCCTGAATGAAACAGACAGTTTTAAAAACCATTGGGTGAAACTCATAATGAAACAGACAGTTTTAAACCATTGTATCCCCCTGAATGAAACAGTTTTTTAAATCATGTGTGTGTTTCCTGAATGAAACAGACTGTTTTTAAACCATTGTGTGTATCTCCTGTTATGAAACAGACAGTTTTTAAACCATTTTGTGGGATCTCCTGAAGAAACCAAAAGTTTTAAAACCATCGGGTGTATCTCCTGAATGAAACCCGCTTTTAAACCATTGTGGGCTATCTCCTGAATAAAACAGTTTTAAACTAAATTGTGTATATCTCTGAATGAAACAACAGTTTTTTAAAAAACCAAATTGGTTGGTATCTCCTGAATGAAACAGATAGTTTTAAACCATCGTGTGTATCTCCTGAATGAAACCAGTTTTAAAACCAATGTTGTATCTCCTGAATGAAACAGACAGTTTTAAACCATTGTGTGTATCTCTGAATGAAACGACAGTTTTAAACCATTGGTGTGACTCCCCGAATGAAACAGACAGTTTTAAAAACCATTGTGTGTATCTCCTGAATGAAACCGTATTAAACCATTGTGTGTATCTCCTGAACGAAACAGACAGTTTTAAACCATTGTGTGTTCTCCTGAATGAAACCATTTTAAACCATTGTGTGTATCTCCTGAACCGAAACAGACAGTTCTAAACTATTGTGTGTATCTCCGAATGAAACAGACCCGTTTTAAAACCATTGTGTGTATCTCTTTAATGAAAAAGACAGTTTTAAAACCATTGTGTATACCTCCTGAGTGAAGCAGACAGTTTTTAAAAAACCCCTGTGTGTATCTCCTGAATGAAAACCGACAGTTTTAAACCCTTGTGTGTATCTCCTGAATGAAACAGGCAAGTTTTTAAAAACCCTTGTGTGATCTCCTGAAATGAAACAGACAGTTTTTAAACCATTGTGTGTAAACTCTGAATGAAACAGGCCAGTTTTTAAACCATTGGGGGTATTCCTCCTGAAAAGAAACCGACAGTTTTAAAAACCATTGTGTGTATCTCCTGAATGAAACAGGCAGTTTTTAAACCCTTGTGTGTATCTCCTGAATAAAACAGACAGTTTTAAACCATTGTGTGTATCACATAATGAAACATTTTTAAAACCATTGGTGGTATCTCCTGAATGAAACAGACAGTTTAAAACCATTGTATGTATATCCTGAAGAAACAGTTTTTTTAAAACCCTTGTGTGTACTCCTGAACGAAACAGACAGTTTTTTTTAACCATTGTGTGTATCTCCTGAATGAAACAGACAGTTTTTAAACCATTGTGTGTATCTCCTGAATGAAACAGTCTGCCAGCATTTCCCAAGGGAAAACATACTTGTGAAACATGCCTGTTTCATATTCTGTATTAAATATAAAATAAGCGCTATTTTGAACCTTGTAGTTGTTTTTTTTGTCCTTTTTTTTCCTCGGGGATTTTAGCTCATGTATAGCTTGATGTCCCCGGTGCTGCAAAAATAAATCGCCCATCTCTAGTTAACTTACATTTGCTTTTAAAACAAACTGGGGGGGCTAAGTGACTGTACAAGCATGAGAGTTGTTCCCTTGTATGGTCCTGCCGCAGTATATCGTTGATGGGGTCTGACAAGACAGTTTCATATACTATTATTCACATTCCAGAACATTAACCCGACCCCTCAGGCTGAAAATCCGTAACCCTGCACGCCTAGCTTGCTTACACCAAAAAAAAGATGACAGCAGCGACAGGGACAGGGGAGGATGAAGGTGGGCTGGAAATGGGATGGGAGAAATTGCAGGGGGAAAAAATCAACAAACAGACCAGGGGAAAAACAACGTCCCCCGAATCTTTTTTTGCTCACTTCTGAATAAGCCAAACAGGCGCTCACCAGAGAAAGAAACAGGAAAAAAACAAAATCTTATTCTCATTTCCTTCTAACATTTTGTGATGCTGATCTCGCACGAACGTTCTTTTTTGTGATCGAACTATTATCTTATCGTCCTTTCTGAATTACAGTTAAACCAACCACCGTGAGCTTTTCACTCTTTTTGCCTGTGATCAGAGCTCCATGTTTTATCAGACAGAATGGAATATAGCAGACGGTCAATTTTTTAAATTACACTAATTTTGCTGGGAAAGGGTTTTCATCAAATGCAAGTTATCAAATCTCATTTAAAAATGAACACAACAGCCTCATTGGTTTTCCCTTTATGCGTCGATCTGGGACTGCCAAAACTGCTTGAAAGACGCCCTAACTGCTTGGATTTAATAAGATGAGAGCTAGGAATAATGAGATGAACCCCATACAATAATATTCTATCATCTACGTTCTTTCAGCTTTTCCGTGCAATGACCCATGGAGCTGCAGCAGTTGGCAAGGTCGCTGCACACCTTACTGGTAAAACCAGACAGATTAGCTTCACAGTAAGGTGACTGCGGGCGGAAACTGAAACAAATTCCAGAGAGAAATTATAATTATCCTCCGCCACACAAAAGGAACAAACAAATCCCACGTCATAACGCGACGAGTTTCGGTCTTTTTTTGAGTCTTCTTTAGGCAAGAAAAGCAACATTGGGGACAGTGCAAACGAATAACGAGCAGTCTCTTGTCTTCCCCAGTTGGGCGCAACATGGACGTTGAATGACCACGAGGCCGTTGGGAAGGAGACACTGCAAGTTAGAATGACAATGATGATAATGATAATGATAGCAATAACATTAATGATGATGATGATGATGAAAATTATAACGAGGACTTCTACCACATTCGGTACTAACATGGCGATAGTAGTAGTAGTAGTATGTAGTAGTTAGTAGTAGTATAGTAGTAGTAGTAGTGGTAGTAATGGCTATACAGACAAAAGGGAGAAAGGAGAGGGGTTAGAGAATTGTCGAATAGCATGGTTGTAGTGGCAAAGGTGTTAGTGGCGATGATAATGGTGATAATGATGATGGATGGTGGTACTACACTACTACTACTACTACTACTACTACTATACACTGATAATCATCACCATCACCATCATCATCATCATCATCATCATCTAACAATAACAACAAGAACAATTATGATGAGAATAATGGTATTATTATCATCATCATCGTGACAAGAACATTAATAATGATAGGAAAGGTAACAGTACTACTGGTGATAATGATATCGTAAAAAAAGTAATGGTAATAAAACAAATAATATCAATAACAGTAATGATAATTTAAAAAAAAAATGCAGGAGAAGAGGAAGAAGGAGGGGGGGGGGGGGGGGGCGAGAAGAACAAAGAGAAAGAGAATGATACAGATTTGAGAGAGAGATAGAATCAACTAAGTACATTGTTTTTACAATGATAATCGTGATTATAACTATATAACATTGATAGTAATGATATAGAAGGCTGGGGGGAAAAGGTAGGTTGTATGCAAGAAATGTAGTAATGTATAATGATAATATTAATAATACTAGTAAAGATAATTGTTGTAACAGTTGTGAAGTTGTAACAACAGTTATAAGCCGGAAAAGCTTAAAAACAAAGAAGCAAACAAACAAGAGCGAAAACAAGAGAGAGAGAGAGAGAGAGAGAGAGAGAGAGAGAGAGAGAGAGAGAGAGAGAGAGAGAAGAGAGAAAAGAGAGAGAGAAGAGAGAGAGAGAGAGAGAGAGAGAGAGAGAGGGGGGGGGCTGAAAGAAAAAAAGGGAAAGAGTGGGGAAGATCTGATCACTGGAATTCGATCTTGGGTTTTTCCAATAATGATCTGTCCTCCTCCTCACCAGTGTCAGTCTGACAGCGAACGCGGCATGGTAACATCGCAGGTTAACACAGCCACCAGCACTTTGACTGGTGGATCACAGATTATCGTGTGCTTTCTCGATTTTTGTTCCCCGCCCCGTCAAAAAATGCACAGGGAGTTTTATGTGCACGCTCAATATCGGCGACAACGCATATGGAGACTTTCAACGCCAGGCTTTTGTTTGCAGGAAAAGGAGTCGGCCGGTGGACTATGGTTTGTAGTATCAGTCGAAAGGAACTTTATAGAATTCAGCAAATCATGTAAGCCGACAATTACACAAACATACACATACACATACGCACAAAACACGCACACACAGACATTCAAACGCGCACGCGAGCGCATATATCTGTCAGTCAATCGATCGATCGATCTAACGATCTATCTATATATATGTATACATATGATGGCTAATGTAGATATACAAGTAGATAGATAGATAGATAGAGAGATAGATAGACAAGCAGACACACAGACACACAGACAGATAGATGGATAAGAGACACATGTGAAAATCAGCTATCAAGTGCTAAACAACCTAGTTTCGTCTATCCATGTAAAATTCACTTTATCTTTAACCACACACACACACACACACACACACACACACACACACACACACGTACGCACGCACGACGCACGACGCCTCACACGCCTCACACACACACGACAGCACACACACACCACACACACACCACACCACACACACACACACACACACACACAACACACACACACACACACACACACACACACACACACACACACACACAAATGTTGGCTTTTAAGCTGCAGCTCTGGGGGAAAAACTTATGTAATACCATTAATCTTTCTCCGTTCATTAATCAAGAGAACGTTCTCTGGTCGCCGAATATAATTATGGCAGTTCTCTCCCACTGAAAGAGCTGCATGTGGCAGGCACCAACCGTTTCACATCATGTGAAAGACAGGCAAAGGTGGACAGACGGGTCTTAGCTGTGCTTCGTGAAGCAAAGGAAGCTGAATAATAAACGAGGAGTTTGCGTTTCATACAGTAGTTTGGATACCCGAGAACGATGACAAGTGGAGAGGACGGGGGTAGCATCAGGGTGGGTGGGGAGACTGGACGGAGAAGCTGGGAGGACCGGCGACAACAGAAAAGAAAAGAAGGGACGGCATCTCCGACTCACTGTCACTCTCTTTGGATTGAGGTCAAATTCCACGAAAGTTGCAATATTTTGGCAGAAAATGAGATGAAGAGAATTGCACGTTCATGATGATGCAGTTGTGTTCCCCGTGGCTTGTAATAAACAATCAGCACAGTCGTTTCTTGTCTGCTTGGTGTGTGTGTGTGTGTGTGTGGTGTGTGTGTGTGTGTGTGTGTGTGTGTGCGGCGCGCGCGTGCGTGCGTGCGCGCGTGTGTGTATGTGTGTGTGTGTGTGTGTGTGTGTGTGTGTGTGTGTGTGTGTGTCCCCATATGTGCGTGTCTTTATATATGTGTTAGTGTATGAGACACTCCAGTGTATTGTGAATCACGCAATCCACCCGTTCTGCTCCCTTCACCCCATCCTGAACTTCAGTCTTTCATCTCCACAAAACAGGCAGCAGCCTACACAGCGTAATTCATTACGAAAATGGGACTGAATTGCACGCCAGCGCTCTCGCAAGTAGGCGAGTGCACAGGTACACACACACACACACACACACACACACACACACACACACACACACACAGAGCAAGAAGAGAGAGAAGAGAGAGAGAGAGAGAGAGAGAGAGAGAGAGAGAGAGAGAGAGAGAGATGAAGGAATAATTACTGACGACATGCCACGGAAGTCATGACGATGACAGCCCAGCTGACGACGGAAGCCACGTCAAGATACCATGTGATGACAGGCCGAGGACGCCAAAGCCCTCATCACGAACAGTCACGTTTTCTGCGTGTGTTCTCCCGCGTAACTCTCGCTCCCTGATTAAGCGCGCTTGGTTCAACTCCTAATGAAACGGGGATACCTGGTCTGCAGACCACATGGCCCCTCCCACACATTCGACAGACGGAAATCATAGAGAAAGTTTTCAGTACTCAGCTTCTCGCACAGGCTGATCTATGCATACATCTGTAAGCTATTTTACCTAGGTGTAGATGAAACATGAAAAAAAAACAGAAATAATCTGTTTTAGCTTCGTTCGGTTTACCTCTCATAAATCTTTGATAGATAGAAAATAAAACATGTTTTCTTAAACCGGAACAGTCAGAGAGGAAAATCTTTTTTACACTATATACTGTTCTGATTTTTTTTGTGTTCCATTAATAAACAAGACAGAAAATGAACCCTTTTGATGTGATCCAAACTTCCACTCGCCCTGAAATCGACAGATTCCGAAACGGCCCTTGACTGGTGTACATGTTTTGTCCATTGTGCACCCCTTCATCCAGTTTACACTTAATTAAAAGCTATCGTTCTCATGACGTTAACAACACACCCCAAAGCATGTGCCCCCCCCCCCCCCCCCCCCCCCTCCCGCTTACCGCATAGCCCTCGCCTACCGTTCACTGTGCTCTGCACCCCCAGACAACCGTGAAGCCCAGCTGTGCCGCACGTGCAGCCTCATGGGGTTTTTTGCTGCCGTAACTCTCTTCACGCCCAATGACAGTCTGGTCCGGGAAATGCTCTGATGTGGTGCCGCCGATGCGCGATAGGCACAGGAAATTAACCCACCTCCTGCTGCATTGTGGGACAGACAGACCTTTACTGGGCACGGACACGCCAGTCTGAGATCCAGAGTGAACGTTGGCAGTTACGCTGACTTGCCAAACGCCACGTTGGGGCTCCATCCGCCAGTACAGGGGGGGGGGGGGGGGGGGGGGGGGGGGGGGGAAGGAACGAACGATAGACAGACTAGGGCGGGAATGGGGGGGGGATGTGGGGGTGCGGGGGGGACCAGCAAATACCTTTATTTCAGCAATCAACCCTCCTCCGCATGATGTTTTCAAGTTGGGGCGGGGTTCGTGACCCAGACGGGTTGCGTGTGGCCAGAGTTTGAGGGCCTGCAGGAACAGCTGAATGCGTCCAAAAGCCACAAGCGCCTTACTCATTGCGTTCCTAATATCTTTTGATACTCTGTGGGCTGGTGGGTCTCCACTGAATTATTCTATTTGCTATGTTCTTAGCCTTGGCTCTCTGGAATGATACATAAAATAGGTATTGAAGATATTATCTTCATGGTAAGACAGGTATCCCTAACTGCAATTTATTTCATATCTGAGCGTAAAGCCAATAGTTCTTTGATTTTTTCGGGGTCGTCAGCTGACCTTTTGACTTAGCGGCCAACTGTTAAGCATGGTTCCACCTGAATACGCTGTGTAATAACGGGTTTTTAATCACAAAAGCAGGTGCATGTGGAATTTGCAGCTCTTGGAGATGAGATGAAACCATTCCATTCACTGGATGCAACATCCAAATATTGTTAATCCTTACAGTTTTTACGCGTGAGGACCTATCGTGTGTGTGTGTGTGTGTGTGTGTGTGTGTGTGGTTGTGTGTGTGTGTGTGTGGTGTGTGTGTGTGGTGTGTGTGTGTGTTTCCCCCGAATCAAAATAAAGATATAAGAATGCGAACACAAATAATTCGCTTATTTATAGAGTGTAGTTAGGAAGGTAAAATTTCTACAGCCTAATGGCGGAGGGAATGTTAACTATTAACCTTCTGCTGCTTTAACTTCCAAATCAGGTAATTGTTTACTGCTGGGTGCACGGAGAGGGTTCTAAAACCATTAAAAAAAATTCTGACTTCATAGGGTAGACGAACTCACCATCGTCAGCTGCGCAGGCAAATGCTCTAAACATTTGACCACGACCCCCCCTCCCCCCCCCCTCCCCCAAAGTTTGACAGATGCAGAAGAAAAGAAAATCTGACAAGTTCAGCGCTCCCTAATAATACGATCAAGTAACTTGCCAGTAATTCATTGTGCAATTAACCACGCGGTTTTGTGGTTCAGTTAAACCACTATGGCAATATCACATTTTCTGAAAAGCATCATACCCAGCTCCTTAACTGTGACGCACAGTCATTTTAAATCGCTACATAGTGGATGCCATCCTCGCCACACACGGGTGAAAAAAGAGAGTTACACGCTGCGTGTTGGTCTCCTGCAGACCTTCTAAAATCGATTCCATCAGTGGCCATGAACGTCTAACTTCTATCACTTCACTACAGGACAGCCTTGGTCGTTGAAAGCGCAAGACCCTGCTTTACCGGCAGGTACATCGCAGCAAGAGCCACTTTAAAGATGATGGAGAGGCTTTTTCACATGAGCTGGTATTCGTTCATTCGTATGTAAGGTAAAGCAACACTAGGACAGCCAGGCAGCAGTCACACATCAATAAACATCACTGCTCATTATTGCCCATGGTCAAATAATTGTTGAAATCATCCAGAATTGATTGTGAACGTGAACAGTTTTTATATCCCCCAGCCCCCCCCCCCCCCCCCCCCCCCCCCCCCTCGAGACAAAAGACCTTAGCAAAATCTTCCATTCTCCAGAAAGTCTGTAGCAAAACTGAGAGCAAGAACTTGGCCATTGTCCACCTGCATGCGGCGTGCAGAGTTGTGGATGTCCTGCTGACGGTGTTCCTTACTCACAGGGCTGAGCCAACTGACAGAGAAGTTCATAGACATCACAGTGATATGTTTATGGGGATCGGAACCAGGCCAACGAGACACCTAGTCAAGTTAAAGGTCAGGTGCACCTTGAGTCACGGTGACCTGTTATAGAGCAACATGATGGAATGATAAATGAGATTTATGTCACAGGCAAACTGACTCTAGGAAAAAAAAAGGCACAGTGGCACCTAACCAACGTGGTATTAACTAGATCGCGGTGACTTTTCAGGTTCAATACGTCAAAATACCCTCCACCGAATCAAGGCCATCTGTGAAGCCAAAGTGATCCAATATGGTCACCATGACATTTAGCGTCGATAAATACCCCCGAGAAATAACAGACGCGTTTGTACTGTCCGGTCACTGCGCTTCGTCGGGCCTACATGAAAGAGATACAGCGACCCTTTGGTGTGACAACTTCTGAATCAAGTGTCCACAAGCCAGTGAATTCATTTTCGCGACATATTTACCCCCTGTCCAAGCTGACAGCAGAAAGCATCTGAAAGCTGTGGATTTCCGCAAAACAAAATGACCCTTCTATCTGCTTAAAGATCTGACAACTTAGTTCTGTCGGACTTAATTCAAACACACAACTCTATCTGTCGAAAGCTATAACCAAGAGGTTTCCCCTGACTGATTGATCTCTGCCCACAATCATAAAAGTGTCAATGCTGGTTCAAAGGCGCGCATGCCAGATGCAGCCGGAAGCAGTCTACTACATCCCGTTTTTACTTCCCCTCTCGAGCTAAATTCAACCCTGAGGGAGATGTTTTTAGAAACATAAATGATTACTCACGCCAGATTCTGATTCTTCACCAAGCTGTGTAAAGAGCAATGAAAGGAAAATGTAGTCTTACCTTTCAAAATTACTGCTATAATGTCACTGTGTCCCAATACCATCATGGCGCAATACCTATCTGCTTGTAAACCACAAACGACTGTACAAAGACGATAGTTCAGAGCCCTTACGGGATGGCCCGTTTTCCATCCTCCCTAGTCACTGCTGAAAGAGTGGGAGTGATGGTAGAAAGTTCAATCGTTTTGATTTTGTCCTCTCCCTCCACTCCCCCCCCCCCCACCACACCACACACACACACACACACACACACACACACACACACACACACACACACACATACTCCCCGACCCCATTCTCTCTCTCCTCTGGCTCACTTCTTCCCTGATGGCTATCTTTGCATGTCAAAACAGACAGTGCCGGATGATGATGCGGTGCACACACCACACACACACACACACACACACACACACACACACACACACACACACATCAAAGTCGCTTTGATTTTTCCGCTGTCTCCCTGCTCAACACGGAAGCTTTGCTCCTCGTAACAAACTTCGCTGCTTCGCTCCACTCCACCCCTCTCCTCAACCAACTCTTCCTCCCTCTCGCCCCTTCCCTTCCCAATCCTTTTTTCTTCCTAGAGTGGTGCCTTTGCTGCTTGCGAGGGGACCGCAATACGTTTGTCTGCTGCAATCATTTGCCACTAACAGTCAGCCAACGTATGGTGTCTTTTGTTCACGACAGCAGCAGAGTCCTATTCGCCATGTTTGTCACACACAAACAAACGCATGTTTAGTTTGTCGCAGACAGTGAGTGACTGAATGTTTTGTATGACTGTCACTACAAGTCAACGAACGAATGGTTAGTGAGTCTGTCACTAAAAGCAGTAATGAATGTATGTTCTGACTGTTTGTAGTTACGCTTGTGACGATGTCAAGGAACGAATATTTGGTGTTTGTTACCAACCGTCAAAAATAAATGTTTGTTGTGTTTGCAACCAACCCTCAACGAACGATTCTTTGTCACAAGTCCAATAAATGTTTGATGTGCGCATAACCCGGTAAGCAACAATCGTTGAGCAGATGTTTGGTGCGTCTGGAGAAATCGGGAGATTCTGCAACATAGAAACAGCACCTCCCAGTGGCAGAATGACATAAATCGGCAACCACATACGCAAAGAGAGGCTGTGTCCATCTGCATATGTGTTGCACGGTGGAAGGTGTGTGTGTTGTGTGTGTGGGGTGTGTGTGTTTTGTGTGTGTGTGTGTGGTGGTGTGGTGTGAGAGAGAGAGAGAGAGAGAGAGAGAAGAGAGAGAGAGAGAGAGAGAGAGAGAGTTGGGCATACAGACAGACAGAAGACAAATAGACTGCGAGAGACAGAGAAAACATTTTTGTATCCAAAATCAAATCGAACACACACACACACACACACACACACACACACACACACACACACACACACACACACACACACACACACACACACATACACACACACACACACACACACATACACGCACACACACACAACGTACTGAGCATACGAGACATTACGAACAACTGATGACCAAAATCTTAGATACCCGAAGAAAACCCAATCTTCCCAACCTAACTCCTAAATTCCTCTTTTTTTTTTTTCATTTACTTTGTTTCGATTTTAGAAAAGCCTTCAAAGATTTCCAGCATCAGCTTCAATCCTCCAGTGTATGGCCTACAAGAGCCAGTGACGTCAGCAACGACGTCACAGCAAAATACGACGCCATTGCTGTGACAGCCACAAGGCAGTTCTGGCCAGCACTGCCTCCTGAGCATTGAGTTTCCTCAGAGAAAGGAGCAAAGCGATGATGAAATGGAAAGAAAAAGTAAAGTGAGAGCGGAATCCAGAATTCCAATACGTAAACTGGGAGAAACAAAGGTGATTAAATAAACCCTTCTCTCTCTCTCTCTCTCTCTCTCTCTCTCTCTCTCTCTCTCTCTCTCACATACACATACTGAGATTGCATCTGCAGTCTATGTGGAAGGGTACGTAACTCCTGTGTCCAGCCGGTGAAGGGCAAAATTGATCCTCGCCTAAGACTATGTACATTCAGCAAAAATGATTTTTTCTCGCCCCCCCCCCCCCCCCCCCCCCCCCCCCCCCCAACAGTGATCATGCTCCCACACAATTCTGAAAATTTTGCTGCCTCTTCAGTGAAGCTTCTTCCTTCAAATACCAACAGATAGCACTGATTTTCTTCCAGGCGCTTCTTCCTAAAACAGGATTGTGTAAGTGAAGGAATAAAAGTTAAAACAAGATGTAAAGCATATAAACGTACTCCAGTTTATCCTGAATACGCGTGAGATATTCCATAAAGAGGAAAAACCGTCTTGGGCTGGTGTAACGGTTAGTAATTGCTATTCTGGTGAAACATCGGCCATCATCTGTGACCTATAATGAACATACTAACAAATTTTAGAAAGATCGGCCAAGTACTTTCTGAGATTTTCCATAAAGAAGAAAACCATGATGGGCCGTTAGTAACGCCTATAACGGTAAACTATAAACATCGGGCATCATCTGTGACCCATAATGAACATACCTACAAACTTTCAGAAAGATCGGCAACGTACTTTCTAAGATATTCCATAAAAAGAAGAACCGTTATGGGCCGTTATAGCCATTAGTAACGGCTATAACGGTAAACTAAAACATCGGGTATCATCCGTGACCCATAATGAACATCCCTACAAATTTTCACAAAGATCGACAAAGTACTTTCTGATATATTCCATAAAGAAGAAAAACCGTCATGGGCAGTTATAGCCGTTAGTAACGCCTATAACGGTAAACTAAAACATCGGGAATTATCCGTGACCCATAATGAACATACCTGCTAATTTTCACAAAGATCGGCGAAGTACTTTCTGAGATATTCCATAAAGAAGAAAAACCGTTACAGGCCGTTACAGCTGTTAGTATCGGCATCATCCGTGACCCATAATGAACATACTTGCTAATTTTCACAAAAATCGGCAAAGTACTTTCTGAGATATTCCATGAAGAAGAAAAACCGTTACAGGCCGTTACAGCCGTTAGTAACGGCTATAACGGTAAACTAAAACACCGGCATATTCGTGATCCATAATGAACATACCTACAAATTTTCAGAAAGATCGGCGAAGTGCTTTCTGAGATATTCCTAAAGAAGAAAAACGGGTACAGGCCGTTACATCCGTTAGTAACGGATATAACGGTAAACTAAAACATCGGACATCATCCGTGACCCATAATGAACACACCTACAAATTTTCACAAAGATCGGCCCAGTAGTTTTGTCTGGAGCGAGTGGAACACATTTTGACCACAGACACACACACACACACACACACACACACACACACACACACACAACACACACAGCATTTCTTTGTTCCCATTCTAAAGTACTCCCTGTTCTATAAGAATTGGGAGTACAAAAAACAGGAAGAGAAAAGTCAGGAAACTCTCTCTCTCTCTCTCTCTCCTCTCTCTCTCATCTCTCTCTCTCTCTCTCCTCTTCTCCACACACACACACACACACACACACACACACACACACACACACACACACACACACACGCACACACTTGAAAAGAATAGACAGGGCTGTGTATGCCCGCATGTGTTTGTGCGAGCGCGCGTGCGTGCGTGCGTGTGTGTGTGTTGTTTTGTTTTTGTTTGATTTAGCGTCTTTTCACAACATAGTGTTTTTAGACGGATCTTGAAATCATCCTGAACGACGTAAGTATTTTATCACAATAGGAATACCCCGTCATTTCATATCCCCCATCAACGTAATACCCTGTTTGACAGAAATAAACATCAATAAACAATACCTATAATTTAAATTTTTTTTAATTTTCAAAACGAGCAAACTACATAACTGTTCCTATAGGACTCCGAAGAAGAGATTTAGCTGCAGTGACAAGAAGTGGTTGATCATCAATAATGGCTTTGAGATCGTCATCTTTAGCATTGTTTTTGACTGGCAGATATCGGGCAAATATTGCTTGTGAACGGACAATAGAATAAAAATGGAACGTTAACATTCTCTCTCCACAGGGACACCTAATGTCGTTTATATGTTTGCATTTTAACGCATTGAGTTTTAGTCTGTAATATAAAGAGATAAATGTGTGTGTGTGTGGGGTGTGTGGTGTGTGTGTGTGTTGTGTGAGTGTGAGTGTGTGTGTGTGTGTGTGTGTGTGTGGGTGCCTGCGTGCGCGCGTGCTTATATATATAATTTGTTTGTGTGTGTGTGGGTGTGTGTGTTTGTGTTTTGTGTGTGTGTGTGTGGAGAGAGAGAGAGAGAGAGAGAGAGAGAGAGAGAGAGAGAGAGAGAGAGAGAGAGAGAGAGCGTATTTCTATCTAGCACGTTAATGTCAGTGACGAAAGATTTTCACATGGATGATAAACTCCATTCACCGTTTTCAAATCAAAATGTGTATCTTATGACTGAAACA
>CM031604.1:65360608-65405608 GCA_018398815.1 Conus ventricosus
GTGTGTGCGCACATGCTCACACATATTTTGTTCTTCCTAAACAATGTAGTTTATGAATACTGTGAAAAATAGTGACACTCTATATTAGCGACAAGGACAATCTATATACATGGAGGACACTACACACACAACACACACACACCACAACACACACACACACACACACACAGAGGTATGTGTGTGTGTGTGTGTGTGTGTGTGTGTGTGTGTGTAGTGTGTGTGGTTGTGTGTGTGTTGTGTGTGTGTGTGTGGGTGTGTCTTGCGCACGCACAAGAGTGCAAAGTGCATTGAGAATCATTGAGAATCATCTTGCCCTCCCGCCCTCATTTCTAAATTTCTTCTTCCACCTCAGTGGACAAAACAGGAATGTGGGCAAAATCCGTCATTTACGACGAAAATGTGGCTCTCCTGCACGCAAGCAGTCGCGAAAGTATATGCACGCACGCACCCCCCCCCCCCCCCCCCCCCCCCCCCCACCCCCCCCCCCCCCACACACACACACACAGACACAAGGAGAGCAGAGGATGAGAGAGAAAAGGAGAGAGAGAGAGAGAGAGAGGGGAATAAAAGAACAATTACTGACTACACGCCATGCAAGTCATGACGATTACTGCCCAGCGACTGCGGAAACCATATGAAGAAATCGTGTGATGACAGGCCGAGTACGCAAGACCCTTCAAAGCATCATGAACAGTTGTGTTGTTTTCTGTTTGCATTTTCAGCAGATTCTCACTCTCTAATTAAGTGCGCTTGGGTCAAACTCCCAACGTGCCGCTAATGCCTGGTCTGCATATCACATAGTCCCTCCCAAATATTCAACCCACAAAAGTAGAATTATTGAGCATTAGCAAGAAAGCTTTCAGTTCTTAGCTAATCGCACAGGTCAACCAATGGATGGATATGTATACAGGTACATACGGAAAACAAGGGAGACAAGTATCTGTTTTAGCTTTGTGTTGTTTATCTATCACACAAATCTTCGATTAAAACAGGAAGATGTTATCTTTAAACCGCAACGATCAGACACGAAATCTTTTTACACTGTATACTGTTCTCACTTTCCCCAGCATTTCGTAAATAGACAAGAAAGGAAATTAATCAATTCTATGTGATCCCAACTTCAACTTTCTCTAGCTGGACAGATTGACAGAACGGTTTCTATCGTTCATTCTCTCCCTTTCCGCTCTGAAAATCACCGTTTTCATGACGTTGACAATTGGGCACGAAACGTGTGCCCCTGCCTACCATTCAGCCCTCGCTTATCGTTCACTGTCCCTTGCACTCCCAGACACCGTGCAGCCCTCCTGTGAGGCACGGGCAGCCCCCCTCCGGTTCTTCCTACCGTGACTCTCTTATCGCCAAACGACAGTCTGGCCTGGAAGTGCTTTGATGCGTTGTGGGCCAATGCGCAGCATGCACAAGAAATAACCACTCCCGCTGCATTGTGGGACAGACTTGGTTAAATCAAACATGGACACGCTAGTCTGAGATCCAGAGTGAACAGTGGCAGATATGCTGGTGTGCGTGATGCCATGTTGCCTTCCAGTCCAACTGCCAGTGCAAAAAAAAAAAAAAAAAAAAGAACGAGGGACAGGGAGAAGGGGGTAGGCCATCGAAATAGCATCTAATTTCAGTAATCAACCGTCTCCCCACATTGTATTTTCAAGTACAGGGGCGAGGAGTTCGCAAACTCAGACCGTGTTGTGTGTGGCCAGAGTTTGATGGGCCGTGACAGGCGAAAGCTGAATGTATTGCGATGAAGGGATGCGCCTAATCTCATTACGTTAGTCTGATATCTGGTGATATCCTGCAGACTGACGATGGTCTCCCACGAGTATTTTATTTGTATGTTATTTAGCCTGGGGCTCCCTAGTAAGATGCATAACATGAAGTATTCAAGATATCATCTTTATGGTGAAATGGATATAGTCAATCATAGGCTTCAGTATAGCTTTATATCTCCGAGTATGGTCAACTAATTTTTCTACGTTTTGGATTAATCAAGCTGACATTTGCTCTTATCCTCGACTGTTAAGCATGGATTACACTGGGAAAAAATGACTCTGTGGTGACCATAAATTCCAATCACAAAAATGTGCATGTGGAATTTGCAGCTCATGGAGAGGAGATGAAAGCAGTTATCTTCAAGAGATACAATATTCAAGAGGTTATTTAGTTAGGCCTTAGACTTTTCACGTGAGGGACAGTAGGATTTTGTTCTTGTTGTTCGTTTGTTTGCTTGTTCGTCCCAAAATGAGCAAATAAGAGTTTGAAAGCAAATCATTCGCTACTAAACAGTATGGTTAAAAAATTAACACTAAGACGGTGCCCATCCTTCTCCTTCCGCTGCTTTAACTTCCCAAATCAGAAGCATATTTACTGCTGGGTGGACAGAGTATCAAAAGCGCAAAAATCCGACCTCACTTGTGGTACATAGTCACAACTGGCAACTGCTCAGACGAATGCTCTAACTATTTAACTACAAGCCCTTCCTGTACATCAAACGTAGAAGAAAAGAAAATTTGTGGAGTTCAGTACTACCTAATATAATGATCGAAATAATTCACAAGTAATTCATAATGTAGTTTGTCACACCGGTTAACGGGTCAGTTAACCATTACGGCAATATTTCATTTTATCAGGAAAACATCATACCCTATCTACTAAAATGTAACATAAAATGATTTTAAATTGTTAGAAAATCGATCCCATAATCAACATACATAGGTGAAAAGAAAGTTCCACATAGCGAGCTGACCTGCCACAGACCTCCTAAAATCGATATCGTCACTGCGCCTGAACGTCTAACTTCCATTACGTCTCTGCAGAATGGCCTTGGGTGTGGAAAGCTCGAAATACCCCTTTCCCAGCGGGTACATCGCCCCACGTGCCACTCGAAAAATGATTGACAGGCTTTTTCACATCAGCCGGCATTTGTTCACACGACTGCAACGTACTCAGCAATACTACGGACTAGCGAGTCACACCTCAATACACACCACCATTGATTAATACCCATGGTCGAATGAATGTTGAAATCATACAGAACGGATCTTGAAAGTGAACGGTTTTTATATTCCCTTGTAAGAAAACGGACCAGCAGCGATTCCTTTCGTCCTACAAGTCTCCTGCAAAACTGAGAGCACAGACGTGACCATTGTCAGCCATCTTGCTGCATGCAGACTTTTGAATGTCCTGCTGACGGTGTTCCCAAGTCGCAGGGCTGGGCTGAATGCAATTACAAATGGCAACAATATGATGATGGAGACCTGAAACGGGCCAACAAGGCACCTATTCATATCAAAGGTTAGGGTCGTCCTGAGTCACAGTGACCTGTTGCAGAGCAACGTGATCAAAGGATCGATGTGACATATATCAAACTGACTCTGGGACACAAGGCACAGTGGCACATATTCAGGTGAAAGGTCAACGTGATATTAACTGGCATTTTCAGGTTTCAATGCGTCAAAATAACACAGGATCACAGCAAATCTTTATGGCCAAAGTGATCCAATAAGGTTTCCATGAACTTTGACCTCGATATGCACGACTGAGAGATAACAAAGACGTTGTCACGAGCCAGCCAAAAGCAGACGACATCTGAAGACCGAGGAATACGGCAAACCAAATGGCCAGTCCATTTGCTCAAAGATCGGACATAATAATTCTGTCGGACTTACGACACCTTCAAAGACACCAACTCTTTTTACCGGAAACTGCAACCAAGAGGTTTCCCTCGACTGATTGATTTCTGCCCACTATAAGTGTCAAAGCTGCTTCAGTGCCACACATGACAGATGCGGATGGAATTAAACTATTACATCTTAATGTTACACACCCTGTAGAACTAAATTCAACCCTGAGGAAGATCTAATTTTTGACAATGTTGTGAAAGGAGTCATCACAGACGTAATCTTTTTCTTCAATCTTACCTTTCCAAGTTACTGTTATGTGTCATTTTTCCCAACATCATTACAGTCCCGTACCTATCTGCTTGCAAACCGCAACCAGTGACACAAAGACAGTGGTTCAGAACCTGATCGAGACGGTCTGATTTCCATTCTCCCCAGTTATTGCTGAAAGAGTTGGGAATGATGATAGGAGGATCAATCGTTTGATTGATTCTTCCCCCTCTCTCTCTCTCTCTCTCTCTCTCTCTCTCTCTCTCACACACACACCACACACAACACACACACACACACACACACACACACACACACGAGCGCGCGCGCGCACGCACACACACACACACATACACGCGCGCGCGCACACCACACACACACACACACACACACACCACACACACGCACCACCCGTTTTCTCTCTTCAGTGATTGGTCTCCTCCTGATGGACTGATTGGTCTCCTCCCTGATGGCCATCTTTGCATGTCAAAAGTGACAGAGCCAGCTGATAACGCGGTGGCACAAAAAAGAGATCAAAGTCGCATTGATTTTTCTGCTGTCTCCCTGCTCACCATGGAAGCTTTGATCCTTATGACAGACTTTACTGTTTCACCCTACTCCATCTCTTTTTCCCACCCCATCTCTTGCTCACGCCCCCTCCCTTCCCAACCCCTCTCCTCCCTGTAGTATTTCTGCTGTGTCCAAAGGTACTGCGTCACGTTCATCATCTGCAAGCATACACCAGAAACTGCCAGCTACGGAACGTTTGGTGTGGTTTTTTCCCCACGACAGTCAGAAAGTAATGTTACCGTGCTAGTCACACGTCAGCGAAGAAATTTTTGGTATATCACAGTCAGACTGTATGTTTTGTATGACTGTTACTGCCAGTCACTAAACAAATGATTAGCGAGTCTATTCCAAACGGCAGTGATAAATATATGTTCCGATTTTCAATGTTTATGGTTGTGATGGTCACGTCGCATAAGTCACAAACAGCCGGTGACTGAATATTTTGTATAGTCGTCACTACCAGTCAACATACGAATGATCAGTGGGTCTATACCAAAATCGCATTGATTCTTCTTATTCGTCTCTGTTCACTCAGACAGGAACCCCAGAGGCACTGACGAAGGTTGCTGTACGGCGGAGGCTCTCCAGTGATCCATAAAGCTTTTCCCTCATCGGTGTGTTGGCAGGCCAGGTCTCTGTCCTCAGCTTTTCATGTGTGGGACAGTCCTGCAGGAAGTGTTCCACTGTCATTGGCGCTGTACTGCATGGGCAACCTAAAGACTCGCCAATGTGCAATTTTGTGAACATGTGATGTTTCAATCTAGAGTGCCTGTCCTCAGTCTCACAATGTTCACTTGGTCTGATTTGGGCAGCAGGTAGTATGCATCCTTCTGGTTGAAGTCTGGGTGGTGTTCCAGCCATCTTATTTTTTCCTTCTCCTTGATATTGCTTTTGATTTCTTCAAAGGAGACTTCCTGCTCCAGTTGGGACTGCAGTCCTTCTTCATTTGCCAATTGGTCAGCTCCCTCATTGCCATATATACTGCAGAGTGTGGGTATCCACTGGATGACAGTATTCTCAGTGGACTGCTGCAAAATGGCCAGGGTAGAGACAAGGGAGTTGAGGTCCTTATTTCGATGATTTTAACAGCCTGCAGTACTGATAAAGCATCAGAAAAAATGACGACTTTGGTATATATGGTCCCTCTGTTCTCATATAGCGTTTTGGCCGCTGACCGTAGTGCATCTGCCTCAGCCTTGAAGTTTGTGGAGAACTTGCTTGTCGGGACGGCTTGTCGGACAGGAGTTCCATCCATCAGCTTCAGGAAAACTCCTCCACCTCCGATTTTGGTAGCCTCTTCTGCTGAGCCATCTGTATATGCATGTGTCCAGAACTCTTTGGGGTACGTTTACTCTGTGTAGTCAAGTGTTACTGCTTTCCTCTCCAGTTCTGACTGTGTGCCCTCTGTTAGAATGCCAGGAATGGTGACTCTGATTTCTGGGAATTGATTTCTTTTCCATGATGGAAGTGAACTGTGTGATGGAACTGTCTTGTTCCCTTGCTGGAAAAGATCAGGTTCCTGTCTCTCAAGTCTGCGTGCGTTGTGCACAAGCTGCTGCGCTTCAGTCTGCACTTGGTGGGCTCTAACATTCTTTTGTGCATGGGGTGATTCATTGTCCTTTGGCAGGCTGTATGATAACTTTAGTATTTCGTCTGCTTTCGAGGTTCTGAAGTCCTGTCAGAGTATCCATGGCTTGGATCGGAGTGCTGACTTGAGTGCACCTGTAATGCTCCGGGATGCCTGATTCTGGATTCTTGAGGCCATGGTTAAAGTCGTGGTTTGGATGGTGTTCCCCATGTAGCTGCTCCATATTCAAGGACAGGTCTTACTCGTCCAAGGTACAGCTTCTTCTGAATGGTGTGGTCTGCGCCCCTGGATGTTCCCGATAATTTTTATCAATGCCGGGCGCAGTCTGGCTCTTGCCGTGCAGTTGTCGATCTGTCGTTTCCAGGGCATTCTTGAGTCAAGGTGACTCCTAGACAGGTTGGTGACTTGTCCTGTGGGAGGACGTGACCATTCACCTGGAGGCGTGCACTTCGTTCTTTTGTAGCCAGGCTGAAGATAGTGTATGCTGTTTTCCTGGCATTGATGGTCACAAGCCATTTCTTTGTCCATGTCTCGATCTTGTTCGTGCCTCCTGGACCCTTACTGTGGCACTTGTAATAGATTGTTCAGAGCACCAGATGACAAGATCGTCTGCATACATTGCACCATGGATCCATGCAGGGATGTCATCTAGGATATCATTCACGAAGATGATAAACAACGTGGGACACAGAACCCTACTTATGAGACGCCTTCTTTCATTATTTTTTGCTTGCTCTGGTGCTTTCTGTTTTGTACCCGGGCTTTTCTATTGGTCAGGTACTGGCTGATCCAGTTGTACATGTGGCCTGTGATCCCATACTGGTTTATCTTCAGCTTCAGACCGTTTTTCCAGACTTTATCAAAAACTTTTTCCAGGTCGGTCCAGTCTGCTATGGTCTCCCTCTTGTCTTGGAGCGCATCTTCTATTTCTTGGGCTGTATAGGCGACCTGGTCCTCTGTGGCTCTGTGTTGTCTGGATCCAGCATGCTTGCCAGAGATAATCTCGTTCTTCTCCAGGTACCAAGTCAGCCTGTTGTTGGTAACCCTTTCCCCAAAAAGTTTCCCAATACAGCTGGTAAGACTGATGGTCTGTAACTGTCTGCTTTGGTTTGTCTTTTCCTTTTTGTGGATAGGGATCATAATGGCTCTTTCCATGAATGAGATACAGATGCTTTTGTCCAGCTAGTGGTGAAAATGTCCACTAGCGTTTTCCGTGCAGACGATCCAAGTGTTGCAACATCTCATTTGTAATGCCATCAGGTCCTGGTGATTTTTCCTTTTGTAGCTGCTTTATCCCTTCATTGAGTTCTGTTACTGTGAAGGGTTTCTTTCATTACTTCTTCTGTGTCCATGTTCCTGTACTTTTTCTGATGTTGTAACAGTTCCTTTTCTCTGTCTTTAGAGATGTTGATGTTGCTGATCTTTTCAAAGTTGCTCATAAAGAGATCTGCTGCCCGTCTGCCGGTAATGATTTCTTCATTTTCTTCTAGAGCAATGGGTGTTGCCGTTGGTTTTCATTGTTCATGGCTCTGGCAAGATTCATAGCTTTCTTCCGTCTTTCTCCATGTTGAAAGTTTCGTTGTTTTTTTGCAGTCTGGATGTATGCTTTTGTAAATGAAACTTTTTTAAGGTTGATGTTTTCTGTTATTGGTTTCTTTCTCTAGTTTTTTCTCTTGCTGCATTTACTTGATCTTCCAACTGCTGGAGTTCTTCAGTCCAGTAGAGCCTGTAGTTCTTCCTGGCCCCTCTTGGGATGGTATCCGCAGCTGCTTTTAATATTGCTGCGTTGAAGGCCTTGGTCATATGGTTTACGTCTTTTCGTCGGGTGTTGATGTTCACTGTGTATTCATCAGTGAGCACAGAGTAGTTTTCCCGTCTTAGCTTTCTGATAGTTCCATCTGGGCAGTGGTTTGCAGTCTACTGGATGGTGGTTGAGGTGAAAGAAAGTTTCACAGGTCTGTGGTCACGACCAGCTAACTGGTCGTAACACTGTCCTTTCTGTACTTGCCTGCAGGCTGTTGGTGGCAAAGGCTAAGTCTGGTGTTGTTGACGTTAGCCACCTGCGTGAGTAGAATATGGAGGGTCGTTTGGTAGGTTCAGCAGGTGTAGTTGGTGGTCGATCTGCCAGTCTTCTACCTCCTGTCCTCTGGAGTTTGATGTTTTGATGAATATATGTTCTGATTGTTAACGTTATGATGCTGTTGCTCATGGCAATAAACGAACGAATATTTGGTGTTTGTCAACGACAGTTAGCAACGAATGTTTGGTGTATTTGTCACTGATTGTTTGAGAGAGAGAGAGAGAGAGAGAGAGGAGAGAGAGAGAGAGAGAGAGAGAGAGAGAGGGGAGAGAATGGGAGTTGAAGAAGGGAGGGGGGGGAATTTTAAAACAAAATCAAATCAGACCTTATGTTATCTAACGGAAGTCACAATGAAGTGAGAGGATGGTGCATGAGGAACTACTGCCACAATCAATAAAAACCCGATGAACAGCCACGCTCCCCAACCTAACTCCAAAATTCCTCGTTTTGCGTTCATTTCCTCTATTTCAGTTTCAGAACAGCTGTTCAAAGATTTTCCAGATCAGCTTCAAACCTCCAGTGTATGGCCTACTAGAACCAGTGACGTCAGTGGGACGTCACAACGAAATTAGGACGCCACTGCTGTGACAGCCACAAGGCAGTTCTGGCCAACACTGCCTCCTGAGTATTGAGTTTCCTCAGAGAAAGAAGCAAAGCGACTCAAAGAAAGGGTAAACTCCGGGGCCGACTCCCGAACTGCGATAAGTAAATTGGAAAGAAAGTGACTGAAAAAGATAGCTCACTCCTTTTTACCCTCCCCTTCTCAAGGTATTGAGTGTGCGTCTGCTGTATGTGGAAAGGCATGTCGCACCGTTTCCAGCCGGTGAAGGACAAAAGTGATCCCCCTACAGCAATAGATGCAACAATGGCAACATTAATACGTTATGGTGGTCAGGCCTGCAGATAATTAAGAAAAGCTTTTTGCTTCTTCGCTGGAGCTTCTCTCTCGAGATACCGATAGACAGTGTTGATTTTTCTCCCAGTGCTTCTGTTTAAAACAGGCTTTCGTAAATGGAGGAAGAAAGGTTGTTAAAAAAGATGAAAGAAGAGAATAAAAGCGAATGCTCTCTCTCTCTCTCTCTCTCTCTCTCTCTCTCTCTCTCTCTCTCTCTTCTCTCTCTCTCCGCGCTCGGCGCGCGTGTGTGTGTGTGTGTGGGGGCGGGGGGGGGGGGGGGGGGGGGGGGGGGAGCGCGCGCGCGCCCTTGCGTGCGTGCTTCAGTTTGTGTGTAGGGTGGGGGAAAGGGTGGGTGTGCTTGTGCGCGCACGCGCGTGTGTGTATGTGTGAGTATGTGTCAGTTAATGTGTGTGTGTGTGTGGGTGTGCTTGTACTGTGTGTGTGTGTGTGTGTGTGTGTGTGTGTGTGTGTGTGTGTGTGTGTGTGTGTGTGTGTGTGTGTGTCCGCGCACGCGCGTGTGTGTGAATGTGTGCGCGTGCGTATATGTACGTACATGCCTCTGTGTGTGTGCGTATTTTTTTTGTGTGCGTGCGAGGATGCGTGAACGCGTGCATATGTGTGCGTACATATGTGCGTGTGTGTGTGCGCGCCCGCACGTGCGTAAATACATCAGGAGCGCGGGCGTTTTTTTCAAGGGCAGTGAGTGTGTGTGCGTGTGTGGGGGGGTGTGTGTGTGTGTGTGTGTGTGTGTGTGTGTGTGTGTGTGTGTGTGTTGTGGTGTTACAGCTGAAAAGCCTGAATTGTATTCTGAATCTTTATTATCTGACTACTCTTCCAAGACACATCAATGGACATTTCTGATAAAGACGGTTCTGTAGTTTTGTGCAAGTCTATCATGAATAATGTTGAATTATAAAAATTGCAAGACGACTCATGGATTAATTTTCAGTCATAATTATACAACATCATAATACATAATTAAGATACTGATAACGGGGCCTTTGAAGTAATCTGGTGACCTCAGTTTGAAGAAAAACAGGTGCGTTGTTAATGCATGGATCATGCCAATTCAGCCTTTCATATTCAGATTCAACAACGCAAAGACCTTTCTCCTTATAACTCAGGGGTAAAGACAGTATGATTCACAACAAAAATAGGTCTCTCTCACGCAAGCATGCAGACACGCAGGCACGCACGCAGGCACGCACATACACACACACACACACACACACACCACACACACACACACACCACACACACACACACACACAACCCCGGGTAAAGATAAAGGCAGCGGAGGGGGGAGAGAAGGAAGGAGGAAGGGGAGGGAGGGAGGGAGAGAGAGAGAGAGAGAGAGAGAGAGAGAGAGAGAGAGAGAGAGAGAGAGAGAGAAAGAGAGAGAGAGACATACAGAGAGAGAGACAGACAGAGACAGCAAGAGCAGAGCATCAGACGTGGACAACAATAGTCATAATTAGTCATAATAATCATCGATTACATCGCAGAACAGTAATTACGTTCACAACTCCATATACTACGGAGGCTTTATGGGGGTGTCATGTGGTGACATGCAAAAAAAAAAAATAAAAAAATAAAAAAAAAAACAAGCAACAACAAACAAAACAAAACAAAAAAACGGAATCCCCAAAGGCAAGTATTCACCGACGTTATTTTCTTTTTTTCATTTTCTAGACACTTCTTGCTCTCTGATCCACTGCATATAGTTTGACTCTCCATGAAAAGTGACCTGCCCCTGGTCTGCAAACCACCTGCCTATAGTGACAAATATTTCAGTTTATAGATTATCGCACAGTCCAACGTATTCATAATCATTTGTAAAGAAAGTGCGGGAAAAGGTAACAACAAAGTAAGAGACAGTATCTGTTTTAGATTCTTTCTGTTCGTTTTTCACCCGAGCCTGCAAAGACAACAACAACAAAAATGTCGTCTGTAAATGGTCAAGATATGAGGAAAAATCATTTTAAGTCATACATTCTTCTTTTTCTAGAAATCCACAAATAAACAAGAACCCGGTTACATTCTGACGTGATCCACTCCAACAGACTATCGTTCGACAGATTGTAAAATGCTCACTGATTGGTGGATATTGCGGTTCATCTACTCTCGCTCTTTCAGTCCCGTGATACCCACAGTACACCACGAAGCACGTGCCACTCGCTGATCAATCATCGTCCTTCGTATCTCGGGACACCGAGACAGCCCTCCTGAACACCATGGAAAGCGGCATCTGCGGGTGCTTGCTACCGGAACTCCCTCACCTCCAAATGACAGTGGGGGCCCAGGAGTGATTTCATGCATTACTTCAGATGCGCAACGTGCACAGGAAATGCCCCCTCCCGCCGCCTTCAGCAGGCACACTGGAGCTAGAACACGCTGCACTGTGACTACCGCGTCTAAACTTCGGAGGTTACGTTGGGATGCGTGCGGCGACATTGCGTTCAAGTAAAACAGCCGTTGCAGAAAAAAGGGCAACCTATCAAAATAGCATCCAATTTCAGTAATCAACACCCCCCCCCCCCCCCCCCCTTCTTTTCGAGTATAGTGGAGAGGCGTTCGTCGACCCAGACAATATTGCGTGTGGCCAGGGTTTGATGGGTTGTGACAGGCAAAAGATGAACACATCGAGATTAAAGAGACACTGTATGGGCTTAGTTTCATTCAATTTCTTTAACGTCTCGAGATATACTGTCCACAGATGACAGATTTAAGCATTTAAAAAAAATGTTATTTGGTCTGAGGTTTCCTGGACTAGTTCCCGGTGTGGATCTTTTGGTACAAATAGCTGCTCCTTCTTCCGGAAGTTCATTGCTAATAACTCTCTCTCTCTTTTCCATCACTTTTTGACTCGGCCTCCTTTTTAAATTTCAATATATGTCTTCCTTATTCCCTTTTTGTTTTTAATCTGATTTTGTCAGTCATTTCCCTGTCAATAGTTGTCAACCATTTTTGTCAATAGTTTAGCTATCATATCATTAACTGTCTTTGTCTTTTGTTGGTCACAACTGTCTTTGTTGTTTGTTATCCATAAGGATGTAATCTTTTTTCTCCTACTTATTTCCATGCCTCCCAGAGAGGCCCTTGTCTGATTGGCAAGATTATGAAACACAGAACACAAAAATGACCTAGACTGATGCCTGAAATAAGGTAATGAAGATAATGTCTTCACGGCAAATACAACTTATATCATCAAGTGTAGCTGTGTGTTTTTTCATATTTTACGTTAGAGCGTTCTCAGCAACTTATCTGATATTTCAGCCTCGTCAACTGACCTTTTGCTCTTCGCCTCAGTTGCTTAGCATAGGCCACCCTCAGATATATGTCAGTTATTATCGTAAAATTTATCACAAAATACAAGAGCGCGTGAAAAGTGGAACCCATAGAGGTGAGATGAAATCAGTTCTGTTCATTGGATGCAGCATCCAAGTGATTTTATAATCCTGTGACTTTTAACACGAGGGTCTAAAATGATTTTTTTTGCTCATCAAAATGAGCACAAAAACATTAAGGAAAAAATAATTTCATTCCAATATGTGATTTAATATAAAGAGGAAAGTCCACAGCCAGTGGTCTTTGGGGCTGTGACCTACTACAGGTTCACCGTGTTGGAGACATGGTGTTATGGAAGGCAGAGCCATTCCTCTCGTTCTGACGCCTTGAATTCCCGGACCTATATCACGTGCTCACTCATTGCTGAGTGGACTGAGTAGGTTTTGAAGCCGTAAAAATCCCACCTCAAAAGTGTTCGAACTCACTGCGGTCAGCTATGCACGCGAACGGTCCAGCCATTAGACTGTGGGTCCCTACAGTGTCGGCAGATGCAGAAAAAGGGCAACACGTGGGTGAGGCACTCCCTTATAAGATGCTTGAATAACTAACATGGTGAGTAAACCATTGCAGGTTCACACCTCAATTAACCACTATGGCAATTTTTTTGTATATCAATCTTTTATCATTCCAAGCTCAAAGAGATAAACAATATCACTCGGCATTCAAAGTCTAACGTATGTTGCTTTCAATCTGCTACACATGCAGAAGAATAGGTTTCATCATCGCCGTGCAGTGGTGAATATCAGTAACATGTAGTGACCGAACAAGATGACAAATAGCCTGCAAAAAAGAGGTCCTAAGCTCGATTCTAGTCCTTGGCGTCATCATCCAATCATACCTCATTTACCGCGAACATGAAAGACTCATTGCTTCCGTCATCATCTCTTTTCCACTATTTCAGCACAGAAGAGCGTTGGGAGTTGAAAGCACGAGGCCCCCCTATGCCAGCAGGCAGTCTGCTGCTACAGCCACTCCAGAATGACTGAGAGGGTCCTGAACTAGAGCTGGCTTTTTGCTGACACCAATACAACGTCAGCTGTAACACCAAGGTCAGCCGCTGATACACAACAACGTCATTGAATGCCCATACTCTATAGAACGTTGAACACACCAGAAATCAGCACCGCTTCGGACAGACGGTGTGTTACACTTCAATAAATACCACTGTGAATCCATACCCATGGTCGATGGAAGGTTGAAATGATCCAGAACAAATCTTGAACACAAATGAACACAAATATCTTCTCGAAAGCCGAACAACTACTTCCACCCTCCAAGGGGCTGCTACAAAAATGTCTGCAGGAACTTACGGCAATGTACAGCCTTTTGGATGTCTTGCTCATTGTTTCTTATTCGAGAGGCTGTGCAAAACAAGGGAGAGGTGGATACCAATGAACACATCATTGTTCGGACCTGCACTGTGCCGAACAGGCACCTACTCATATTTGAGGTCGTGGTCATCCTGAGTCACGGTGACCTATTACAGGACAGCGTAAGCAGAGCATCAATGTGACATTACAGGATCACATGACATTACGCCAGAGTCAAACGGGCTGTGGGTTCACTTCCCATGATAAACATGGATGAAGATGGAAGATCAATGTGACTGACTTTTAATCGATTCACGGTGACTTTTCAGGCTGAAATACGTCAAAATAATCCTCTTTTGTCAGAATAATCTGTTTAAAAATAGGTCACACTCATCCAATTTGATGGCCATAACCTTTCACCTCGAATATATTACTATTATAACAAAGATCTTCACCCGTCAAGTCACTGAAGTATGTCTGGCGTTGGGTGAAAGACACAACGACCCGCTAGAAGAAGAGCTCTCTGAATCCTGTACCACTCAGTGACATTGGAATTAGCGATGCATTTCTCTTGACAACCTCCAGATCAGGTCATATGACGGTTGTAGAATACGACAAACTTCCCGTCCATCTGCACAAACATGTTACATCATACTTCTCCTGGACTTAATGCAGCTTCAAAGACGCTCATTCTTATGTCGAACATCTGTAATCAAGTTTTCACTTGACTAATTTCTGTCAATGATTAAAGATATACGTTTTAATTCCCGTTTTGATGAAACCCATGATTTTCTTACATCTCAGAATCACTTTCTCTCTCCAACTAATAAAATCAACCATTAGAAATATTTAAACGTAACTGATTGCCGGAGCTCAAATAGGATTTTCCACAAAGTCGTGTAATGAAGGCTGTGTAGAGAGTGATCAAAAACCTAGCCTTCATTCTGAATTTTCCGCTTCAGAGTTTCCCCTTGTAATTTCATTACATCCCAATACCATTACAGCCCCGCTCCGATCTACTTCCAAGCAGCAATCGAGTAAACGAAGACAATGGTTCGGGTCCCTAACGAGATAACTCATTTCCATCCTACGCTCTATTGCTGGAAACAGTGGGGCAGACGGGGCAGAGAGATGAATCGTTTTGATTTCAACCCAGTCTCTCTATGGAACTCGTCTTTGAGTCTTTTACTTTGTGCTCCTTTGTTCTACTTGTGCTTTTTTTTCTTTGAACTGTATTCATGTTTTCCCTACACTGCTCTCTCTCGCTCTCTCTCTCTCTCTCTCTCTCTCTCTCTCTCTCTCTCTCTCTCTCTCTCTCTCTCTCTCTCTCTCTCTCTTCTCTCTTCTCTCCCGATCCAAACCTTCCAGATAGTTATCTTTGCAAAATACAGCTAGTTAATGAGGCAGTGGAACTACAATAACCAAAGAAAAAAAAAGAGAGGAAAAGGGAGGGTGGAGTTGCAGATGTGGGGGTCAAAACAAGAAAGATTTGATCCTCATGACGGCCCTTAATGTTTCACCGCCTCCTCCCTCCTTCATTTCCTGAGTATGTATGGAGGCTGCAGAATATATCAAACAGGCCAGTCTATCTGAACAAAGAAAGGACCTCACACTTCTGCCTAAAACAGTGAACGTCAAACAGGCCAGTAAATCTGAACAAAGAAAGGACCTCATACTTCTGCCTAAAAACAGTGAACGTCAAACAGGCCAGTCCATCTGAACAAAGAAAGGACCTCATGCTTCTGCCTAAAAACAGTGAACGTCAAAGATGCCCCCCTCCCTCCCTCCCCCCCCCTCCCCCCCCCCCACACACACTCTTTGCGTTGAAAACAATTATTAAGAGGCTTCATTGATTCCTGTCGGTGATTAAAAATATACGTATGGAAATACATTCAATGTCATATATGGCAGATACAGTTTGAAGTAATCTGTGACATCCCCCGTTGAATTACTTCACTTTTCGAGCCAAACAAAGCGTCATGTATAATTACGGAAAAAAATGTCCATGTCAACTCAATATGCAGTCAGCCATCCAATGCCTTCCGAAAGTTGAACTGCTCGAACCCACAATGCCAGAAAATAATCGCTGCACAATAGCTACTGACCTTTCAAGTAGGCCTGAGGATGTAATAGTTCCTATGAAAAACATGACAAGGTTTTAGGCCCAAGCCGTGGCGACCATCTTAGGGTTAAGACGTTCAGGTACACGTGAATACTTGAATGCGCTTTTGTGTGTGTGTGTGTGTGTGGTGTGTGTGTGGTGTGTGTGTGTGTGTGTGTGTGTGCGTGTGCGTGTGTGCGTGTGTGCGCGCGCGCGCGCGCGTGCGTGTATGTGTGTGTGAGAGAGAGAGAGAGAGAGAGAGAGAGAGAGAGAGAGAGAGCAAGAGACACAGAACGAGTGAGATGTGTGTGTGTGTGTGTGTGTGTGTGTGTGTGTGTGTGTGTGTGTATGTGTGTGTGTGTATGTGTGTGTGTGCGTGTGCGCGCACAAGCTGTGCGTGCGTGCGTGCGTGCGTATGTGTGTGTGGTGTGTGTGTGTGTGTGTGTGTGTGTGTATGTGTGTGTGTGTGTGTGTGTGTGGCGTGAGAGAGAGAGAGAGAGAGAGAGAGAGAGAGAGAGAGAGAGAGAGAGAGAGAGAGAGAGAGAACTGTCAAAGTAGATTTACTTTAATAATGATAACAATGAACTAATAGGATAAGGCAAGATGGGCGAACGATGTTTCCCAATTAGCAGAAACCCGATAAAAAAGCCACTTTTCCCTAACTTACTCCTGAATTCCTCTTTTCCCCATCATTTTTCCTTTAAATAAAAAAAAAAACCCCATCTAGTATGCTTCGAGATTGCCAAACATACGGTTGAATCCTCCGGAGTGCTAGAGCCAGTGACGTCAATGCGACGTCACAGCAGAGCACGACATCAATGCTATGACAGCCACAACGTCATTCTGGGCAACACGGCCTCCTGTCTGTTGGAAATTTTCACAGAGAAGTAAGCCAAACGACGGAGAAGTGGAACAAAAAGTTGAGCGTGAATCGATTTCGGAACTGCCGTTAAGTAAAACTTGAGAGAAAGGTGTCTAAAAAAAAAGAAAGGCCTCTCCGTGTCTCCTCCTCCTCCACTTCCTATGGTATTAAAAATACGTCTTGTCTCGCGTGGAGGGGCAGGTGACTCCCTGTTCAATTGATGAAAGGCTGATTTTTTTTCCACTCCTATATTTTCTTTTTTCTGTCTTTTCTTTTTTTTCTCTGTTTTTTTTTTTTTTGGTAAAGGTTTGTTTTTTGCCCCCCCCCCCCCCCCCTCCTTTTTTTTTCTCCAACTCTCACGCACCATGCAAGTCTCTATGTTGTATTGCTAATAATGGACACTTTCTTGCTGACTTTAATGTTTTGGGCGTTTGGTACAGCGCGAAAGGCCAAATTAATCGATGCCGGTAATCGATACAGTCAGGTCAGATTATTCTATACAGTCACCTGTCCCTGAAAAGATTTAGAACCCGATGCCTCCAGACCCGCCTACTTCCTGGAAGATGCAGACAGGACTGATTCCCCCTCCCCGCAGCACCGCAAAGTGAAAGAAACCTGTGTGCATTGCTTGATGAAAAGTTCAAAAAAAGCAGGGCCGGGAGGAGGATTCATTATCCTCCTCTCTCTTTATCTCTCTCTCTCTCATTCGCGCACACACACACACACACACACACACACACACACACACACACACACACACACACACACAGAGAGAGAGAGAGAGAGCTTGAAAAAGAGAGATGGGATTCTTACACAAGCACATACACAGACGGGAGAGAAGAGAGAGAGAGAGAGAGAGAGAGAGAGAGAGAGAGAGAGAGGAGAGAGAGAGAGAGAGAGAGAGAGAGAGAGAGAGAGAGAGAGAGAGAGAGAGAGAGAGAGATCCAATTATGACACTAGAATCAAGTCATATGTAGCAACTAATTTCCAGGGCGGTTGAATTTTAGTCTGGATGATAAACAATTTTTAACCTTTCTAAAACCGTACCGTTTTTGAATATGTCGATGCATTTAGCTGTTGAATTAGATCACATCCATTTGAAACAAGTTAGCTGTAAATTAGTCTGTGTTTTAAGTGAGTGCATGTGGTCAATAGTCGCAAAATAGTCTGAAGAGATAATTTTGTTTAACTGAAAAACAACAATAACAACAACAAACAAACAACGGAAACAACAACAACAACAACACTCCCTCTTCTTTTCTTTCTTCTACCGTCGAGTTCGGAGTTCTCGCATGGACTTGCTTCTCATGATCGATTCTTTACGTTAATACGCCTTTTTTTTTTTCAAACCATCAAACAGCCACAGTGACTTTCTTCCTTCTTTTTCTTCCTTTTGATCAGGGTGTATGTTTACCGAAAGAGGCTCTGAGCGAAATGCTGATCATTTATGAAATTAAACAGATCTGCTTGGAAAATGGATACATCAAATATAACCAATCATACCTCATTTACCGCGAACATAAAAGCCTCATTGCTTCCGTTTCTACATCGATCTGAGAGCGTCTCTGGCCAAACAGAGTAAGGAAATACCTGGACGCCACGCTGCACTGAATGTCATGAGAAAGAGCTTGGCATAATCAGATTAACCCATACAATACACCTTTCATCTGTGCGCATTCAGCTTTTTGCATGCTATGACCCATCGAATCGTAGCCGTAAGCAGGTCGACGTACTCATTGCCATTACGACCACAGACAAACTGAAAAACGAAACATAAGAAAAGCAATCACTCGTGGGAGGTTTGATAACTGGAATCAGCGTTCGGTCACCCCCCCCCCCCCCCCCCCCCCACCTCGTTTTCTTCTACGCCAGTGGTAGCCGACAGCGAACGCGGCATTGTAGCACGCAAGCTGATACAGCCACCAGGGCCGGGACTCCGTGGATCATAGCTTAGCGTGCGCCTCCTCGATTTTCCCCGCCCCGCCCCATAAAGCACCGGGGTCGCTTATTTCCTGTGCACGTTGCAGTCGACCACAACACATGGCTTTGACTTCCGGCGTCAGGCTTTCGTTTGGCGGAAAAGAGCCAACAGGTGAACTGCAGCTTTATCAGGCACCAATCACACGAAATTGACTGAATTCGGCAAATCCTGAAAGCCGACACACAGATTAAGGTATCTTAATAAAAGACACAAGCATGAAAGCAAGTACTAAGTTTTAAACATCCTAGTTTCTGGTTTAGACTTTTTCCCCCATATCCTCTTCATCTTTAATACAAACAAGATAAATATCCCTAAAAAAGTATTTTCTATTCATGTGCACCACTTTATTTCTCCCAGGCACTCTAAGTGACAACGATCTCTGATTGGTGGACGGAATGAAGGGAATTCTCACAGAGCTGCAGGTGGGAAGCACCGTTGATGTGAATCGAGGTAGAGTGGGCGACCAGGGCTATGTCAGTGACGCCGAGGAAAATGTGCGATGAATGAGGAGTTTTGCGTTTTATTCCACCGCGGGTTACCACGAAAACACTGACAACCGACAGAAGGAGGAGCAGGATGAGGTGGGTGTGGACAGTAGATGAAGAAACTGGGGAAAAGAATAAAAAGGAAAAACAACTTCTTACGATTCACTTCGATTGGAAAAGATGGGTTTAGCAGAAATTGGAAATAAAAAGAAATACGATTTTGATGATGATGTAGATATCTTCCTTGTGGACATACCATCAATCTTAATTATCATTATTAGTATCTCTCTCCCTCCTCTCTCTCTCTCTCTCCTCGTCTCTCTCTCTCTCTCCTCTCTCTCTCTCTCTCTCTCTCTCACACACACACACACACACACACACACAGTGTGTGTGTGTGTGTTTGTTGTGGTGTGTGTGTGTGTGTGTGTGTGTGTGTGTGTGTGTGTGTATGTATGCGTGCGCGCGCGTGTGTGTGTTTGAGTGTCTGTGTGTTTGTCTGTGTGTGTGACTTGTGTGCGTGTGTGCAACTGCACTGGTGCATGTGTCTACGTGTGCCTCATCAGCGTAAGGGAATACATGGCACGTGAATTATACCCTATGACTTCCCTCTTCCACGTCTACGAGCAAAACAGACAGTAGGGGAGACACTGCAGTCAACAACCAAATGAGGCTCTTTCTCACGCATGTGTACCTGCATGCTCGCACACGCACGCACGCACGCGCGCGCGCCGCGCACAACACACACACACACACACACACACACACCACAAAGTGAAAGTGCGACACAGACTCAGAGAGAGAGGGGGAGGCGGGGGGGCGGGAGACAGACTGACATACAGACAGACTGAGACAAAGAGAGAGAGGCCGACAGACAGACAAACAAAAAAGATAGGAAGGTCACACACCACACACACACACACACACACACACACACACACACACACACAAGCTAGAAAAAGAAGGAGGGAGAGACAGACAGACAGACAGACAGAAACATGGAGAGAGAGAGAGAGAGAGAGAGAGAGAGAGAGAGAAAGAATGAGAAAGAGAGAGAGATACAGACGCAGAGAGACAGGGAATGAGAGAGAGAGAAACAGACAGAGAGAGAGAGAGAGAGAGAGAGAGAGAGAGAGAGAGAGAGTGGTAATAATCAGTGACAACACGCCATGCGAGTCATGACATAAATAACCCAGCCGACGTGGGACACCACGTCACGGCCTCACGTCACGATTTGCTGAGGACGCCAGTCCTCAAGTCATGAATCACACTGTCTTCTTTCTCGACTTTCTGTACACCTCTGGCTCTCCAATCTGCTGCTCTAAATGGAAACTGAACGACGCCTGGTCTGCATACCACATGTACACACCCCATACCTTACACACAAAGAGACAGAAACGGCACGCCGATTGCGAGAAAGCTTTCAGTACTTGGCTGATCACATAGCCTGACTGATATGCAAATATGTACAGAGGCACAGAGGTAGAAGGAAACAAGAAAAATAAATAAGCCTTTAGTATAGGTTCTTTCTATTTATTTCTCATCTGATCCTTGGACAAAAACAAACAAAAACAACAAAAATTGTCTTTAAATGATACATGTCAGAAAGCGCCCCGTTTAAACTGTAACGGTTTTTTTTCTTCCAGCATTCCATAAATAAACCAAAATCTCACATTTTGATTTGACCCGATTTAGATGGCCGAGGCTTAACCGATGTGTGGAATATCTGATTAGTAGATCACCTATAAAGTCATTCATTAGTCTCACGATGTCCACACTACACTACAAAGCACATGCCCCTCACTTTTATCATTCACTGTCAATGGCATCCCAACACACCGTGGCTGCTCTCCTGTACAACATAGGCAGCCCCCACCTGGTGACTGCCACCCGTAACCCTGTGGCCGTCAAATGACAGCCTGGCCGAGAAATGCTTTCATACGTTCTCGTCGATGCGCAACCTGCACAGGATATAACCGCTCCCCACTGCAGCGTGGGACAGAGCAGGTGAAACTGTTCACGAACACGCCACTCAGCGATCAAGAGTGTACGCTGGTGTTGATGCTGGCTTGCGTGACGCCACGTTGCGCATATTCCAACTCCGATGCAGAAAAAGAAACGAGCGAAAGAAAAGGAGAGGACAGGGGCATGTCATCAAAGTGGTATCCAATTTCAGTAATCGACCCTTCTCCCAACATTGTATTTTTCAAGTGTAGTGGACAGAAGGGCGTCGACTCTGGTCGTGTTGCGTGTGGCCAGAACTTGATGGGTTGCGACATGCAAAAGCAGCATGCATAAGATAAAAGGCATTCGGCATGGGCGTAATCTCATTACGTTTCTCTTACGTCATGTGATATCTCAGTGACCGATGATGGACGCCTTCAAGCATGTTATTAGTATCTTATTTCGCCTGAGGCTCCACTGACCGATTCCTTGTTGGAATACTGGGGTACTTTACAGAACAGCCCCTCCCTCCTCCCCCCCCCCCCCCCCCCTCCTCTTTTTGTCTGTTGTGTGCTGGTAACTTCCTCTGTTCATAGTAACTTCCTCTGTTCATAGTAACTTCCTCTGTTCACTCTCTTTGATGGCTTTTTCCCCTTTTATTATTGTCTTTATCTGATTTTGGGAACTATTCCCCTACTTTGTGAACTATTCCCCTACTTTGTGAACTATTCCCCTGATTTTGACTATCCCTCACTGTGAACTATTCCCCTGACTTTGTGAACTATTCCCCTGACTTTGTGAACTATTCCCCTGACTTTGTGAACTATCCCTCACTTTGTGAACTATTCCCCTGACTTTGTGAACTATTCCCCTACTTTGTGAACTATTCCCCTCACTTTGTGAACTATTCCCCTCACTTTGTGAACTATTCCCCTTTCTTTGTGAACTATTCCCCTGACTTTGTAACTATTTCCCTGACTTTGTGAACTATTCCCCTGTCTTTCTTCTGGAAACTTTTTTGTTCTGCTCTCAATTTATGACATGCCATTTTGTCCTTTCTGCCTTTTTTTCTTTCTTTCTTTATTTTTTTTTGGGTGGGGGGGGTGGGGGTGGGGGGGGGGGTGGGGTTGTAATCTGACAACAAGGTAGTAAATATTATACACACTCTTTACAGTGGAACTTAGCTACCCACTGTACAGTTTTTATTTTATCCAAAAGACTTGTCATATAGTTGTTTGATTTTTTTTTAAGGATTTTTTTTTCATTCTTAACAGTTTCTTGTTCTTTTTAACCTTGAAAAATCAACAGAATATCTATTGCTCTTAGCACACTTTAGTTCAAGCTACCTTAAGAATGTGAACAGTTCAGCCACTATGTCACTCATTGTTTTTGTTGTTTGTTGATCACATTGGTCTCTGTTGTTTTTCGCCCTTTCAAGATGTATCCTTTTTGTCCCTGAAGGCTCACAGGCCTCCACGTGGAGGCCCTGAGCGGTTGGCTGGACCGCAACAGCAAAAGACGTGAACGACCCTACACGGATGTCTGAAATGAAGTTAGTTTATTCGTACTGAGACAGACATCGTCATCCGTTTTTGTTTTTTTTTAAATTCTAACGGTCAGGACCGTTCTGTGCTGAAGTGGTGGACGTTAAACGTTCCGGCCCGGTGGTGGAATCGATCCTAGGAGCTCTTTGTTCTGAGCCAGATGTTTTGTTCACGGTTGGTGGACCGAAAGACGTAAGTTTCTTTTTCACCTGTTTGTGGCGATGATGGGACCCATTATTCTTGCCGTATGTAATGAATTGTAATTACCGTGTTTAAAAACTTTCGGATGCCGGGGTTCACGTTGTTTTCCTCCTTAAATCTGAAATCATGCCATACTGATGAACCGAGCTGCTAACTAGAACGGCCCTGAGCGCTGAAAGAGCGACATCCCCTTTTAACCGGCGGGTACACCACAGCAAGAGCCACTCACAAATGACAGAGAGGTTGTGGAACATGAACCGGCGTTTGTTTACATCAAGACAACGTGATCAGCAGCACCAAGAACTCCGGGAGATACACATGAACAAACACCATCATCAATTCATGCCCATGCTTAATGGAAGGTTCAAATGATGCAGTACGCGTCTTGAACGCATGTGACTTTTCATACGTGCACCTGTGACATCTGCTTCCGTCCTCCGGATGGTCTGGTGCAAGACTGGCCACGGACCACCAGTATACAGACTGCGAACTGCGGGTGTCCCGCTGACAGTGTTCCTTATTCATGGTTCTGAGACAACTGCCGGAAAAACAAATACCAATGAAAGCAGGCCAAGCTGACACCGTCTTCCTATTGAAGGCCACTGTCAGCCCGAGTCATGGTGACCTACTAAAGCAGCATGATCAGAGGATTCGTTGTGAACAATATGTCTGAGTCAAACCACTAAGAGAATGGTATGGGGCCACATATTGAGGTGAATTGTCATGTTGGCCTAAACGGTTATCGGTGTGGTTTTGAGGTCCAAAAGGTTTCAATACCTCCTGGATTCAGGCCATCGACAGGTCTTGTGCCAGTAATTCACCATGACTTTTGCCTCAAATATGTCCAGGCGGTAACAAAGACGGTACCTGTCAATCACTACTTACTCTACTTCTGTTGTACAGAAAGGACCACTTTAAAGAGAGGCAATCTCTGAATCATGTTTGAAATAGAAAAGCCATTGACAGTTGAAATTCGGATGTCTCTCACGTGTCAAGCCAACTGACATGACCAAGGCAGGGACAAGACATCATCAGTTCAATTCAGTTCAGTGTTTATTTAAAGTCTTTCATCATCCAGATGATATTAGACACCACAAACATCATCATCGTACTTATGTTGGACTAAAAGCAACTTCAAAAAGACCCAACCTCAGTGTTCAAAACGATCAAGAAGTCGTTCAATGACGCGCATGACAGATGTAGTCGTCACATCCCACTTACTTTCCCTCTCGGTTATTTCAGAAAATCTAAACGATTGCTCGAGCCAATCATGATTTCCGTAAAGCTGTGCGAAGAGTCAGCAAAACCGTAGTCTTCACCTAACAACTTTTCCAAGTGGGGCATAAATGACGCTATGTCTCAATATCGTAAGGCCCATTACATATGCCTGTGAGCAGCAGCGAGTTGCTCGAGGACAATGGTTCGGGGCCCTAAAATGGAAAGTCTCATTTCCATGGTGGGAGAATTGGGAGATGGTTCAATCTTTTTTAGTTTGTCCCAGTCTCTTCCGGGCTCGTCCCTCTGCCTTTCTTTCTTTGTGTGTGTGTGCGTGCGCGCGCGCGCGCGCGCGTGTGTGTGGTGTGTGTATGTGTGTGGTGTGTGTGTGTGTGTGTGTGTGTTTTGTGTGTGTGTGTGTGTTTCACTTGTGTTAAATTCTTTCAGAACATCTCTCTCTCTGTGCCTCTCTCTCTGTCTCTCTTCTCTGTCTCTGTCCTCTCCTCTCTCTCTCTCTCATCACTTCTCCCTCTTCCCCGATAGTCTCTTGCATGTCAAAACAGATAGAGCTAGCTATTGAGGTGCTGGGGTTAACAAAAAGAGAGAATGAATGAAAGAAAGAGACAGAGAGATCGAAGCCACATTGATTTCTTCGCTGTCTCCCTGCTCAGCACAAAAGCTCTGCTCCTCATGACAAACCTTATTGCATCCGACCCCCGTTATACCCCCTCACCTCCCGCCACCCACTCTCCTCTCCCACGCTGCTCTTTGTGAAGGTTCCGCATCACGTTCATCTTCTGTAAATGTTTGCCACGTTTTCTTCTCTACATCAGTCTGTCCCCCCCCCCCCCCCCCCCCCAAGTTTCTTGTGTTTTTCGTATGTCCGCGAACAAATGTTGGGTGTGTTTGTCTCCAAGACTGGCTGAATTGTAGCTGGTGTATCTGCAATCGACAACGAATGAAAGTTCTCGCGAATTGATCATCAGAAGGTAGTTATGGACAATGCTCAGTGAACAATTTTCATGTATGGATGTTTTCAAGCGGCAGTGAATAATGTCTTCTGCATTTGTCACCACCCAACAGTCAGCGAAATGTGTCCTGTGTATGCAACGGTAATTATGAACAAATCTATGATGTGTCTGTCACCAAGAATAAGTACTTGAGTGTTTGATGTGTTTATCACCAACAGTCAGCGGATGAATGATTAATTCTGCCTGCACGCAAAAAGCAGTTAAAAAGAAATTTGTTTTGTCTTGTCACATATAGTCAAAGAATACATTTTAACTGAGTTTGTCACAAGTATAAAAACAAACAAATGTTCAGTTTGCCTGTCATCAACAGTAATGCGAACGAACATTTGATGTCTTAATCACAAACAGCACAAGCAAACGTTTGGCGTGCTTGTCACCAAGAGTCAGCGAATAAACATCTGGCTTGCTTCACAACGAACAGTCGTCTGACAAAAGCTGGATAGTTTTGTTACCGCCCATGTTAGTCCACAATGGTCACCGAAGGAATAAAATGACATGTTTGTCCGTGAGTCAATGAACGAATGCAGGACTTTTTTTCCATCGTATTCAAATCAAACGAAAGCTAATGTATTTGACACAAAAAATAGTCAAACAAACTTATAGTAATTCTGTCACGGTGTTTTCAAGAACAAAGGTTTCGCGGTTTTATAACAAGGGGCAGCAACAGTTATGTAATCCTTTGTGAATGGTGTGAAACAACTTCTAAGCTGGTTGGTATTGAATGCGTGTTTGTTTTGCTTTGTTTTCCATCTTTCCTGGTTATTTTAGTGAAGAGTAACATGCTTCAAAACAGATGGTTGTGAGTTCTGTCCTCCGAGCATTCACCACCAAAAATACCATTCTTGCTGTCCATCTATGGCTGGGTTTTTTGTTTCCACTTTGACCTCCCTGGGACCTACGCAATGTATAAACCCACAGTGTACATTTTGAAGGTGAGAGGATTCCCTGTATGGATAGAATTTTGTTGTGGTGCTCGTACGTGCTTGTGTGTGTTTTGTGTGTGTGTGTGTGTGGTGTGTGTGTGTGGTATTGTGTGTGTGTGTATGTGTGTGTGTGTGTGTGTGTGTGTGTTGTGTGTGTGCGTGCGTGCGTGCGTGCGCGCGCGCGCGCGCGCGCGTGTGTGTGTGTGTGTGTGTGGTGTGTGTGTGTGTGTGTGTGTGTGGGGAGTAACAGAAAGGTGGAGAGAGAGAGAGAGAGAGAGAGAGAGAGAGAGAGAGAGAAGACAGACAGACAGACAGAGACAGAGAGAGAGAGAGAGAGAGAGAGAGAGAGAGAGAGAAAGAGAGAGCGACAGACAGGCAGACAGAGAGGTTTCTCTTCAAATATGAAACATTTAATCTAACAATGACAATCAAAGGAGAGGACAGATCATGAAAGACAAAGATCATGCATCCTAATCTAACTGTTTGATTTCTTTTTCTTCGTGTATATTGCTAACTAAAAGCGCTTCCTTGTGCCGTCTTCGTGCCAGTTTGTAACGTCTGAAGCAAACTACCCCCCCCCCCCCCCCCACCATCCCCAGTAAAATGCACATGTCTCTTTTGCATTGTGTGTTAAATCAGCGTCCTGTTTTTGTGTTAAGTTTGTATTATGGCTTGCCAAACTCTCCTTTTCCTTCATTTATTTGATGTTCATTTAAGAAATTATGTGTTTTAAACAGTTTCATATGTAAGTTTCCATTTTCTAGTGTGCTAGGACCACTACTGTCAACGCGACATCACGGAAACACAACAACAAATAAACACAAACAAACAGAAAAATCACACACACACACCACACACAAGGCCATGTCTGTGATAGCCACAACATTATCTAATCAGTGTTGTCCCTTACGTGTTAGATTTGCTCATAGAAAGAAACAAAGCAGTGATAGTGCAGAAGGGAAAATTAAAATCCGGGTCGAATCCAGAACAACGATAAGCAAATTGGAAAGTAAGGCGATTAAATAAAACAACACGAAAGCTCTCTGCGCTTTCTTCCTCCTGCTCCTCTTCCATCTCCCCGGGGATTGTGAGAGTTCATCGTGCCTCATGTGGAGGGAGGGGCGTGTAACTCCCGAGATCAGCCGGGGAAGGGCCAAATTAATCCTCCCCTAATACCAATACCACCAGGGCAAAATGAATCCCATACGGCGACCAGTTGCCCGAGGGTAAGAAACACTCGATGCCTCCAGACTCCTCCCAGCTCCAGGAGGATGGTGACGGACACGGCTGACTGTCCTTCCGGCACTTCTTAGGAGAAGAGGCTTGTGTGCACTGGGAGGAAAAAGGGGCCTTCAGTAACAAGTGGAAAAAAAAAAGAGGGGTTACTCTCTCTCCACACACATATATAATATAATATATATGTGTGTGTGTGTGGTTTCTACTTCAGTCAATTCTACAGGGTGCGGTGCTCAGGACAACAAGAGAGCATATTATATATATAATATACACATAACTAATAAATTCCAAGGATAAGTACCGAGCACCGTCCAGCAACTTACAGAGCAGCTTGGTGTTGCAATGACTGCAAGAAATATTGAATTATAAACAAAGCTTGCTCTTATATCTTAGATTGAAGAAATAGGGGAGATACGCATTCATATCTGCAGTGGTAGATGATTCTGCTAACTAACAGTATGTGCATGAGTGGTGAAGGGGAAAAATAAAATAAATGCTTCTCAAATTGAGCCCTTCAGCAAGCTTACATTCTCAAGAGGGAGATACCTCCCATAGGGAGGAAAACTCACTAACATATAACTCCTGGTCATATACCGATATTTCGAAACTTGGTTGTTGCTCCTCATGACCGCGGAAAGAGGTAATTTGACTCCTCTGCCTTTTCAGTTTTAAGAAGAATGCAATCCAAAAAGGCTGGTGTGCAATACGTAGTATGTTTGTTGAGTTTCAAAAAACCAACCAAAGGTGCCATCTAAGAAGCAAAAGAAAATCTGAAAGAGCAAAACAGCTACATTTTCTTGTGAAAAGTAGAAAATATAAAAAGGGACCTCTTAAGACACAAGTGCTGAGGGCCAGTTCTTGGAACGAATCCGCAAGGGACTAAAATACAACAAACTAATAAATTCCAAGGATAAGTACCGAGCACCGTTCCAGCAACTTACAGAGCAGCTTGGTGTTGCAATGACTGCAAGAAATATTGATTTATAAACAAAGCTTGCTCTTATTCTTAGATTGAAGAAATAGGGGAGATACGCATTCATATCTGCAGTGGTAGATGTTTCCCTGCCTAAGTAAACAGTAGTGCATGAGTGAGTGTCGTTTTAGGCTGTGCAACTACATTGATCTCTCTCTCTCTCACTCTCTCTCTCATCTCTCGTCTCCTCTCTCTCTCACTCTCTCTCAAAATATATATATATATAATTATATATATTAATATATATCTATATATATATATATATCAATGTAGTTGCACACCTAAAACGAATCTAAAAGCGCTCAAACCCCTTGGGGATCAACATTGTTAAAATAAGTATTAAAAAGAATATTAAAATGCTCTACAAATTTGTTTCAAGCTGGGTGGCTATCTTCAGGATGATGTTTTGGGTTGCCCACCGCCGGGATTATATAGCGTGTGGGGCCCGATTGCAGCTGTTTTCACGTGTGGGTTGGTTGTAGAGTATTTTAATATTCCTTTTTAATATTCCTTTTTAATACTTATTTTAACATATATATATATATATAAATATATATAATATATATAATATATAATATAATATATATATATATACATACATACATATATGCGCGCGTGCATATGCATGCATGCATGCACGAACACGCGCGCACGCACGCACCACACACACACACACACACACACCACACACATACACACACACACCCTTGAAAAAAAAGACCACAGAGGGAGACCAGACAGACAACAGACAGACAGAGACGCAGAGATTCTATTACGAGAGTGAAGCCGATTTTACCACATACATGCAACAAATCAGATTTGAGTTACAACGAACTGCGGGGTCAGATGATTCTTGTTTTGTATTAAAGTCGATGTACTTGCTGTAAAAGTAAAAAATTACTACTATCTAGATTTATTCAGTCATAATCTCATCTGTGGGCTGAATGATTATACAACGTAATACTTGTCCTTTCATTTTTTTAGTACTCGTCCAAAGAGTGTGAAAAGAGGTTTTGAAGTAAACTTAAAACAATATCAACTGCTTTATATGTTTAGCTTCGAACCCAGACCTAAACCAAAGACTATCAGACACCCTATTCATTAGGCTGCAACGCTCATCGAATTAAGAAAAAAAAAAACACAAAAACCTGTGTTCCTCTCTCATCTACGATCGTATTTTCCAGCCTCGTATAAACATGGTTTGTGTCATTGAAATCTTAAAGTTTATTGTCATTTTGAAACAAGTCGAACAGCCGTATTGGCTTTTCCCCGCTTCTTGATTATTACTTAATTATTTTCCCGAAGGAGGTAGCAGTGGGGAAAGGGGCAAATTAATCAATCGAAGCTTGGAGCAAAAAGCTGAAAGTCATTTTTTGAAATTACATAATTCTACTGCTGGGGGAAAAAGCATTCATAAAATACAACTGCCTCATTAATTCCCCTTTTTGCACCAATCACAAAGGCTCCGGGAAATCAGGTTTTTAAAAAAACCCTTGGCTGCACAGAAAAGGCACAGGGGTGTCTCCAGGGAAACTAGCATCATAGAATAAACCCCCTAAAAACCCCTTTGGGAAAGGGGAAAAGGGGGGGGGGGGGAGAGAGAGAGAGAGAGAGAAGAGAGAGAAAAGAGAGAGGAGAGAGACAACGGGCGACAGAGAGGTTTTCTCTTCAAATAGAAAAAATTTAATCAAACAAAACAATCAAGGAGGGGAAATCTGAAAGACAAAGATCATGCACCTAATCTAACTAATTGATTTTTTTTTCCTCGGAATTTGCTAATTAAAAGTGTTCCTTGCCGTCCTTCGGGTCTTTTCCCGTCTGAAGCAAACTCCCCCCCCCCCCCCCCCCCCCCCCACCCCCCCAAAAAGGGCACAGTCTCTTTGCTTTGTGTGTTAAATCAGCGTCCTTTTTTTGGTTAAGTTTTTTAAAAGGCTTCCCAAACCCTTTTTTCCTTTCATTTTTTTGATGTTCTTTAAAAATTATTTTTTTTTAAAAACATTTTCCAGAATTTTTTCATTTCAAGTGTCTAGACCCTACGCAACGGACATCACGGAAACACAACAACAATAAACACAAAAAACAGAAAATCAACACACACACACCAACACAACACACACACAACACAACACACACACACCCCCCCGGCCACTGTGATCCACAACATATCTAATCAGTGTTGTCCCTTACGTTTAGATTTACTCAAGAAAGAAACAAAGAAATGATTGCAAAAGGGGGAAAATTAAATGGGGTCGAATCCAAAAAACGAAAATAAATTGGAAAGTAAGGCGATTAAATAAAACAACAAAAAACCCCGAAAGCTCTCGCCCTTTCCCTCCTCCCTTTTTCCTCTTCCCCCGGGGATTGGAATTTCATCGGCCTCATGTGGAGGGGGGGGAAACCCCCCAATCGCCGGGCAAGGGGCCCAAATTAATCCTCCCCTAAACTCAATACCACCAGGCAAAATAACCCATACGCACCATCCCCCGGGGGGTTAAAAAACACGCGATGCCCCCCAACTCCCCCCACTCCAGGAGGATGGTGACGGACAGGCGACTGTCCCCCGGCACTTCTTGGGAGAAGAGCTTTTTTGCACGGGGGGAAAAGGGGCCTTCAGAAACAAGTGGGGGGAAAAATGACGGTTTAACTCTCTCTCTCTCTCCCCCCAAAAAATATGTGTGTTGGTTTTTTCTACTTCACCCAATTCAACGGGGTGGGTGTCAGGACAACAAGAGAGCATTTTTTTAAATATATATTATAATATTATAATAATAATATATATATATATATATATATATAAAATATCAAGGGGTGGTAAATCCCAGCAAAGATTTAAAAAAATGCTAAACGGACTGGGCAACATTTGTTAAAAGATAAGTTTTAAAACTACTACACCTGTTTCTTCGGTTGCAATCTCAGTTTGGGGTGGGCTGTGCTCCCGGGGTTTTTATAACTGCTTGTTTTGCTGTCATCCCCCGTCTGTCTTGTTTTTCTGGGTTTTGGGGTTCTTGTTCACGATAGAATTTCCCCTTTGCCAAGTTCTAACCTTTTCTATCCTAGTATTTAAATTTGGCCGTTGGGGTTTTTGCTAGTATTATGTACTTTTTCTTTTACATGGGGTTACACTTTGAAATGTTGTTGTATGGTGCTCCCTTTCTTTTATTTTCCGGTATATTGTATTTTTTTTTTTCCCTTTGAGCTCCAGGTATTTATTTCAATTTTTTTGGTTTTTTGTATCTTTCTTTTTTATACTTTTTTGGGGTTTGCATATCTATTTTTAAATTGGGTTTTTCAGTAATCCTAAAATTTTTTCTTCGCTTTTCTCTGATTTTACAGTGGTTTGGTACCAATGCGTTGTAAGGCTTTTTTTTCCCAAAGGGGGGCACTGTTTTTTTTGATAATTTTTGCGGGATTTCCTTTCATCACCCCGTTTTTTTCTGTACTGTTTTTCATTTTGTTGGTTAATCAATGATTTTTTTTAAGGGTTGGGATACATAGTTTTTAAAAATTTGATGCGTTTTTGTTGAATACTTGGATAATTTGTGCCTTTTTTGGGAAAGAGTGTTTAAAATTTTAAAGAATTTTTTTCCCCCATATTGTTTTTTACTCTTCCTCATATGGGGGTTGTACCATATGATCTTTCTTTTCCCGTTCTTCTTGTGTCTGCTCATGCATTATCTTCAATTTATTTGTAGTTGTAGCCCCCTTTTGTTAACCTTTTTTGATACAGCGCAGCGTTTTGAATGCTGTTTTTATTTCATACAGGTTAGATAAACCTTTTACCTCGGGGATTTTTTCAGTATGGAAGGTGGGTGGGTTTCTTTTAATTTACATAGCAGGTGTTCGTTTTGGGTTTTTTTTATGGGTTTATATATTGCTGGTTTAGGTCAAACGTTAATCTAGGATTCACTATCTTTTATTTGCTCAAGTGATTTTTAGATTTTGGTTTTTGGAAGATTTTTGCACATTTTTTTCTTATTTCAATTTTCAGGGGTTTCTTTTAGCGCAGCGAGGCCGTCATCCCCGACGTCCGACTTGTTTTCCAATCCTTAAAAAAATCATTGATTCAAACCCAAAAAAATGAAAAAACATACAGAGAAAAACAGGTGATAAAAAGGGAAAACCTCAAATGTATCAAAAAAACATGCCCTCGAGCAACAAACCTCAAAAACAGCAATGTTACCAAGCCCCTTTAAATCAAGAACGCAGAAAAACATATAAGGATTTCTGAAAACCAATTAAAACTAATAGCAAACCCAAAAAGTCTTTTAAAAAAAAAGATACAAAAAACCAAACAGAATTTATAAAACATCGGAACTCAAAGAAAAAATGAACAATTACCGGAAAATCAAAAAAGCAGCCCATACAACAACTTCAAAAAAATTAACCTATGCTCAACGAAAAACATAAACTATGCAAAACCCCAACTGGCAAATTTTAAATACTAGGATAGAAATGGTTAACAACTGTAGGCACAATGGAAAATTTCCCCCAGGGGAACAAGAACCAAAACAACGAAAAACACAGACAGCACGGATGACAACAACACAACAGTTATAAACACCGGGAGCACAGACCCACCACATCCTGACAAAGCTCCCCAGAAAAAAGCGCTGTAATAGTTTTAAAACTTATCTTTAAAAAATATATATATTATATATATATAAATAAATAATAACAAACAATAAACCAAGGAAAGTACCGAGCCCGTTCCAGCAAATTACAGAGCAGCTTGTGTTCAATGACGCAAGAAATATTTAATTAAAACAAAGCTTTTCTCTTATGTCTTAGATTGAAAAATAGGGGGGGATACCATTCATGTCGCAGTGTAGGGAAAATTTTGCCTAACAACAGTTTGCTGAGTGAGTGTCGTTTTAGCCTAAAACGATTCTAAAAGCGCTCAACCCCTTGGGGAGCAACATTTGTTAAAATAAGTATTAAAAAGGAATATTAAAATGCTCTACAAATTTGTTTCAAGCTGGTGGCTATCTTCAGGATGATGTTTGGGTTGCCCACCGCCGTGTTATATAGCGTGTGGGCCCGATTGCAGCTGTTTTCACGTGTGGGTTGGTTGTAGAGTATTTTAATATTCCTTTTAATATTCCTTTTTAATACTTATTTTAACATATATATATATATATATATATATAAATATATATAATATATAATATATATATATAATACATATACGCGCGCGCGCATATGCATGCATGCATGCACGAACACGCGCGCACGCACGCACGCACACGCACACACACACACACACACACACACACACACATACACACACACACCTTGAAAAAAAAAGACCACAGAGGGAGACAGACAGACAGACAGACAGACAGACAGACAGAGACGCAGAGATTCTATTACGAGAGTGAAGCCGATTTTACCACATACATGTAACAAATCAGATTTGAGTTACAACGAACTGCGGGGTCAGATGATTCTGTTTTGTATTAAAGTCGATGTACTTGCTGTAAAAGTAAAAAATTACTACTATCTAGATTTATTCAGTCATAATCTCATCTGTGGGCTGAATGATTATACAACGTAATACTTGTCCTTTCATTTTTTTTTAGTACTCGTCCAAAGAGTGTGAAAAGAGATTTTGAAGTAAACTTAAAACAATATCAACTGCTTATATGTTTAGCTTCGAACCCAGACCTAAACCAAAGACTATCAGACACCTTATTCATTAGGCTGCAACGCTCATCGAATTAAGAAAAAAACACACAAAAACCTTGTGTTCCTCTCTCATCTACGATCGTATTTTCCAGCTCTCGTATAAACATGGTTTGTGTCATTGAAATCTTACGTTTATTGTCATTTTGAAACAAGTCGAACAGCCGTATTGGCTTTTTCCCCGCTTCTTGATTATTTACTTAATTATTTTCAGAAGGAGGTAGCAGTGGGGGAAGGGGCAAATTAATCAATCAAAGCTTGGAGCAAAAAGCTGAAAGTCATTTCTGAAATTACATAGATTCTACTGCTGGGAAAATGCATTCATCAAAATTACAACTGCCTCATTACTTCCCTTTATGCACCAATCTACAAAGGTCTCCGGACAAATCAGGTTTTAAAAAGAACGCCTTGGCTGCACAGAAAAGGCACAGATGTCTCCAGATGAGAACTAGGCATCATGAGAATAGCCCCGTACAATACCTTTTTTCATCTGCTGCATGCTCCGTCAAACTGAAGCCACAGGCAAGGTCGATGCACTCATTGACAAAGACAATCAAAGACAAAATCTATTTTAAAAAAAAGAAAAAAGAATAACAATTCAAAACAAGGAAACCTCGTTTGGGGAACATTTGATTACAGATATTAGGTCTCCGGCCCCTCCACCCTATTTCCCACCCACCTCCATTTTCTGTCTTCTTCACCAGAGGCAGTTTGCCAGCAAACGCAGCAGGTAGCACGCAAGTTCATGCAGCCACCAGTGCTGTGGACAAGAGGCGGACCACAGCTTAACGTGTGCCTTCTCGTGTGTGTTTTTTTTCTTTCTTTCCTGCCCCTCCCCTTAATGCACCGAGGGTTTGTTATTTCCTGTGCGCGTTGCAGATCGCGGCGATGCATAAAAGCACCTCCGCGCCAGCTTTCAATTGGCAGGAAAGAGTCAGCAGTGAAGAGCGGGTTTACCTAGTACCAATCGCAACACAGTTGGACTAATTCTGCCAGTCACGTACGCCAAATATACATATTAAGATATCTAAACAAACCAGACACAATGGAAGGCGAATGCGAAGTTTTAAACAATGTACTTTCTGATTCAAGCCAAGTCAAAATCATCTTTATTGAGGGTTGAAAAATAAGCTCTAAAGTTGTTTTGTTTTGTTTTGTTTTGTTTTAATACTGCCCTCATAAAAAGAAAGAACCATTCTCTTTAAAATCCACTCAATCTTTTATACAAACAAGATACAGTCGTTTTAAGGGCTAGAGGTTTGGGGAAAAAAACAACCTTAATTGAATAATGTACCGCCATAATTCTGCCCATGCACCATGAACGATGACGTCATCTGATTGTTGGATGAAATTATCGTCATTCTCACTCGCAGAGCATTGCAGGCGGCAAACAATGACATTTTTTCCCCCCATGTAGATGAAAAGTAAGTTTGGACGGACGGAGTGAAGAGGAGAAATGGGAGGAGAGGAATTGGGGTGGGCGCTGTGGCATTGTTTTCGTGATGCACAGGAGATGACGAACGACGAATTTGCGTTTGGTGCCATGATTCATTATCACGGAAACGACAAGGGTGGAGGAAGGGCAGCACGAGATGGGCGGAGAGAACGGATGGAGAAAATGCAAGGCGAAAACGACAGCAACAACAACAACCATATGTTGGACACACTGTTGCTCACTTTTAATTACGGTCAAACTGTGCGCTGTGGATTGACAGAAAATGGAGTTGAAAGAAATAACATGTTCTTGACTGCGTGACAATCTTCTTTGTGGACATTTCATCACTGTAATTATCCTCCAGCCCTCTGTGTGTGTGTGTGTTGTGTGTGTGTGGTGGTTGTGTGTGTTGTGTGTGTGTGTGTGTGTGTGCGTGCGTGCGTGCGTGCGTGCGTATGTGCGTGTGCGTGTGCGTGTGTGTGGAGCGAGGCGCGCGCGCCCGTGTGTGTAATGTGCTGTGTGTATGTGCTCTCTCTCTCTCTCTCTCTCTCTCTCTCTCTCTCCTCTCTCTCTCTCTCTCTCTCTGTGATAGCGCACGCGCACATGCGTGTGTTTACGCACACTGGGACGTGTGTTATATCAACGTAGGAGCCTAAATGGCATCAGAATTACACCCTCTGACTTTTCTCGTCCACCTCCCTGGCGAAATAGACATGGGTGAAGACAGCACGACTCACCATGAAACTCAGGCTTCCTCGCACGCAAGCCCGCGCACGCACATGCACACACACACACACACACACACACACACACACACACACACACACACACACACTGAGAGAGAGAGAGAGAGAGAGAGAGAGAGAGAGAGAGAGAGAGAGAGAGAGAGGGGGGGGGGGCATAATTACAGTCATAACGTCACTGACTCAATACCAGGCATGCAATGACGTTTATACCCCACCCGACAACCGAGTCCGCATCAAGATACCAGGTAAACGACACGCCATGGATGCAAATCACTCAAATATCATCGTGCTATATTCAGTTTTCATAACAACACACTTCCCTCTCTGACTTACGTGCTCGGTTTAACTGCCAATGGAAAGTGACAGTGACCCACTCTTGGTACGAACACAACCCAGACCCCTCCCGCACCATCACCACAAAAAAGGGACACAACAAAATGTTCAACCAGCCAGGTAACTCTCAGTGACGCGGCTCATTGCACTGGCCTAAACATGCGTAAATATGAGCAAGAGGGGGAGATGGAAACAACATACACACCACTCTTTGGGGTTTGGGTCTTCATTTGATAGCACAGTCAGATAGGAATTTTCTTTTAACAAAATTCAGCACTGATATAATTTTCTCAGCATCTCATGGATAAAAAAAAAAGAATCAAGTACAAAACTGCAAGCTGAATCCCAGATCATCAAGCTCCGGACAGGTAATTTTCTGAAACATCTCTGAGTGCCAGTCATTTCTGCCCATCTTTTATTCTCCTTCCTCCAGCTTTAAAAGCCTCATTTTCGTGATGTCTCAATGCAGACCACAGAGCACGTGCCCCTTCGCTATCATTCACTGTCCTCGGCACCCTGAGATACCGTGACAGCCCTGCTGTGCAGCATTGGCAGCCCTCTCTCAGCGTCTGGCCACCGTAACTCGCTTACAGCATAATGATGGCCTGACACGGAAGTGCTTTCATGCGCCGCCGCCAATGCGCAACGTGCACAGGAAATAGCCCCCCCCCCCCCCTTCCCCTCCCCCTCCCCCCCCCCCCTGCATGTGGGACGGGAGCAGGTAAAACCGAACAGGGACCCGCTAGTCGTGGTCAGCCTACTCCGAACGTTTGATCGTTTATGTGATTTGCGTGACGCCACGTTGTGTTCAGTCGAAATGCCGATGCAGAAAAAAAAAGAAAGACGAAGAAGGCCAGAGAGGGGCAGGCCATCAAAATAGCATGTAATTTCAGAAATTAACCTTCACTCCGCGATACATGTTTCAAATGTAGCGCAGAGAGTGCGTCGACCCCCCGTGCTGCGTGGCCAGAGTGTGTTGGCGTGGCAGGCCAAAGCTGCATCATGCAGATGAAGAATGGCACGGGGTTAATCCATTACGTTTCCCTCGCATTCCGTGATACCGGGCACTGACGATAGCCTACCTTCAACAATTCATTTCCACATCCAAACCTGAAGCTCCCCAGCCGATTTCCTCCGGGGGATGCGGGGGTTGGGGTGGGGTGGTAAGAGGGTGTCTTGAATCAAATACTTACCCGCCTTCTGGACGTTGCATGCGGTAATCTTTCTTTTCTGTGACGTTCTTTGACTCGCTTTAATACTTTTTTTTTGTTTTTACCTTGACTGCCATCTTTTAAACTTACTGCCAACGGATCCATTCATTCCCTTATTAGCTTCAGGAATTCTTTTTTTCTCAACATTTTTGTGTCTAGTCGCACAACCAATGACATGCCAGCTTTTCTGGTTGTAGTCTGACTGGAAAGTAGAGATCGTACACTATCAAGAGAGACACTAACCTGCCAATTCTGAAGGGTGTCTTTGCCTGAATGGCATTTTATTACATACACTTTCGTTTCATTTTCAACACGCCCTTCCTGAGGATGCCCTTTGTGGACTGTTGGGATATGAACATTACATCAGAAGATTCAAATTTATATATTATATATATAATATTATATATATATAATATATATAATTATAAATATATATATATAATATATATATAATATATATTGGTGCATAAAATGAGAATGCGAATTAGTATCTTCAAGATAAAAAGAAAAATATCATGAGTAAAACAATGTATATTAATACATATAATAGACAGTGAACTTTTTTTTTTACATTTTATTTCTTTTATTGTTATTACATAAACTTGAAATATAACAACAACATCAGATATCATAAAATTAGGTATATGGCAAGCTAGAATAAATACATAGACAAGTAAGTATAATACACAAACAAAAAGAAAGAAAGATAGAGACATGAACTATATCATCAAGGTAAATAAGAAATATAGACTATCAATAGCTCCGGGATTTTTCCTCCTCTCTCCTCTCTCTCTCTCTCTCTCTCTCACTCCTCTTTTCTCCCCTCTCTCTCTCTCTCTCATGTTCTCTACACATTTTATGGCTTTTAAGAGTTGTCAGATGACAAATTTAGTTTAGCTACACTCGTTAAGCAGTACAGTGATCACTCAAGACAAAATATGTCTGTGTGATAACCGTAAAATCTAAACAGCAGGTACATTGGAACTCGCGCTTCATGGAAAGGATATAAAAAGCGTTCCATTTCATTGGACACAACATCTAGGTGATTATTTCAGCGGTGAACCTTTAACACGAGGGTCTACAATTACTTTCTTTAGTCAGAAAAGGTCAGAAAAGGTTGTTGATAGCCTTTTTAAAACAGCGTGGAAGACGCAAAGTAAAATGAAATACGTTCAGCGCGTCCGAAAAAGATTATCACATGGCCCACAGAGTAATTCATAGTCCACTTAAACACTGTTGGTTTACAGCTCGTTCACCAACAAAACACTACTGTACTAACGACAACAACAACAAACAACAACAACAATAATGATGATACACTACTACTACTACTACACTACTACTACTACTACTAATGATAATGATAATAACAATAACAAAACCAATTTCCTAATAATGTCTCTGCAGAAGCAGAAATAATAACAATAACAATTCCTAATAATTTCTCTGCAGAAGCAGAAAAAACATTATCTCCTAACATCCGAAGTGTAACATATGCTAACTTTAGTTTCCTACATGTGCACAAAGCAGAGGTTCCCACCATCGTCATACATAGTTGTGGTCTTTTTTTAAAAAGAGGATAATCTAACGCTCGACCAAGTGTAAAACCCTACCTGGTGCAGAACTAAGAGCTCCTGCGATCAATTCCACCATCAGGTGCGAACGCCTCTTTCCTGTCAGCACAGCACAAAACTATCGGGTGTTGAAAGCGCAAGATCCCCCACCCCAACTCCACCCCCTACCCCTTTGCCATCAGGCACATCACAGCGAGAGCCACTCCAAAAATGACGGAGAGGCCCTTCAACAGGGCTAGCAGTCATATAAAACAAGGGCATGTAATCAGCCGTGACGTCACAATCCATCAATCCGTAGCCATGGTTGATGGAATGTGGATATGATCCAACGCAGATTCTGGACGGATTTGGTTTTTCAAAAGCAATTGCTTCCGTCTTTCAGAAAGGTCTGCTGCAAAACTGCCTGCAAAATGTGGTCAGCGTCCATCAGCTTGCAGCTGACAGACTTCTGGGTGTTTGGTGTTTATAGTTTTCATCATGCAAGGTGCTGAGTCAATACGCAGAGAAACACACACAAACGAAAGGAACAGACTATGGAGGGCAAGAAGCGGGCCACGAGATATCCATTCGTACTAAAGGTCACAATCTCTTCGCATCGTGACGATCTGCCAAAGTGTAGCGTGACCAAAGGTTCAATGTGACGTTAGGTCAGTGTCAAACTGACTGTGGCACACGGAGTTCGAGGGCACTTACCCAGGTGAAATGTCGATGTGACCATAACTGGATCACAGTGAGTTTTCAGTACAACACCTGAAAATAATTTCTTTTGGATCAAAGTCATGTCCCACGTCATAGTGATCAAGTTAATTCCGTATCAGAGCGATCCAGTCAGTCACCATTACCTTTGCCCTTGAATGATACGTCACGGAGACAACAGAGACATTGTACGGTCAGGTCACGGTCATATCTATCTTAGGTGAACGAAACGGTGACCGGGTAGGAGTAGCAATCTATATGTTACGTCTACAAGCCTAGCGACATTCAGATTCACAACGTGTTTCACATGCCGCCAACAGACAAGGTCAAGGCTGTGGAACAGTTAAAAACAAATCTCCCATTCTGTTTACCACGAATGTGACAACCATTATCCTGATTCTGTTGGACTAGAAGCAGCTTCAGGAACACCAGCTAGTTTGTTTTAAACTCTATAATAATCAAGGAGCCTGAGAAATGTGTGTCAAAAATGAAAGAGCTACGTGTAAAAGCCTGTTCGATGGCATACATGACTGATGTAACCGGGAGTAATCTATTACATCCTGGGACTACTTTCCTGCTCCAGTTATACAAGTTCAATCCTGACGGTTATTGAAGGAAATCTACAGGATCGCCTGAACCCAGTCTTAATTTTCCAGACTCTTGTGTAAAATGTCAGCGCAACCGAAAACTTTACAATTCTACCTTCCAAAGTCAGTGCGATAATGTCGTTTTGTTCCAGTGCCATTAAAGGCCAGACGTACTAGCCTGCGAGCAGAAATCGACTGCACGAAGGCACTGGTTCTGGGTCATGATGGAAAGGTCCCATTTCCATGCTCCCCTCTCATTGCTGAACAAGGGGGAGATGTGGAGAGGTTCAATCGTTGGAGTTTGTCTCGCTGTTTGTCGGGACTGACTGGAAATTCTCTCTGGGTCTTTGTTGTTTGTTTTCTGTGCCGATTTTTACTCGTGTTTGTTTCTTCCTGCTCTCTCACTCTCTCTCTCTCTCTCTCTCTCTCTCTCTCTCTCCTCCTCTCTCTCTCTCTCTCTCTCTCTCTCTCCTCTCTCCCCTCTCTCTCTCTCTGCCTCCTCCCTGATAGTTATCGTTGCATGTCAAAGCAGACACAGCCAGGTAATGAGCGGTAGGACAGAAAAGAGATCAAAGTGGCATTGATTTCTCCCCTGTCTCCCTGCTCAACACGGAAGCTTTGCTCCTCATGACAGAGCAGTAAGAGCATCCGGACCCCCCCCCCCCCCCCTCTCCCCCGCCCACCCTTCCCCCTGGCTAAAACCGCCCTTCACCTCTTTTACTTTGCTCAGGAGAGAGGATTTTGCATTGAGGTTATCTTCTGCATGTATGTGCCACTAATGAATGTTTGGTGGGTTTTTTATCTAAACAGTACCCAAAAAATGCATCTTGTGTTTGCCAAACGGGCAAACGCACGAATGTTCGGTGTGTTTGTCAACAAGAGTTGGTAAGTGAACGTTTGGTATGCTTGTCGCCACAGTCAGTTTGTTTTATCTATCAGTAAAAGGCAGTGACGGACGTTTCTTCTGTCACCAATTTCTAAGTGTGGTTGTGTCACAAAAGCCAGCCAATGAAATGTGACAAACACCAAAAGTTAGTGAACAAACGTTTGGTGTCAAAGTCAGCAAAATCATATGCAGCGGGTTCGTTACACGTCGGCGAACGAATTCATTTGTGCTTTCACCCAAGTCAGTGGATCAATGTTTGGTGTGTTTGTCACCAAGAGTCGAAAAACGAGTGTTTTGCGAATCTGCCACCACATGGCAATGGCGGACTTTTGTTTGGTGAACGACTTTTAAGTGCATCTGTCAAAACAGTCATCGAATTTCACCCAAGAAGTGCATCCAAGACTTACCAGTTGGTGGTCCCTATTCACCTAAAAAAAATTCGTTAAGGATTTGTTGGCAGTTCAAACAAACACACACACACTCACACACACACAACACACACACACACACACACACACACACACACCACACACACACACACACACACACACACACGACCGAACTCAGAAAATATAAATGTATTTAAGACAGAGAGCATGACCACTGTGCACACTTCCATCACAGTGGAACACAGTGCTGAACTGAAGCATCAGTTTAGCACGCGCTTGCCCTAACCCCCCTCTTTGTGAGAGCTCTTCACTTCACTGTTTTCACTCTATCCTTTGCAAACCCGAAGGGTACACATCCGTTGTACCCGGCAGGGAGTTACAAAACGATGCATACCTGCACAAGAAGGGGTCACGGCGTCTAATACCCGCGAAGAGAGGTTTCTAACGGACAATACATGGACCGACTTGCCACCCGACCTTTTTCATCGTGTCCACACAGCAAGTCCCTCCGTTGGTCTTATCCTCCAGGGCCACACTATGCCATTTTAAACTTGGCCAATATTTGAAAGGCACTTCACCGTGACGCTCAAATGTTTGATTAAGCAGCTCCCTGTCTCCTCGATGTTACAAATATGTTTCCCTGTGAGCCTAACGACGGAAATATTTTGTCTGACGTTAAACGTCAGTTTGCAGTGTCAATATGTCCAGGTGGAAAGTATCATTCTGCTGGAAACTTTGTGTTACCGAGAAACTGAACTATGCCGCAAATGTTTACTGGCGAGGGTAGGGTAACTATGTACGGTTAGTGAAAAAAAACCCGCGCTACAGAGTTGCTACATTAATTAAAGCAAGGACTATTGTTTAAAGCAAGAAAAAGGAATACAGGAACAGATCAGTATGTTGATTCAGAAATGTCCCTAACGGAATGCGTGCGTGTGCGCGCGGCGCGCGCGCGCGCGCGTCGTGTGTGTGTGTGTGTGTGTGTGTGTGTGTGTGTGTGCGTGCGCGTGCATGTGCATGCACGCGTGCATGCGGCGCTCATGCGCGCACACGTCGGGCTATGCTATTCATTGCGTTTTATATCATTTTTGGCAACTGGTGTCAATCTGAATCGACGCTGTCCCGTTGATCTCCAGACTTAACAACCAGCACGGTAATGAGTAGAATGGGTTGTTGGCGATATGTACTGGCTTCCCCTACCCCATTACCCGCAACCCCTACACACACCCCATCACCAAATGCATTGCAACATTTATCTTACAAAGGTCGTCAAATGTCGACCTTTTCCGGTTTCAGCTTATGATGTGACCTGTTTCAGTGCTGTTTATTTTTGACGCCATTCCAAAAGCTCAAAGGAGAGGCCTCAGCAGCCTGTCTGACTATAAATATAGGATATAAAAAAAAATAGTATCAAGTTCGACTTTTTATGGCGCCGAATGAAAACAAGCTGCAATCGTCTCCGGACATGGGGATTTCTTCTTCCTGACCTTTTAATGACATTATTCTCGTGACCTTTTCCTTTCCTGAACTTTCCAAAGTTAAAAAAGAATCAATCCATGCTCCTTACAGCATGCAATAATACGTAGCTACATAGCAAGAAGCTGAACTGCAAAATAGACTACCGACTTTCATTTGCCAGACTTTTTTCTCTACTAACAACTATGCTTTCCCTCGTGTATCTGCTTTGTTACTTTTGTTTCAAGCGCAGAGGGAATACTTCTGTGGACAATTCTGGCCGTCAACGTACCGTCAGGACAAAAAACAGAATCTTCAAGAAAGAATCTTAAGTCTAGCTTTTTTTTTCAGCCAACCGTTCTGATAAAAGTAATCTTTGCTTAGGTGACACTACCAAGGTCACGCGTGTTAGGACTCTAGCCGTAGCAAACTTTCTACAGATAAGTAAATTCACCTAGATCTCTTTTAAATCGATATCTCCCTGCTGTTGGGTGGACATTTCACCCCTACCTGTATGATTCCGAACGAATGGAGACTGGGCGACGATGGTGGTGGCGAAAGACATTGTAAGAAAGGGACGCACAGATGTAGAGGACTGTCTCTCTCTCTCTCTCTCTCTCCTCTCTCTCTCTCTCTCTCTCTCAAGGGACGCACAGATGTAGAGGACTCCTCCTCTCTCTCTCTCTCTCTCTCTCCTCTCTCTCTCTCTCTCTCTCTCTCCTCTCTCTCCTCTCTCTCTCTCTCTCTCTCAAACTTACACATTTTCAGACCAACTTCAGCTCACCCCTCCCATCCTCTACACCCCAATCCCCAAGTTACACAGTCCTTCCCTCCCTCCCTCCTCCCCATTTCTTTCTTTCTCAAGTTGCAGTTACCCACACATACTTCACTCTTGACAACAATTGTACGTAGCAATGACATTTGCAAACAATTGTAGAACTGAAGTACAGAGAACTGTAGACTTCCTTCTCTCCCCCCCCCCCCCCCTACCCTCCCCCCGCACCGAAGATTTGAGATATTACAAAACTTTTCTACTTACACGTGTTTGGTTAAGAAGTCAGAAGAAAAACGGCATCACCAAGACTTCGACAAATACAAAAAAAAGGTTACAGTACTCGCCTTAGAAATGTGCAAACATAGCACACAGAAAATCAGCTCGAATAGGAAGAAAGTACGAAAGGAACAAAAAATGGAAAGAAAAGAAAAGAAAAAAAAGAAGGGAAGACAGAAGACGTAGACAGAAGAAATGAAGGACAGACGGGAGAAACAGAAGGCCTAATTCTGTCCATCCCAAACCAATCCCTGCGATCTGGCACTATGGTCAATCTCTGACACCAATCAAAGCATGCATGGAAGTGGAGTGAAGAAAAAAAAACCATGAGGAGACAGTCTGAAAGATGACAGAATTAGATTGAAAATAGTATTAACTAATCGGATCAATATCGGGTCAATCACGTGAAGTCATGAAATTCCCTTTTGCCTGTGGCAACAACACGGCAGGATTATCCTCGGTGCCTCATTTCATGATATATCCCAGGCCCGAGAGATACAGGTACTTGTAGGCACGTAACTATTCCTCGCTGAAAAATACACGTCGTATAATGTATTAAGAAGTAGTAGATTAGTAGATTGCAGCAGACAGACGAGAGAGAGAGAGAGAGAGAGAGAGAGAGAGAGAGAGAGAGAGAGAGAGAGAGAGAAGAGACAGAGAGAGAGAGAGAGGCAGACAGACAGAAAGAAGAGACGAGAGAGAGAGACAAGGAGAGAGAGAGAGAGAGAGAGAGAGAGAGAGCAGAGAGAACAGAGCCAAAGAGACAGAG
>CM031604.1:65410608-65413108 GCA_018398815.1 Conus ventricosus
TTTGATGTCACTTTACTGTCAGAAACTGTAACACATCTAGAGGCAAGTGAAAAGCTTTATAAAGCGGCATTTCGGCTATAGCTTTGTCAGTTGGATAAGTGTGGTACCATACTCTTAAGAAAGGCGGGTGTCTCTCCGCTGAAGAAAGATGGTCCTTCAGTAACTCTGAAATGACGACAGTCAATTCAATTCGCTATCTGGGAACAATGTTCTATACGAAACTGTTTTCTTTCTTTCTTTCTTTCTGCGTACGCAGGCTGTAGGCCTACTCCTGCGGACACTGCCTGTATAGACAGGCAGTGGAGTTTTGTGTGTATGACCGTTTTTTTTAATTCGTGACTCCTCATGCACGGGGAAGAAGGTTGCCTTTTAACATTTCTGAACACATTTTACCTGCTTGATAATAATTCGGTCAACCTTTTAATGTTATCTGATGCTCAGATTCAGTCTGTTTTAATGTATGGTACAAATACATGGGGTCTAAGAAAGACTGCCTCAAATGCTGAGAGTGTTCATCAACTTGCTATGAAAACGTAATCGGTTCTGTGTATGAGGACACCAAATGATTTTGTTTACGAGAAACTTAACGGATTTCCATGACCGTGAATTCTTCGACCTGTTGTATTCGACGCAGGTTAAAACTGACAGGAATGGATGAGCCTAGGCTACCTATTTAAAGCATACAAAATGCTACTGAATCTTGCTTATCAAGAGAAAGAAGGCAAACAGGGCATTAAAGACTACGAACGTATTGAGTACGTACAGCTTTTTGTTATTCCATTTATCTATTTGATTTTTTTTTTTTTTTTTTTTTTTTGGGGGGGGTGTTGTCAGGGTATAGGTTTTATACGTTCTCTCGTTATTATGTTTAAACAAAGCTTTGTTGATTTAAGATGGCAGATTTGGAATTCTAATGTTAACAACATTGGCAGATTTTTCCAATGCAGCCATTTTAAGAGTCTCATTATTTAGAACAATACCTCTTGTTAGATATAAAGTTATACATTGTCAAGATTTCATTTTGGTGCTTCTGATTTCATTATGCATTCCCCATAGCCATGAGAGTGCAGTGGTAGTGCAAAAAAAGTGTGTGTGTGTGTGTGTGTGTGTGTGTGTGTGTGTGTGTGTGTGTGTGTGTGTGTGTGTGTGTACGTGTGCGTGTGTGCGCGCCCGCAGGTAATATTGTGTGTAATGGGGGTGTATGTGGCGTGTGTATGTGTGTGTGTGTGTGTGTGTGTGTGTGTGTGTATGTGTGTGTTGTGTGTGTGTGTTGTGTGTGTGTGTGTGTGTGTGTGTGTGTGTGTGTGTGTGTGCGCGCGCGCGCGTGCGCACGTGTGTGTGTGTGTGTGTGTGTGTGTGTGTGTGTGTGTGTGTGTGTGTGTGTGTGTGTGTGTGTAAATGGTGATCCTTTCCGACTGCATGTAATTATACTATTCCGCTTGAATTCCGATGGAATTAGAATTTGATCGTAAAAGCACTTCCCAAAGACATCAGATACACTTGAATCCTTTTACAACCAGCCCTCTCCCTCTAACTCCTTCCCTTCTATCCCCTCTTCCTTTCCCCTCTTCTCTCACATCCCACCCCACCCCGCCCTCTTCCGTGACCGCCAAAAGCTCTTAAAAGGGGACTGTAAGCTACTTAACCTGGCCGTCCCTCGCAGGAGATGAAAACGTCCAAGCTCACTGCTTAGTACGTATTCACTGTGTGCGTTTCAAGTAATCGTCTGCCACGATGGAACCGCCTGTGGCAATAATCGTTCAAAGCGTTCATGCCCGTGGATGTCTTATGTATGTAACCCCCTTATACACCGTCCCCACACTCGTTCTCTTCCTAGCTCCTAGCTCCCCCCCCCCCCCCCCCAACTCCAATCTCCCACCATAAATTATTTCCTTTTCCCTACAAAATCCTGGCAATAGGCTTGTGCGCGTATTTGATCAGAGATTTTTGGAATTCAAAATCCTCTTCGTTCTGCCACAGCGAAATCACGTCAAAGTTTTGGAGGCGTACTCTCCGTGCACAGGACACACCCACGCAGATGGTTGTGACATTTAAGAAACAGACTAAGAGGCAGAAACTTTCACCTATACATTTGTGGGCGGGCTGTCCTTTCGATTGGAATGGCAAAGCTTGACGAACTCCCGGCAAAACAAAACAGCTATCGCTTCCTGCCAGTAGGGTTCATGGTGATGTCTGATATGGACATATTATTCATTGCGCAACAGAGGAAAAGAACACACACAGAAACAAAGTCTTTTTTTTCAAATCCATCCAGATATTTCAAGATACTTTTAAAGTGAGAGGCAATTCTATCCACAGACAAATGATATTAGTTATTATGATCCGTGAAAGAAGAAGAAAAGAGCTGTTACATACCTACAACTTATTTCGTTTCTGGTCTCTCGCCCTTGCAGACAATTTTTTTTCTATCAAATATGTGATTTAAACGGGTGAAAGCTGCAGCGGAGTCACGATTGTTGCAATGTTTGTTTATCTGTTT
>CM031604.1:65418108-65425608 GCA_018398815.1 Conus ventricosus
GTCATTTGTACATATATCAGACTTAACTCCCACCCTGTAACAGAATGACCCCCCTGGGAGTTAGTACAGATTAACTCCCGGGAGTTAATCCAGGCGTGTAGAAGTTTAACTCCCTGCCCACTAAGGGGAGTCAGTTTTTCACAGTTTAGAATAACTCCCCTGGGAGTTAATGTGTACACGTGTTTTCTGACTCCCAGGGGTTACTTTGTAACAGAGGGGAGTTAATCTGATCATGACTAAGATGACTCCCCACCCACCTATTCCCAGGTGTCTTTCGGTAAGAGAATGGAGAAGGGGATTTAATGTTCATGATCAACATCATCATAGGGAAAGGAAATGTCCGTGTACATATTCATGTGCTCATCTATGCATGTCCTTGATATTTTACTATGCCTTTTTGTATATAATCTGTATGTAAAGTCTGTATACACATGAATTAATGGTTTGGTGCCTTTGGTAGAAATACTGTACCTTCAGTCTTTGGCGTTCTCTCTCTCTCTCTCTCTCTCTCTCTCTCTCTCTTTCTTTCTCTCTCTCTCTCTCTCTCTCTCTCTCTCTCTCTCTCCCGTGGAATCTATGCGACTATCAGTCACCCATAAGTGTAGGCCATTACACTCAAATGGTGTAGAAATGGAGAATTTTCAATTTTTCATTGTGTCATGCCGCCAAATTAGGGAGTGAGGGGGGGGGGGGGGGGTTGAGAGGGTAAGGAAGGTGGGGAGAGAATGACGAATAGTCGCGACGTGACGTAAAATTGTTTGTATTGACTGGCTACATCTGGGAGAGAAGGAAGGAGAAAAAGGGTTGGCATAGATTAGAAATTTGTGTGTGAGACACGTGGGATAGAGAAAGGGGGGGGGGGGGGGGGGGTCTGTTTTTGTACAATTTGTACAAGAGGGTGGCTGCTTGGGACCGATCTGATGAAGTTGTCAGGTGACTTGTCACAGGTATGGTGGTGTGCGTGTGCCAAGCTAAAAATGAAAGTCGGTCAGCCAATCAGAAAAACACACATTTTTCAATAAAATTCACGACACGTGACTAATTCACAGAAACCAATAATATCGAAGGAAACAATTCTACCTGACAAGTCTTGATCTGGCAAGTTAGTGTAAGAACACACACACACACACACACACACACACAACACATTTCGAATATTATATAATATATAAATATATATATATTATATATATATATAAATTAATATATATATAAGGTGCATGGGTGGTACCGAGGTGCGGGGAGTGGGTGGTGAGTGGGAGTCATTCTGGTTGTATGTCAGAATAACTCCCATGGAGTCAAACTGAAACACAGAGGTAGTTAGTCTTTTATATTCTAGTTTAACTCCCAGGGAGTTAAAATTTACAAATGAACAGTTTAACTCCCTGGGAGTTAAACCATTCGGGGAGTTAAAACTTTTCGTTACACCGGCATGTAAGGTAGGAATTCATCCAGCCTTTTTGTTAGAGGAATAATGTGCAAGAAATTATCTTAAATCCTTTGCATTTTTCAAGGGGCAGTGTGTGTGTGTGTGTGTGTGTGTGTGTGTGTGTGTGTGTGTGTGTGTGTGTGTTGTGATATTTGGCCATCACTGGGTCAACAATCCAGGTTTAAACGTCGACAGATCACACTCCGTAAACCATCGTCAGGCACGAGTAACCAATGCATCGCATTCCCTGGGTCAGGGTACTGTTCCCCAGCCACAATGCGTCATCAGCAGGGATAGCATGCATTAGTTTCAGACCAGGAAATACAGGGCTCTGTTGATGACACTAATACCAGCCCTTCAAAAGATTATGCCATCAACAGGAACTAAGAGGAAGGCAGATCCTTCAGCGTGGAGGATAGTGGAGGCCGGAACAGCTCAGCTGACAGAGCGCCGGATTCGTCATCCTGGTGAGGGTTTGCGGGTACAAATCTCCGCCGGGCCGTTTGGGTACAAGGCGATTTTCCCTCCGAGTTAACATTGGTTCTGACTCCATTTTCCGAAAAGCTGATCGAATGAGACTGTAAACTGAGGTTTTTTGTGTGAACGGAGGCATCAGGTCCTGCGCACTCGTAAAATCCCATCAGCAACTTTGAGACAGAAGGCTAATTTGATAACTGGTCCGGCTGACACATATTCACAGAGTATGCATCGTCCGTAAAATCGAAGGAATGAGCGAAAGTCTGGTGATTCAAACGACTGAATGACACGGGGAACGAATGGTTGGTTCCACCAGGCAGCTTCTCAGTCAGCTCTAACCATGTAGGCAGCCAGCTGTTTAAACGTCAGCGTGGATTGTAACAGTGTTCAGGGCTTGGTCAGAAATCGAAGATAGGCACTACGTAAGTAGTAGTAGTAGTAGTAGTATGATGATGATGATGATGATGATGATGATGATGATGATGATGATGATGATGATATTGAGGAGGAGAAGAGGGAGAGGAGGAGGAGGAGGAGAGGACATTCTGTACAGCATATTCATTTTTGCATTAGAATGTGAGTGGATTAGAGTCAAAAGTGAAATGTCATCCCTGCATGGGGAATATGTTGACTTTCTGTAGTCACTGACAGAACACGCACAGAGGTCATGAAGTAATGTACGTCTTATTCGTCATTCTTTATTGTCATATGTTAAACAGTTGCACTTTGAGGGTAGTACGTGCTTTGTTTTTGTTAAACAAACACTGAATTCATTTGCCAAACATTGAATGCTCGGAAAATTAACCATTTTAAAACCAGTGTCGGTACGGACGATGGTAGTGATGTTTAAGAGGAAAGTCTTGCTGATATCACCTCATCTCTTCTTTTTTTTTATTCTGTGGTGACCTGAATAGCAGAACGTCTGATTTAATGCCTAGTATTCTAGATGATAGCATTAAGCATTCAGGTTGAACCGCTCTTAATGATACATGCCTCATAATCACAGCAGCATTTTTAAAATATCTTTTTTTACAAGTATGGTAAGCACTGTTGTGATCATGCATGCTATGTGTTAGGCAGGGGGTGACTATATGGAATAGAAACCTTTAACGGCAACGTAGATTTCTTCTCACACATTTTAGATACTGGAGCTCGTGTAAACGATTATTGGTTGATATCAGCGACTGTATTTCATTAATATTAAAACAGTGTCAATGCATGTTCGAGAAAGAAAAGAGTACGGCCATTTGCCTCCACAATTTTCGATAAAGATTGAGAAAAAGAAACACATCTATAATACTACGCAGACTGAAGAAGAAAGGACGAGGGTGTAGCTGTACCAATGCGCTTTTCTTTGTTTGTTGTTTATTTGTTTGTTATTATCTCATACTCTCAGCCGGCCCCCCCCCCCCCCCCCCCCTTTCACTCCCTACCTCATACCCACTTCCTTTTTTTTTATTGAACAATTTTTCGTTTTTTACAAGACAAATGCAAAGCACAAATATGCACATATCAATAGAAAGGAATAACAATGAAAGTAAAGGTGATAATTAAATAACGGTATCATACCCACTTCCTAGTCGCATAACTTCCATAGCGCTCATTCCGGTTCTCTCTCTCTCTCTTTCTCTCTCTCTCTCTCTCTCTCTCTCTCTCTCTCTCTCTCTCTCTCTCTCTCTCTCTCTTCTCCTTCTCTCTCTCTCTCCCTCCCTCCCTCCCTCCTTCTCTCTCTCTCTCTTCTCTCTCTCTCTCCTCTCTCTCTCTCTCTCTCTCTCTCTCATACATAGCCACACTCATGTTTGTGCCGTTGCAGCCTCAGCTCTGATCGTCTACAGGGAGTAATCAACATCAAGCCGTTACTGGCAACCAATAGAGGAGGCCCAGCACTGTAGCTACGCCACTTCCGTGATGCGTAGTGACGCTCGTTCTGACCTACCATACGCAGAACATCCGCCCACCCCACCCTGTCCCGCCTCTGACGACAGCTGCTTAGTCGTACACCTACCATGAGCGAGCGTGCCCACCCTCTTCACACACCCTCTACCCGCCGACATCACTGCTACTCCCAACCGCCCCTCGTGGACTGTCCCACAGAGGCGATTTTGAAGAACTCAGCGTGGGCATGGGTGAGGAGAAGGAATCCATACCAAGACCACCACGAGAGCTAGGCACACAGGGCTCTAAAATTTCCACGAGAGCTAGGCACACAGGGCTCTAGAATTTCAGATTTTCTTTTCAATCATAATATGAATGAAGATGATGCTATGGATTTCCATTCTGGTCGGAGACTTCACCACATAACTGAACTCTACGATTCCGGTCATGATATCAGAGAGATGCAGACTTTTGCAGTATTTGGTCAGGAAATTTGAGCAACATTGTCCGGGGCTCAGCCATTATGTGAACGAAACTAGACTGTATGGCTTCAGTCTTTCCAACTGAGCCCAAAGATAACAGTGGGTAAGAGCCGGCCGCGGAAATAAAAAAGAAAAAAAGCAACAACAACATCGAATTAACGCCTCTGATTGGAATCGAACCAGCAACCTCCCAAACCCGTCCCAAGTCCACTGTGCTGACCACAGCACCAGAGCGGCCGGTGTCGTATATAATACTGTCGCCGTGGAATTGTATCGCAGCGATAGCATTTCACGTGAAATATTGTTGCAGCGACAATAATTGCTGGAAAAAAATGTCGCGCGACAACTTTTCACGAAAAATGTCCCATAGAATATTGTAGCTGTCCATAAATGCAGTATTTCCCGGGAAATACTGTCGCTGCGACACGATTTTATGAGCGACAGTATTATATACGACACCGGTGTCAATTACACGCGTTTAGGCCACAATCCAGGATGGTTGACTTACGCGGAAGCGACAATATTAAGTCCGAGTCAGCACAAAATACGGCTTAACCTTTTCCGCGAATTATTTAGGTTTCTGCACAGAAAAGACTATCACGCAGAGCTGTGCTGCGAAGGAGAAGCATTTGTAGCTGGTGTAATTACCTTAAGCACGTATAAAAAGCTTGACCTAAATGTGCATTTCCGATTCGGCACAAATATTCAAAGGTCATATGCTTTGGAAGTAGATAAGAAAAAGGTGTGGAGAAAGAGATGGCTGACTTCGATCCCAAAGCCTATTTCACAGTTTCAGGCATTGTAAGAAGCCTTAACGACCTACGTAGGTGGAGCAAGTACGCCCACACACGCACGAAGGCATGCGCGCGCGCGCGCGCGAGCGCGCGCGCACACACACACACACACACACACACACACACACACACACACACACACACCACCACCACCACCACCACCACCACCACCACGCGCGCGCGCGCACACCACACACACACACACACACACACACACCACCACCACCACCACCACCACCACCACACACACACACACACACACACGCGCGCGCGCGCGCGAACGTCCTTCTTCCTATACGCGAGTCTCGCACCGATGCACAAGAGTTTTCGTACTTCACGAACAAATATCCGTTCACGATTACTTACCGATCCATAAATGCGTTCACGCTTGGTGGAAACGTGGTAGTAATCCAGCCCAATGGGTCCCGGACGTACCTTTTGAACCGGAACTGCACCAAAATCTGACCAGGTTGTCTCTGAACCACATTGTGTCTTTACTCCAAGTTTTGTGAAGGTCCGTTCCAGTTTTTGTAATCACTTCGACGGTCAACCTTACACACCAACAACAACGCCGGTAAAAATACAACGTTCTTAACAGCGGTAGTTAACGATGAACCGTCCTACCTCCAAGAGTGAGTTATGCCAACTGTTTGTTCGGTCAATTAACAAACCACGCAAACAGCCTTTGATATATTTGGGGACGATATTCGTGAGAGGAACCTGCTTACATGGTACAGAAGAAGGAAGGGTGCAAAGAAAAACTCAACTTTTCGTGGTGTAAATAGGGTGTTGTTGTTTTCTAATTCAGTTTTTGTTGAACACTGCTCGATGTTCTTTCCATTTCGTTCACATTTCCTCCGCTCTTCAGTCTTTTTGTCGAAACTCTCCACAAATCGATCCATCTGTTTAGGTATTGATTCTCCACAGAGTAAACAGAGAGTGAAGTTTAAAAAAAAAAAGCACGGAAGGAAGAAAAATAAACAAGAAGAGAGAGAGAGAGAGAGAGAGAGAGAGAGAGAGATGAGAGGAGAGAGAGACAGAGACAGAGAGACAGAGAGAGACAGCGACAGAGACAGAATACAAAGGGCGTGAGTGAATGAGAGAGTGAGTAAGTGAGTGAGTGAGTCAGCTGAAGATAGACAGACAGACTGGCAGACAGAGACAGACAGACAGACATTTAGACAAACAGACAGAATGACAGAGACATGAGACAGACAGACAGACAGACGAGTAGATGATAAGGAAGGATTTGCACGTGCGTCTGATCAGCTCTGCATACTGTACGTGCCGAGGCCAATACAACAACCTAACCTTCTCATTTCACTTCATTTCCTGCAATCCAGGAGATGGAACACAAGCCTTCATGCTAAGGAAGAAAAGACAGAACATTAAATCTCCTTCTCTCCAAATATATTTCGATGATATCCAGAACATGCTGTTTTAGAAAACATCCTTATTGAAAAGGCATATTCCTGAACACATTCTGGTAAAAAGAAAAGATAATACATGCGAGAGAGAGAGGGAGAGAGGAGGGGAGAGAGAAGAGAGAGAGAGAAGAGAGAGAGAGAGATGAGAGGAGGGGAGAGAGAGAGAGAGAGAGAGAGAGAGAGAGATGAGGGGGGGAGAGAGAGAGAGAGAGAGAGAGAGAGGGAGAGGGGGAGGAGAGAGAGAGAGGAGAGAGAGAGAGAGGAGAGGAGAGAGAGAGAGAGAGAGGAGGAGAGAGAGAGGGGGAGGGGAGGGGGGGAGCGAAGATCTAGTTATGTTTACATCCTCGCCTACCACATGGGGAAAATGTCGGGACTGAAAGCTACGTCAAATCTGAATAACGAGCAAATTAGAATCCAAAAATGAAGATCCAAAACACAAAAATTAACAGCTAAAAGAAATCAAATGCTTTAGGAACATTCCACCCATCTTCCCACTCCAAACCAACTGTTCTGTTTTCATTCTTTCTTTCTCCCCCCCCCCCCCCCCTCCCTTTTTTTTCGTGACTCTAACTTAGCTACGTTCATTTCTCACACTTCTTTTTCTTTTTTCCTCTGCTGTGCCACCCCAGTGGCAATGCCTCCCCAAGCCGCTCAGTCCGCCCCCTCACCACTGTCACACCCTGGCTTGTCACGTCGAAACCACGGCACCCGCGATCTACAGGGAGAATCCACATCAACCCGTTCACAGGCAACCCGCCACAGGAGACACTGCGCAGCTGCAAAGAACACCACCTACCCAGCCCCCTGCTAACGGCACTAACTGTTTTGTCGCGGAGTCCACGCGAACGAGTGTTCTCAACCAGAGGGCGCCATCACGTCCAACGACAGTGCCCATGAACTCGCCGACAACGGTCATCTCAACATGAACTTACCAAGGGAACAGACCTGGAGAGGAGATCGAAAGATAGGTCACCTTGAGAGCAGGGAATGAAGGGCCTCAGAGTTTGGGCTTTTTT
>CM031604.1:65448108-65453108 GCA_018398815.1 Conus ventricosus
CACGCCCGGGTGATCGTGAGGTTTCTCAGGTGGAGAGACTACATGATCATAATGAAGGACAGAGAAAGGAAAGATCAAATGCGGGCCTCTGAAGGGATAGGGAGTGGCAGCAGACCTGACCAGACAGCAGAGGGATACCATGGCGCAGTATCGGCAGGAAGGGAAGCACGCCACTACTCCAAGGGCAAGTGGTGGTGACGGAATCCCGGAGACGGAGACGACATAAAAAATGGCAGCAGCTACCGTGACAGCAGGCCCCACCCAATCTTTGTCCCCCTGATGGCGATCCCTGCTTTCTGTCCGTTTCCCACACTGTCCAGACCCACACTGACACTCGTGTGCCATACAGGGCCAAGGCCCCCAGTGCTGTACTTGGGCAAACTGAGGATGCTGATGATGTCAGTGTCTCGGATGACCTGGCAGTGGACAGGGGTACCGCGAGGGTCAGCGCCAGGACAGCACGGACGCGGCCAAGCCTGGAGTGCAGAACGTGAGGTGTGAGCAGCCAGTGACGGGCGGGGAAGCGGCACCAGCGGCAGTCGCCATCTTGCTGGGCTTTGGTCGGGGCTCTCCTGTCAGCAACCCTACACGCAGCCATCCAGTGCATCAAAGTCACAGCGAGATGGTGGTGGAGGGAGGGGCGAGGGAAGTCCACATGCTGCCAGTGAAAGTCGTTCGGTGAGTAGACAACCGTCAGCAGCCACTCCAGTACATACTAGGCAGCAATCATACGCTCTGACGTTACTTCTCGCACAAGGTAAACTGCCAAAGACTGGTGTCAGAACCCGTCAAGAAAAGGCCCGCAAAATCAGGGAAAGGGGGTCCAAACAAATGACGGTCAGGCCACAGCCCATGTTTGATTCTGATGATAGTTCGATAAGTCTGGCTTATTCCGGCGATGTTTCTGAACACTCAAATAATGTTTGTTTTGCTTCTGTTAATATTTCTTTAAATGCGGTAACAGTAATGTCAGTAATGTTGCTAAACTTGAAGACAGATATTGTTGATACTGGTCTTTTTTAACCATGCTCATGCGAATGTCCATGTTGATAACACCAAAGCGTCTCTTTCATTGTGTCACTGAATGTAGAAGGTATATGGAGCATTACCAATCAACTTGATCTGTCTATTTTGTTATGAAATATGATTTCGCGTTGCTGGTTGAAACCTTTCCAAGACATTTCCAGAGGTCTTTAAATCCCTTCTCATGTAGCATTGTCTCTCCTGGGGTCAAACTGTCAGGACAGTAATCACAGTCGTCTTTCAGGAGGGTCGTGTTTCTAGTCAGAAAAACTTTGACTGAATATGTGACTAGAATTGAATGTGAACTCGACAATATTATTGTGTTAAAGATTTCCCAAAAGCTCATTGGAACAATGGCTGATTGCTTATTAATTGGTGCTTATATACCCCCGAGCATTCAATCTATTATGAGGAAACAGATATTTATAATGGTATCTCCATGCGGAAGACGTTTGCTTGATCTTGCTAGAGAGTATGATAGTGCTCCGTTATAATCTGTGGGATTTAAATTCAAGAACTGGTTCACTCAGTGTTAAAGCTTTTGACATACATGATTCTTTTTTGATGTGCGGGAATCTGTGACAGTAATGATTTAAAAGAACCCCCTGATAAAGTGCGTATGTCAAGGATAATGTAGTTAATTCTTTTGGTCGCTATCTGTTATCTGTGTGTGAACTGTATGAATTGTGCATTTTAAATGGACTTGTGTCCCGGAATTTCTGGGGAGATTTCACATATGTATCATCGAATGGAAGCAGTGTCATAGACTATTTTTGGTTTCCATACTCCTTAGTAAATATGTGTAATTGTTTTAAGGTTATACTATGGTTGAAACAAAACACGCTGCCATTGATGTCTCTCAATCTTCATAATGTTTTTATTCCGAACAAACATTGATCGTGAAACCTTTTTAATTACAAATACACATGGAATGATGATCAGCATGTTGCTTACAATACCTCATGTGCAGTGTCGAGGTGAGAGCTATCTGGATGAAGCCATGTCACTTATTGAAAATGATTGTAAATCTGGGCGCTTGTAAATTTAATGAGTGCTTTGTTTATGCAGAAATTGCATGAAGAAAACTAATACGTATTGGATGTGAAAAGATGAAAATATGGTTTGATGGAATGTAGGCAGAGTAGAACTCTCTTGCGCCGCATCGGCGCCAACTTGGCAAAGCCATATTGTGCTAAAGTCTAGCTTACTCTGAAAAAGAAACAGTATAAAGAGTTATTAGAATCGAAAAGAAACTGCATAAAGAAAGTTTGTGCGCCTAATAGAGGATAATTTAAATGACGCAAGAAAATTCTGGGATACCATTCGTTCTGTGAAACCTAGGACTGGTGTGCAAAATACGATAACGAAAAATGAATGATTTCATCATTTCGATAATGTGTTTAATTCTACGCCAGACACTGTTGGCAAGTGCAGTTGGTGATATTGAGTTCCTTGTGATAATGGCGATAATTACAATTTAACAGTAACGAGGATTTCAGTTTCCCTTGATAACACGCGTAACCATCGAATGTGACGCGCTCAATGATCGAATAACAGCAGAAGTAAATTCGAGCTGCTGTGCAAGCACTTAAATCTCGGAAGGCACCTGCCCGGTGGACTCATTGGGAATTTACAAAAATAGCATTGAAAAAAATATTGCCTTTCCTTGTTAAATCTTTAACTATCTCATTTGATCACGGCTTTTTCCTGACGAGTGGTCATTGTCCATTATTCAGCCTCTGCACAAAAAGGGCGATTTGAATGTTCCAGACAATTATAGAGGCATTTCTCTTCTCAACATTTGTAGTAAGTTGTATAGTTTTGTATTAAATAAGCTCAGTTCAAACTGATTGACGACAAGGGAATTGTTGTGAAGAGCAAGCTGGATTCAGGAGGGTTACGTACAGCAGATCACATATCACTCTCTAATGCTATGGTACAAACAACTGTGAGACACAGGAAAAAATTGTATGTAACATTTATAGATTTCCGCAAAGCTTTTGATACTGTGTGCAGAGAAAAGTTGTGGATTATCTTGCATAAAAACGGCCTACAATGGCAAGATACTCAGTGCTTTAAAATCGATGTATAATGTTGTCAAGCAAGGTGCGTGTTGGTGGTGAATTAACAGATGCTTTTTGTGCCCTCGAGGCTTGAAAACAGGGGAGGTTTGCTCACCTGTGCTTTTTTCGTCTTTTTATAAATGAGCTGACGAAAGATGTGCTTGATTCTGGTCGCCATGGTGTTCAGTTGACGCCAGATTTTATTCAAATACTAATCCTCCTATTTGCTGATGAGGTTTGCACTGATATCTGATAGTGTTTACTGGTCTATCAGACGCAGTTGAATATTTTGTCTAATGCAGCTAACTCTGTCTCATTGTAAATATGGAAAAATCGAACATTGTCATTTTTTCGGAATGGGGGATACCATGCCTTAAGGAACGATGGTTTTTGATGATAACGAGTTAATAAATTGTGAATATGTACAAATACCTATTGGCATTTACTTGTCAAGGAGATTAAGTTTTGTGTATACGATGTCTGATCTCCAGACAGGGCCAAGAAAGGAATTACAGCAATCATAAGAACGATGTGTGTCAATTGGCGAGCATTCTCCTGCCTCTTTTCAAACTTTTGATTGTCAGATTCAAACCCATTTTAACATATGGAGCTGAATCTGGGGCTTGACGCAAAATCAAGCACAGATAGAAAGAATCCACTTGTTTGCTCTGAAACGATTTCTGTGTCAAAATAAATCGCGAGCATGTTATTTATGGAGAAACAGCAGGTATCTTTGTATATAATCACGTTTGTCAAATGTGTGATAAGTTTTGGTTACGACTTGTACAGATGGACAATGATAGATATCCCAAAATGGCCTATGAAATGCTTTTAAATTTGCAACGCCAAAATTATGAAACGTGGGCATGTAAAGTTAGAAATGTGCTGTATAAGTTTGGTTTTGGGGAAGTTTGTGGAAGCTCAAGGGGTTGGTAACGTAAACATCTTCCTAGCATGCTTCAGAAAGGCTTATAGACTGTTTAAGCAGGACTGGCATGGTCTTTGGAGTCGCATACATTTTTATAGCGTGTAGCTTCTTTCAAGCAGTCCTTTTCAATAAGTCCGCATTTATGTGAAATCAGTTTCATCAGAAGCGTAATGTAATACGAGATTTAGATGGAATGTCCCATGAAATGCATTTTTTTATGTATAGACCCTACCCTAACAGTGATGGGAATTGTCCATTTTGTCCAATGTTCCAGAAACTGAACTCTATTTTTGTTTGTTTGTCACCAGTATAAACCTTAGAGAAGAATTGTTGCCTAGAAGTTTTATAGACAGCCCCCATGTTTACATTTTCGTTGTGCTTGCGAGTACGAACAAACGCATATGGAAAGGCTGTCCTCTTCATATTCAAAGCTTTAAGGTTAAGACATGAGAGTATGAATGTGATTTGATTTGATTATTGATTTTGAATATTCACTCCATTGTATGGGCAAATGGCCTGATCAATTAAAACATTTCCGACTTCCGACTTCGACTTCTCTCTCTCTCTCTCTCATCTCTCTCTCTCTCTCTCTCTCCATCTCTCTCCTCTCTCTCTCTCTCTCTCTCAGTCTCCAATGAGTGTGTGTATGTATGCATATGGTGAGGGGCACGCGCATGTGTGTGTGCGTGGTGCGTGCGTGAACGTGTCCATGTGTGTGTGTGTGTGTGTGTGTGTGTGTGTGTGTGTGTGTGTGTGTGTTGTGTGTGTGTGTTGTGGTGTGTGACGCGCGCGTGAGCGCGCGCCTATTCCTTTGTGTGTACAAGCGCGCACGCGCCTGTGTGTGTGTGTGTGTGTGTGTGTGTGGGTGTGTGTGTGTGTGTGTGTGTGTGTGTGTGTGTGTGTGTGTGAAAATTTGTGTGTGAACGTGCGCATTGCGTCCGCGCGCATATGCATGTGTTTTAGCCTCTGTATCGGTAAATTTACGG
>CM031604.1:65458108-65463108 GCA_018398815.1 Conus ventricosus
GGCAGCAGTCAGTGTCAGGGATGGAGGGCACTAGGCTGAGTGGTTCGTTACCAGTGGAAGAAGGGTGGATTGGCCAGCAGAGGGTGAAAGTGTTACGAGACACTGGTTGGTTCATGCGGTGGTAGTACGAACAACGCTGGTCGATAAAATGGGATTTGACAGGGCAAATCCAGACCTGTACTCTAATCGATGGCACTGTGAGGGAGTTTCCAGTTGCTAAGATAGAAGTACGTACCCCTTACTTCTCAGGCGAGTTGTCTGCGTTGGTGATGGACAAATCCCCTTCACGATTTGATCATTGGAAATATTCCGGTGCAAGGATACCAGGGGATCCTGAGTTGTTGACTGCTACAGGGGCAGCAGTTCAGACACGAAGCAAGAAGGAGGAAAAGGTTGTTAAACCGTTAGTTGTTCCGGAAGGAAGTCGGGCATAGATGTGTCGCTGATGAGTTTAGGGCAGCACAGGAACAAGACCCTTCGCTCGTGAAGTCTTGGGAGTTGGCAAGAGGTGGAGAGAAACAGGAGGTAGAGGAGGTGGAGACAGAATTACTTGTGAAAGGCGGGCTGTTGTACCGAGTGTTCACCAAGGGGAAGACAGGTAAGGTGACAACTCAGTTAGAGGTACAGCAGGTTATCGTGACACTGTCATGTCAGTGGGTCACGAGTCGCTCATGGCGGGTCATCTCGGCACCAGCAAAACAGCTGACCGAATCTTTGATGACTTTCATTGGCCAGGAGCAATGGCAGACATCAAGCGTTTCTGTATGTCATGTGATGTGTGTCAAAGGTCAGCCACAAGAGGGGTGAAGAGGAAGGCGCCTCTAAACATCCCCGTTAATTGACACACCATTCAGGAGGGTGGCTGTTGATTTGATTGGCCCCCCAAACTCGCCCTGTTCCAAAGGTGGGCACAGGTATGAGACATGTAAGGTTGCAAGGGAAGGTTTGCAGGAGGCTAGGGTCGTTCAGAAGAAGCAATATGACAGGAAGGTGAGGAAGCAATCCCTCAGGTGGGAGATCAAGTCCTGGTACTGCTTCCCACGGGTCACAACAAGCTGCTGATGCATTGGAAGGGCCATTCACCATCACTGAAAGGTCGATCGGGATTACCGAATTGATGTGAATGGGAAACCAAAACTTTTCCATGCGAATTTTCTCCGCAAATATATTCAGCGTGAGACTCAGCACATAGGCGCAGCAGCAATCATTGATGAGGTGAAAAGAGACCCAGCAGAAGAAGGGGAGATTTTGTTGCCTAAGTTTCCAGAAGAGTCATACAGGGATGTGTCACTGTTTGAAGGGCTAGACAGTAGGAGTTCCTAGGTTTTGTTGTCGGAGGCGACACAAAGCAGCCAGAAAGGGGAAAGGTGGAGAAGATGATGAATTCAGAGAGACCAAAGACCAAAACAGAAGTCAGGAGTCTGCTAGGTTTTATTGGTTTCTATAGGGAGTTTGTTCCAAATTTCGCAGCAATCACGAGTCCTCTCAGTGATTTGATCAAGGCAGGGAAACCGGCAGTGGTCGAGTGGTCAGACGCTGCAGAGCAAGCACTGCAGACGGTGTTGGAAAGGCTAGGTTCCCGTCCCATCTTGAAGCTACCTGATATGTCTAAACCATTTCTGTTGCGTACAGATGCATCAGGCGGTGGGATAGGTGCGGTATGTTACAGGAGCATGAAGGGGTCGAGTTTCCTGTGAGATATGCTAGCAGGAAGTTGACAAAGTGTGAAGAAGGGTACGCAACGGTGGAGAAGGAGTGTTTAGCTGTCGTGTGGGCCGTGCAGAAGTTCCACAAATACTTGTATGGGAAAGAGTTCGTGATAGAGACAGATCACCAACCACTCAAATTCCTGCAGGAGGCACAGCTGAAAAACAGCAGGGTTCTGCGTTGGGCAATGGCACTGCAGCCCTACAGGTACCGAGTGCAGTACATTCCGGTCGACAGAATGTCGGAGCTGACTATTTAAGCCGTGTAGTCTAGCAAGCTGCAACTCAGAGGAAGTCAGTCATATCCGGGGTGCTTTGTTGATAATATGTGTTGATGACAGTTATGTTGATTGGATATGGGTTCATTCCCAGTTGGCTATGGTTCATATTTTTTTTTGTGTGAGACTTGTTTATATTTTCTTTGTGAGATTTGTTCATGTAAATGTAGTTATGCTTGGAGCATACAGTCGCTTGTGTAGTGATGCATTATTTGCAATAAGTGAGGACGGAGATTCCTCAGTGAAGTGTTCATGGATCGTGATCATATTATATTGTGCTTTTCATAAGAATTGTGAAGAGAAGATATGGCAAATCCGCAGGTAGGGGGATTGCATAGGTGCGCACAAGGTCGTTATAAAATGAGACGAAATAACGCAAGAGCGCACGTCAATGATAACTCATTGGAGGGGTATCCACTAATGGTATATTTTATAATTTATAAACCGTTGGTTGTAAAGTATTTTCTTCAAACTTTGCGCGTGTAGCTGTGTGTCAGCAAATTCGGTTGTTGTCTTTTTTGTACCGTTGTTTTGAGACAAATGCGGTGCATAGTCTTTTGCAAGGGGGAAATTGTCACGGTCAAAATTCAACACAACGAAGTGTGGTTAGTCGTCGGCCACTCCAACTGGACATAAGTCCAAACTCAAACATTCTGGCGTCAGAAAGACGGGCCCACAGGTCGGGTCCGGCCAATTAAAGCATAGGGGAGAGGCTCCACAGAGACGTTCTGTCCCGCCAGACGACTAAGCGGCTTTGACCGACGCCTCGATGTCTGCCCAGACGGACCTCAGTGCCTGGGCCAGGCTCATCTAGCCAATTTGTGAACCAGCGTCATTGTTAGTTTAGACGTCGTGGTGCCCACCCAGACTCAGCTAGCCACTTTAGAGTGACCAGTGTCCACACGGCACCAGTTAAGTAGGAAAGGGGGGAAGGTAGTGTGTGGTGGGGGTGAAATCTAGCTAATCAATTAAATGACCAATTGACCACCCCAGAGAGTAAGGCGTGTAGACGGGACTGTCGTGATGTGAATATCCAATGGAATTAGAGGGAGACAACTTCGGGGTGTCAGGGGTAAAATACTGACCAATGGTACTCGCCCGTTTCGGACAGATCGGAACGAATAAGAAGAATGCGGGAGTGAGAGAACGGGAAAACGAGGGGAAGAACGAACAGAGAGACAGAGAGAGGGAGGAGGTTCTAGGTCTGCTTGAGAGAAAAGCAGAGAGATGAGGGGAGGAGAGAAGAGAACCAAGTTGAGAGATTAGCATGAGATAGTCTGCAGAGGAAGGACTGAGGAGAGATGTGGAGAGAGAGGGAGAGTTGCTAATTTATGAAGAAGAAAAGAAAGAAAAGAAAAAGAAAAGAAAAGCAACCATGTCCATTTGATAAGAGCAGACTAGAAGAGAGAGAGAGAGAGAGAGTGCAATGCGTTAATGCAGGAAGAAAGAAAGGAGAACAGATCGATGTTGATAGTCACTGTTCTACCCTAACCGGGGGTTCGACCTCATACCTGGCAGCGTCACTTCGCCAAGCAGAACCACAGACCAACGCCAACAGTCTCACCTGACCAGGCGGCATCAGACCAACACCAGTGCCGGCAGTTGTGTCGTGTTGTGAAAGTGACAGTGAAAAGAAAAAGAAAAGAAAAGAAAAGACAGTGATTCGTGAATAGTTAAGATCACCTGGCCAGGTAAAGTAGAAATCTATTCATACCCGGGTTAGTTAATGATGTTTTAGATAAATGATTTTGTGAAGTTCAGGAAAGAGAGAATGTTTTATTCTGTTTGATTCCGTATGCATTGATGTTTTCTTTCTATGATCATGTATAGTAAAGTTATAGACTTTACTAGTGGTTTGATGTGACGAATGCATGATATATGAATGAGATTGTAAGCGAGCTGTGAGTGTGTTTGGGCTGTGCGCTAGTCCTTCCTCCACTGACATTACCACCGAGGTTGACAGTGTGGAACAACTCTTCCCCCGCACATGATATGCAATGCATGTCACTTCTCCTCGCTTTCTAGGCTCTAACACGCCATCTCGATTCGATTTTCTGTTCATCGTGAAATTTACCGCACAGTCATATACCAGTACGGGCTTCATTAAAGACATGAACTAAAGAAATCACCATTCAGACATCACGTATGACATAAAACAATGGGCAGGGTGACTGGGTAAGATACAGACGGGTAGAGTGAGGCTGTGCAGTGAGCGAGCGAGCGAGCGAGTGAGCGAGCGAGCGAGAGAGAGAGAGAGAGAGAGAGAGAGAGAGAGAGAGAGAGAGAGAGAGAGAGAGAGAGAGAGAGAGAGAGAGAGAAAGAGAAAGAGAGAGATGGAAGGAGAGAGAGAGAGAGACAGAGAGAGACAGACAGACAGACACACAGGGCAGAGAGAGAGAGAGAGAGAGAGAGAGGAGGAGAGAGAGAGAGAGAAAAGAGAGAGGAGAGAGAGAGAGAAGAGGAGAGAAGAGAGAGAGAGAGAGAGAGCGAAAGTCACACAGACTAAATGACAGACGAAAGACGGAAGACAGACAGACAGACAGAGAACAGACAGACAGACAGACAGAGAACAGACAAAGAGATGGGCAGACAGATGGAAGGAAGACAGGGCCGAGGTACTACAAGGAAAGGGAGCAAGGGGGCGGGGACGTAGAGATATGAGGAGGGGGGGGGTACTACATCCATCTACTCTGATTCGCTGAACACGTACATTCTCTCTCTGTCTGTCTGTCTGTCTGTCTGTCTGTCTGTCTGTCTGTCTGTCTGTCTCTCTCTCTCTCTCTCTCTCTCTCTCTCTCTCTCTCTCTCTCACACACACACACACACACACACACACACACACACACACACACACACACACACACACACACACAAAACAAAACTCTCCTCTCCCCCTTCCTCCCTCTATTCTTCCCTTCCATCTCTCTACCTCTCTATGTCTCTGTCTCTCTCTCAACATCAGAACAGAAAACTGAAGTGCTAATTTGTGTGAATGAAATTACAATGATGGCATCCG
>CM031604.1:65468108-65470608 GCA_018398815.1 Conus ventricosus
TTTAGTTTACCCCGTATATAGCCGTTACTAACGGCTGTAACGGCTTGTAACGGTTTTTCTTCTTTATAGAATATCTCAGAAAGCACTTGGCCGATCTTTCGGAAAATTTGTAGGTATGTTCATTAAGGGTCACAAATAATGTCCGATGTTTAGTTTACCGTTATACTGTTACTAACGGCTGTAACGGCCTGTAACACCTTTTCTTCTTCATGGAATATCTCAGAAAGTACTTGGCCGATCTTTGTGAACATTAGCAGGTATGTTCATTATGGGTCACGAATAATGCCCGATGTTTTAGTTTACCGTTATAGCCGTTACTAATGGCTGTAACGGCCTGTAACGGTTGTTTTTCTTCATGGAATAGCTCAGAAAGTGCTTGGCCGATCTTTGTGAAAATTTGCAGGTATCTTCATTATGGATCAAGGGTGATGCCTGATGTTTTAGTATATCGTTATAGCATTACTAACGGCTGTAACGGCCTGTAACGTGTTTTTTTTCCCTTATGGAATCTCAGAAAGTACTTGGCCGATCTTTGTGAACATTAGCAGGTATGTTCACTATAGGTTACGGATGATGCCCGATGTTTTAGTTTACCGTTATAGCCGTTACTAACGGCTGTAACGACCGTAACGCATTTCTTCTTTATGGAATATCTCAGAAAGCACTTGGCCGATCTTTGTGAAAGTTACCAGGTATCTTCATTATGGGTTAAGGATGATGCCCGATGTTTTAGTTTACCGTTATAGCCGTTACTAACGGCTGTAACAGCCTGTAACGGTTTTTTCTTCTTTATGGAGTATCTCAGAAAGTACGTGGCCGATATTTCTGAAAATTTGTAGATATGTTCATTATGGGTCACGGATGATGCCCGATGTTTAAGTTTACCGTTAGAACCGTTACTAACGGCCCATAATGGTTTGCTTCTTTATGGAAAATCTCAGAAAGTTCTTGGCCGATCTTTCTGAAAATTTGTAAGTATGTTCATTTTAGGTCACAGACGATAGCCGATGTTTACCAGAATAGCCATTACTAACGGTTACACCAGCCCAAGACGGTTTTTTCCTCTTTATCGAATATCTCAAGCGTATTCAGGATAAACTGGGAGTACGTTCATATGCTTTGCATCTTGTTATATTATACTGCTGAAAAACGATTGATGTCAAACGTAAAGCTTCATATTCCCTACAAACTGGAAATGGCCTTCGTCTTCTACACCGTTTGAACATGAAGGAGACATGACGGAAAGATTTGTATCAAACCATCTTCTGTTCGCATAACATTGCGCGTGCGCGCGCGCGCGCGCGCGCGCGCGAGAGAGAGAGAGAGAGAGAGAGAGAGAGAGAGAGAGAGAGAGAGTTTGTGTGCGCGCGCGCATGCATGTTTGCGTGCAGGTGCGCGTTTACATTGGCTTATGCGCGCAAGTGTGCACTCGTGCGTGCGCGCGCGTGTATGTGTGTGTGTGTGTGTGTTTGTGTGTGTGTGTGTATGTGCGCGCGCGAGCACGCGCACGCGCGCGCATAATCTCTAGTGCATATACATGTGTGCAGACATAGATAGATAGATAGATAGATGGATAGATAGATAGATGGATAGATAGATAGATAGATATATACATTTTATATATATATATATATAAGACCGTATGGCGAAAGCTTGGCTGTGTCTGGAGTGGCACTGTCTTCATCTGTCCGTGGGCAGGGGTGGTTGGGTCTGTGGGGTGTGCTCGGCAGCTGGAGGGTGGTGTTTTTCGCCGGTGGGCTCTGCAGTCATGAAATACGGGCTGGTACACCCATGGGGATGCTACTTTAAGGCTGTTATGAGCTGCATCCTGTAGTCTGATTTACCTCTGTTCAGGAGCAGTTATGTCCCTTGATATCTTAATGGAGTGTCCTGTGCGTGCCTGTACCCATCGTCAACACAGCGCAGGCCTCCAAGGGTGGTACAGGACTGCTCTAAAGGCGGGTGAAGACAGTGCTTCTCTGGGTCCTCCCCAGCACCTTCGGGTGTTACTTTTTCTTCATATATATAATTAATGTATCTGCTTGTGCTTGCGTACGTCCTTGAGTGTACATGCACTGCAGGCATGCATGGGTATGTGTGTGTGTGTGACCATGTGTGTCTACGTGCATGCATACAATAATTACTTCGCCTGTATGTGCATGCCCTAACTTTCTCGAGCACGTGCTATCGATACCTGGCCAAAGCGTTTAAACCCTGGAAAATCACTTTTTTTTCCCCCAATCACCTTCAGATTGTCAGTTTGATAAATCCAGATTGTCAGTTTGATTATATCCCTGCATGCATGCTCTCTCAATCTGTCCCAAGTCACCGCTCCCTCCCAGAGCTCCCTCGTTTCAGCCACCACGTTATCAAGCCACCGGCAATAGATGGCAGTCGCTTCACGGACTATTCACATCAAACGACCTTTCCCGTGCTCTTCAATTCAACGCCTTGTGACCCTTGCGGGAGATGTTCGAATACACCGAGGACGGATGAGGGT
>CM031604.1:65475608-65478108 GCA_018398815.1 Conus ventricosus
ATACTCCTTGAAATCCATTTTCACACAGGATATTCTTGACATGTGTGGCCCATGTTACATGGCCTTTCTCATGCATAGACAGTGACATGTTGTACGCTTTCTTTGAAAATCTGGTATCCGGTTGTTTAAACAATCTAAACCAGTACTTGATACACCGGGTAACAGTTGATATCCATGATGGAAAACGTCCAAGTTCTCCATGTACTACGTCGTTTGCTGATTTGTTTCTTACATGTAAAAATCTTTTGCATGCGTACAGATGTACTTGCTCCAGCTGAGGGTAAGCTTTGTACCCCCATATCTCAGAGCCATAAAGAAGCAACGGGACAACCTGTGCATCAAAAGGTTTGAAGAAAATATCCGGTGAATTACACCCAATTCTTTTTAGTGTGCACAGGATATCGTTTGTACATTTCTTCCCTCTAAGTTTTAGTTCTTCCATGGCAAGTGTAAAACTATGTCTAGTAGAAAAAGTAAGACCTAAGTATTTGTACGAATTAACCACTTCTAGTGGGGTGCCATTCAGAAACCATCTCTCCCTTGAGCTGAGAACCCCCCCCCCCCCCCCTTCCTGAAAAAAAAAAATTTTGACTTGTCTAAATTTACTGTTAACCGCAGTCTTTCTATTTCTCTTTGGAGAATATTCAGTTGATGCTGTAGCCCAATCGAGAGAGAGAGAGAGAGAGAAGAGAGAGAGAGAGAGAGAGAGAGAGAGAGAGAGAGAGAGAGAGACAGACAGACAGACAGACAGACAGACAGACAGAAATACACAGAGACATAGAGAGATACACAAAGACAGAGAAGACGGTGAGGATGAGAAGGGGAGCGTAGGGTGAGTAGAGAGGTGGCAAAGAAAGAAAAAAGAGAAAGAAAAACCGAAAGAATGAAAGAAAGAAAAACCTTGCCCTCTCAAGAACGTAATGTCACTAACAAACGGAAATGACATTGACGTTTAATACTCACTTTCCGGTAACACACCCGCACCTTCCCCCTTTCCCTCCGGCAATCCGTGACTCGGGAATTCAAGACCTGAACGAGTCGACCCCATGAAAGACTGAGCCAGTACGAATCCTGAAATCCATACAGGTCTTTCCCGGAAACCAGCGTCCACCAGGATCCCACTGGTCAGATTAGATCGTTTTCTCTTGGTCAGGCCAGGTAGGGTTGCAGCAGTTACAGAATTAAGACCAAAAAAAGAAAAAGAAAAGAAAAAGAGAAAAGAAAAGAAAAAGAAAACAACAACAACAACAACAACAAAAGCTTCCTGCCTCTGGGAGCCTCTCTGACACAGGAACGTGATGAGAAAGGTGAAAGAGGAGAGGAGGGGGGAGGAGAGGAGGAGGAGGAGGAGGAGGTAGAGAAGAAGGAAGGGAGAGGAAGAGTATTGGGAAGAGATTTGTGAATGGATGCATGGATGTGTACAAAAGAGAAGTCTGTGGCAAAAACAAAAGATTGGGGATAGGGTGTGAAGTGTGTGTGAGTGTACGCGCGCGCGCGCGCGGCGCGGGTCCGTCGTGCGTGGTGGTGGTGCGTGCGTGCGTGCGTGGTTGTGTGTGTGTGTGTGTGTGTGTGTGTGTGTGTGTGTGTGTGTGTGTGTGTGTGTGTGTGTGTGTGGTGCGCGCGTGCGTGTCGTGTGTGCGTGCGTGCGTGCGTGCGTGTGTGTGATGCGTCTTTATGACCGTGAGTATGCGTGAGAGAGACAGACAAACACGCAGACAGACAGAGACTGACAGAGACAGAGCCAGAGAGAGAAGCAATATGTCCATCTACTCTCGCTAAATCCCTACAGTTCTATGCTCTCTCTCTCTCTCTCTCTCTCTCTCTCTCTCTCTCTCTCTCTCTCTCTCTCTCTCTCTCTCTCTCTCTTGTGTGTGTGTGTGTGTGTGTGTGTGTGTGTGGTGTGTGTGTGTCTCCCTCTCTCTCTTTTCTCCCTCCTTCCCCCCCCCCCACCTCTCCATCAGAACTGAAAACTGAAGTGCTAATTTGTGTGGATGGAATTACCATGGCCGCTTCCAACACTTCTCGCTCGCTAATCAGCTTGATGTGTCCCATCACCACCACCACCACCACCACCACCACCACAAGACCCGAACGAACATACCTGAGTTGTGTGTGTGTGTGTGTGGTGTGTGTGTGTGTGTGTGGTGTGTGTGTGTGTGTGTGTTGTGTGTGTGTGTGTGGTGTGTGTGTGTGTGTGTCTGTGTGTGGTGTGTGTGTTGTGTGTGTGATGTATGTGGTGTGTGTGTAGTGTGATGTGGCGTGTGTGTGTGTGTGTGTGTGTGTGCTGGTGTGTGCGTGGTGTGTGTGTGTGTGTGTGTGTGTGTGTGTGTGTTGTGTGTGTGTGTGTGTGTGCGCGCGCGCGCGCATGTATGAGTGCGCAAATGAGAACCCCTGAATGAACGTGTGTGTGTGTTGTGTGTGTGTGTGTGTGTGTGTGTGTGTGTGTGTGTGTGTTGTGTGTGTGTGTGTGTGTGGCGCGCGCATGTATTTGTATGAGAGT
>CM031604.1:65495608-65503108 GCA_018398815.1 Conus ventricosus
CGCATGTTGTGATTCTGACGTATTACCCAGTCCAAAGGACATGCATGTTGTGATTCTGACGTATTACCCAGTCTAAAGGACCTATATGTTGTGATTCTGACGTATTACCCCAGTCCAAAGGACCCGCATTTTGTGATTCTGACGTATTACCCAGTCCAAAGGACCGCATGTTGTGATTCTGACGTATTACCCCAGTCCAAAGGACCTGCATGTTGTGATTCTGACGTATTACCCCAGTCCAAAGGACCCGCATGTTGTGATTCTGACGTATTACCCCAGTCCAAAGGACCCGCATGTTGTGATTCTGACGTATTACCCAGTCCAAAGGACCTGCATGTTGTGATTCTGACGTATTACCCCAGTCCAAAGGACCCGCATGTTGTGATTCTGACGTATTACCCAGTCCAAAGGACCCGCATGTTGTGATTCTGACGTATTACCCCAGTCCAAGGACCTGCATGTTGTGATTCTGACGTATTACCCAGTCCAAAGGACCCGCATGTTGTGATTCTGACGTATTACCCCAGTTCAAAGGACCCGCATGTTGTGATTCTGACGTATTACCCCAGTCCAAAGGACCCGCATGTTGTGATTCTGACGTATTGCCCCAGTCCAAAGGACCCGCATGTTGTGATTCTGACGTATTACCCAGTCCAAAGGACCCGCATGTTGTGATTCTGACGTATTACCCCAGTCCAAAGGACCCGCATGTTGTGATTCTGACGTTTTACCCAGTCCAAAGGACCCGCATGTTGTGATTCTGACGTATTACCCAGTCCAAAGGACCGCATGTTGTGATTCTGACGTATTACCCCAGTCCAAAGGACCCGCATGTTGTGATTCTGACGTATTACCCCAGTCCAAAGGACCCGCATGTTGTGATTCTGACGTTTTACCCAGTCCAAAGGACCCGCATGTTGTGATTCTGACGTATTACCCCAGTCCAAAGGACCCGCATGTTGTGATTCTGACGTATTGCCCCAGTCCAAAGGACCCGCATGTTGTGATTCTGACGTATTACCCAGTCCAAAGGACCTGCATGTTGTGATTCTGACGTATTACCCAGTCCAAAGGACCCGCATGTTGTGATTCTGACGTATTACCCCAGTCCAAAGGACCCGCATGTTGTGATTCTGACGTATTACCCCAGTCCAAAGGACCCGCATGTTGTGATTTTGACGTATTGGCCCAGTCCAAAAGACCCGCATGTTGTGATTCTGACGTATTGCCCCAGTCCAAAGGACTCTCGGCACCTTGCACGTGAAGCACTGTTCTCTAATCGGCGCTTCAATGCCTCTGGAATCTGGGACAAAAATAGAGTCCGAGCTCTGCGCGCCAGCCATGCCCACTTGCGCCATTCCCTCCTAAACTACTCCGCCCCATCCTGGACGGTCTTTTTCTGTCTCCCTGTCTGGCCCCCTTCCTGTCCTAACCCTTGTGGCCTGATTTCCGCATCGCTCATTGCAGGCTCCAGAATACATAGCTGCACCCAGAGTCTGTCCAGTCGGAGCCCCAGCACGGGTAGTCCACGGAAGATCTTGTGGACCTTTGCCCCGTCCTTACACTTTTCACAAGTTTGTATTTCGTAATGTATTATATCAACTTTGGAAAAATTGGGGAAGTCCCCCGCAGTAATTTTCAGTTTAAACACACAGACTCAGACACAAATGCCGCGCGGGCCCGACTTTTTTCTTGACAAATGACAATTAAAAAAAGAACAGAGATCAATATGCAGTACTTCAGAAAATTTTATTTTACGTTCCATTTTTGAGTAGTCAGTGGTATGGCTTCGTTTTGATTAACCCCCGCGCATTTTCGCGGAGGGGAGAGAGAGGAAAAGAAGATAGAGAAGAGGAGAGGGAAAGAGAAAGAGAGAGAGGAAGAGAAGAGGAAGAGAGAGTCGGTTTTATTTTGTGTGAGAGAAAGGCATGCCCTGACACGTGCACGCACGCACGCACACACCACACACACACACACACACACACACACACACGGGCGCGCGCGCCCGCGCGCGCACACAACACACACAACCACACACATAAACACACACACCACACACACACACACAACACACACACACACACACACACACCAAAGCCAACTTGCCGGCAAATTGAGTTCTAATTAATCTTCGCAGAAGACCCGGCCCCATCATGTGCTTTGGAATTTTTCAAATCACAGCACCACACAACACACAATACCACCAACCCACAACCAAAACACACCACACCAAAACCCACATCACACCACCAACCACAACACATCACACCACACCACAACGCATCATACCACCCACAACACATCACAAAACACAACACCACTCACCCCCCAACAAACCACAACACATCATACCACAAAACACAACACATCACACCGCCACCACAACACATCACACCACAAACCACAACACATCACACCAAAAACCCCTCTCCCAAACCACATCATATCATACCACAACACCACCTCATACCACCCCCCACAACAAAACAAACCCAACCACAACACATCACACCACACCAAACACATCATACCCACCACAACACATCACATCACACCACAACAAAATCACAACCAAAACCGCAACACATCATACCACACCACAACACATCACCACCACCAACACCACAACACCAAAACCACACCACAAACACATCACACCACACCACAACACATCATACCACACCACAACACATCACACCACAAACACAACACATCACACCACAACACATCACACCACAAACCACAACACCATCATACCACAAACCACAACACATCATACCACAAACCACAACACATCACACCACACCACATCATACCACACCACAACACATCATACCACAAACCACAACGCATCACACCACAACACATCACACCACACCACAACACATATACCACAAACCACAACACATCACACCACATCACATCACACCACACCACAACATCATACACAAACCACAACGCATCACACCACACCACATCATACCACACCACACACATCATACCACAAACCACAACGCATCACACCACACCACATCATACCACACCACAACACATCATACCACACCACAACACATCATACCACACTACAGCACATCATACCACAACACATCATACCACAAACCACAACGCATCACACCACAACACATCATACCACACCACAACACATCATGACCACAACTACAGCACATCATACCACAACACAACGCATCACACACAACACATCATACCACAACACATCATACCACAACACATCATACCACAAACCACAACACATCATACCACAAACCACAACACATCACACCACAACACAACACATCACACCACAAACCACAACGCATGCACAGATACACACACACACACACATACACACACACACACACACACACACACACACACACACACCTACCTGCACACTCACAAGAGCGCGCGGACGCGCACACGCACACAAACACACGCGCGCACGCTCACATGCACACACACACACATGACACACACACACACACACACACACACACACACACACACACACACACACACACACACCACTGCACACTCACAAGAGCGCGCGGACGCGCACACAGACACAGCACAACACACACACACACACACACACACACACACACCACCACACACCCCACACACACACTCATCCATTCTATATATCTGCAAACAGTGGGGCGAAAAACGAACTACCCATCATAATTATGCCAGTGGATGGATCACACACAAAACACAAAACCCCACACACACACACACACCCCAACACACACACACACACAGAGAAGAGAGAGAGAGAGAGAGAAGAGAGAGAAAAGAGAGAGAGAGAAGAGAGATAGAGAGAGAGAAGAGAGAGAGAAAGGCCCAAGCCATCCTTTCAACAAGCTGTAAACACTGGGGCGAGACGAAATAGCTTCTGCGCCCTGGGCCCAATTTAAACCTATCAGTTAAACTCTTCTCCTGCCATGTGTTGAATGGACGCCCTTGATGTGGTAACCCGTGTGCCCACCTATCTATAAAACATTATGCGGGCCCGCCTGCTGGCTGTTGAGTGTGAACGTGGAGCCCACATCGGTAAAACATTAGCGGGTCCCTGCGTCTGTGATGTGGAACGTGGTCCACCTAACGTATAAACTTTATGCGGTCGCCTCCTTGCTTTGATGTGGTGAACGTGTGCCACCTAATCGTATAAACATTATGCGGTCGCCTGCTGTGCTGTTGATGTGGTGAACGTGTGCCCACCTAACGGTATAAACAAAATCGGTCGCCCTCCCTGTGCTGTTGATGGTGAACGTGTCCCACCAAAACGTAAAAACATTATGCGGGTCCCCTTTCTGTGCTTTTGATGGGGGAAACGGTGCCCACTAATCGATAAACATTAGCGGTCCCCTGCTGTCGTTAAATGTGTGAACTGGTCCCCACCAAATCGGTAAAACATTATGCGGCCCCGCCTGCTTGCCTTTGATTGTGAACGTGGTCCCACCTAATCGGTATAAAACATTATGCGGGTCGCCGCCCTTGCTTTGATTGTGAACGTGTGCCCACCTAATCGAATAAACATTATGCGGCCCGCCTCTGTGCTGTTGATGTGGTAAAACGTGGTGCCCACCAATCGGTATAAACAATAGCGGGCGCCTGCGTGCTGTGATTGGTGAAACTGGTGCCCACCTAACGTATAAAACATTATGCGGTCCCCTGCGGCTGTTGATGTGGTAAACTGGTGCCACCTAATCGTATAAACATTATCGGGTCCCTGCTGTGCTTTGATTGTGAACGGTGCCCACCTAATCGGTAAAACATTAGCGGTCGCCTGCTTGCTGTTGATGTGGTGAACGTGGTCCCCACCTAATCGTATAAACATTATGGGCGCCTCCCTGTGCGTTAAATGTGGAACGGGGGGCCCACCTAATCGTAAAACATTAGCGGTCGCCGCTGTCTGTTGATTGGTGAAACGTGGTGCCCCCCTAATCGTATAAACATTAGCGGGTGCTGCTGTGGCTGTAAAGGGTGAACGGGTCGCCCACCTAATCGGATAAACATTAGGCGGTCGCCTGCTGTGCTGTTGGTGGTGAACGTGTGCCCACCTAATCGGTATAAACCTTATGCGGGTTCGCCGCGTGCTGTTGATGTGGTGAACGTGGTGCCCACCTAATCGGTATAAACATTATGCGGGTCGCCTCCCTGTGCTGTGATGTGGTGAACGTGGTGCCCACCTAACGGTAAAAAACATTATGCGGGTCGCCTGCGGGTGTTTGATGTGGTGAACGTGGTCCCCACCTAATCGGTATAAACATTATGCGGGTCGCCTGCTGTGCTGTTGATGTGGTGAACGGGTGCCACCCTAATCGGTATAAACATTATGCGGGTCGCCTGCTGTGCTGTTGATGTGGTGAACGTGGTGCCCACCTAATCGGTATAAACATTATGCGGGTCCCCTCCCTGTGCTGTTGATGTGGTGAACGTGGTGCCCACCTAATCGGTAATAAACATTATGCGGGTGGCCTGCTGTGCTGTTGATGTGGTGAACGGGGTTTGCCCACCTAATCGTATAAACATTATGCGGGTGGCCTGCTGTGCTTTTGAGTGGTGAACGTGGTGCCCACCTAATCGTATAAACATTATGGGGGTGGCCTGCTGTGCTGTTGATGTGGTGAACGTGGTGCCCACCAATGGGTATAAACATTATGCGGTGGCCCTGCTGTGCTGTTGAGTGGTGAACGTGGTGCTCACCTAATCGGTATAAACATTATGCGGGTGGCCTGCTGTGCTTTGATGTGGTGAACGGGGCCCACCTAATGGGTATAAACATTATGCGGGTGCCTGCTGTGCTGTTGATGGGGTGAACGTGGTGCCCACCTAATCGGTATAAACATTATGCGGGTTCCTGCTGTGCTTTTGATGTGGTGAACGTGTGCCCACCTAATCGGTATAAACATTATTGGGGGTCGCCTGCTGTGCTGTTGATGTGGTGAACGTGGTGCCCACCTAATCGGTATAAACATTATGCGGGTCCCCCCTTGCTGTGCTGTTGATGTGGGAACGTGGTGCCCACCTAATCGGTATAAACATTATGCGGGTCGCCTGCTGTGCTCTTGATGTGGTGAACGTGGTGCCCACCTAATCGTATAAACATTATGCGGGTCGCCTGCTGTGCTCTTGATGTGGTGAACGTGGTGCCCACCTAATCGGTATAAACATTATGCGGGTCGCCTGCTGTGCTGTCTGTTGAGGGGTTGTTTGTTTGTTGGCCAGCTTCTTTGCTTGTTTTCACACAGAATGTTACTACATTTACAACACTTTTTGTTCCTTTCTTTCTTTCGTCCTGGTCCATCCACCTGGTGTGTAAAAAAAAAAAAGAAAAAAAAAAGAGAGACAGAAAATATTCAGAGTCGACTCAACTCTGATAATGGAGCGTGTTTTGTATGAGTTTTTTTAAAGAGAGAGAGAGAGAGAGAGAGAGAGGAGAGAGAGAGAGAGAAAGAGAGAGATGAGAGAGAGAGATGAGAGAGAGGTGTTGGGGGTGTATGTGGGGTGGAAAGTGGAGTGGGGAGGTGAGTGTGTGTGTAAGTGCACGTGTATGGGTGTGTGCGTGTGTGTGTGTGTGTGTGTGTGTGTGTGTGTGTGTGTGTGTGTGTGTGTGTGTGTGTGTAGGAAGGAATTCTGTTTTACGTCTCGTCACACATATAGGTGATTGCAGACGTCTAAATAACATAGTGTTTACAATTTAGATTATTATCATAAAAGAAAAGAGGACGATGTGGTTACATAGAACAAAAATAAAGGATTGTGTGTGTGCGTGTACGTGGCGCGCGCGCGCGCGCGCGCGCGCGTGCGGGGTTCTGTGTGTGTGTGTTGTGTGTGTGTGTGTGTGGGGTGTGTGTGTGTGTTGTGTGTGTGTGTTGCACGCGCGCACGCGAGCCCGCTTGCTTGAATGGGTGCCTGCTTCCTTATGTATCTGTCTACCTATCCATCCATCCCCATTTCTCTCTCTCTCTCTCTCTCTCTCTCTCTCTCTCTCCTCTCTCTCTCTCTCCCTCCCCTCCCTCCCTCCCTCTCCCCACTGGTGTGAAGGGTACGGGAATAAACGATTAATCGAGGGCTGTAAACTGTCTCGCGATTGGTCAATGCTCTCTGTGCCCTTCACATACTGATCCCGCCTGGCAGGAAGACGAAGCATCTCATCAGCCCAGGACCGACTGTCTTCCGGTTTCCGGAGTCGGCAGACGTCACGGAGACGGCAGCTGAGCTACTCCGTCAACTCCGTCATCAGACCACGTCAACAACAACAACAACAACAACAACTACTACTACTACTACTAGAAGAAGAAGAAGGACAACAACAACAACAGCAGCAACTACTACCACTATACTACTACTACTACTACTACTACTACTACTACTAGAAGAAGAAGAAGAAGAAGAAGAAGAAGAAGAAGAAGGAGACAACAACAACAACAACACTACAACTACTACTACTACTACTAGAAAAGAAGAAGAAGAAGA
>CM031604.1:65515608-65525608 GCA_018398815.1 Conus ventricosus
AGCTGTAGCATACACCATGCTTTTCTGTAGCCGGATGAATAAGAGGTTATTTTTCATATTTTGTGAAACTCAAGGTAGTTACACAGGCATGTAAGTAAGAATCTTCTCTGTAGTTGAAAAGAATGCCCATTTTCATCATAAATCACTATGAGAAACCCAGTTAGAGAGCAAAAATAGCTACTTGTCAGTTGTTTTTTTAATTAAGCAAAAGAACTAAAATCAATAAAATATGACAAAGTACTTTGTAGTTTGTCGTTCAGCATTCTTCACGAGACTGGGTTGTTGTTCTGTATTGGAAAAAAAAATCATGAAAACATAATGGCTACACACACATTCTTGAAATTTTGACACATGATAACTGTGTACCTGTATGAACAAAATACATGATTTCAAGCTCTTGCTTATTCAGTACTCTGTCAGTTACAGGAAGAAGATGGGGTATCTTTCATGATGAGGTTAGTTGGAAATATAAACAGGTTTGAACCTATGCTTCTCATAAAAAGGGCTTTTTCTATACAGATCTCATTTAGAATGCTGGCAGTATTTACACAATGACCACTTGAAAGTTCCTATAGAATCAAAAATGAACAAACACCAGTGATACACTGTTGGCCATGAGCTGGTCACTGCTGTCCACTCCTGCCATGTTGACTGTGTAGTCCTGGACAGCTTTGGGCTTCATCTTCCTGCCTGTCCTAGTGTTGACCTCCCCCACTTTAGCTGGATCCATTTTGGTGGTGATCAAGTCAGACAAACAACGGATCGTAATCTCAGTCTCAATAAACAACAGCGTCATGATCAAAATCTCAACTCAGTCTTCTTGTCAATAAAAAAGAAAATTTGTCAAGTTCAGCATATTTGTCCATATGTACATGTACAGAGTTGAAAAAGAAACACACACACACACACACACACACACACACACACACACACACACACACACACACACACACACAAACACATGATGTATATGTAGACACGTACACACACACGCTCACACCACACACACACACACACACACACACACACACACACACACACACACACACACACACACACACACACACAGAGAGAGAGAGAGAGAGAGAGAGAGAGAGAGAGAGAGACAGAGAGAGAGAGAGAGAGAGAGAGAGAGAGAGAGAGAGAGTAAAAATAATAATGACTAAATACCTTGGTGTATAGCGTGGACCTGATCTGGTCAAAAGAACCAAAAAGGGCGTGGTGAGTCACGCCTTGCAACTTCAGTCCATGTGTTTGCTAGCCTGTGTGTGGAGGTATTCGTGGAAAAAAACCGAAAAATTCCCATGCCAGTCCCTAGTCATGAACCGGGGAAAATCTTCCCCACTCAGGTCTGTTGGTGGTTCATTTGCAAATGCATCGCCTTGAGCTCTGCCACCCCCACTATCTGACTCCACCCACTCCTCTCTCTGAACGTCGCCATGTTCACTTTCCAACCCAGTTTCACACTCTTCAGATGGGCTGAATTCGCTGTTATCATCGTGTTCAACATCTTCAAGGTCTGATCCTTCAGTTTGAACAAGTTCAACAGTTCACTGTCATCATCATGTTCAGCATCTTCAAGGTCTGATCCTTCAGTTTGAACAAGTTCAACAGTTCACTGTCATCATCATGTTCAGCATCTTCAAGGTCTGATCCTTCAGTTTGAACAAGTTCAACAGTTCACTGTCATCATCATGTTCAGCATCTTCAAGGTCTGATCCTTCAGTTTGAACAAGTTCAACAGTTCACTGTCATCATCATGTTCAGCATCGTCAAGGTCTGATCCTTCAGTTTGAACAAGTTCAACAGTTCACTGTCATCATCATGTTCAGCATCGTCAAGGTCTGATCCTTCAGTTTGAACAAGTTCAACAGTTCACTGTCATCATCATGTTCAGCATCGTCAAGGTCTGATCCTTCAGTTTGAACAAGTTCAACTGTTCACTGTCATCATCATGTTCAGCATCGTCAAGGTCTGATCCTTCAGTTTGAACAAGTTCAACAGTTCACTGTCATCATCATGTTCAGCATCGTCAAGGTCTGATCCTTCAGTTTGAACAAGTTCAACAGTTCACTGTCATCATCATGTTCAGCATCTTCAAGGTCTGATCCTTCAGTTTGAACAAGTTCAACAGTTCACTGTCATCATCATGTTCAGCATCTTCAAGGTCTGATCCTTCAGTTTGAACAAGTTCAACAGTTCACTGTCATCATCATGTTCAGCATCTTCAAGGTCTGATCCTTCAGTTTGAACAAGTTCAACAGTTCACTGTCATCATCATGTTCAGCATCGTCAAGGTCTGATCCTTCAGTTTGAACAAGTTCAACAGTTCACTGTCATCATCATGTTCAGCATCTTCAAGGTCTGATCCTTCAGTTTGAACAAGTTCAACAGTTCACTGTCATCATCATGTTCAGCATCGTCAAGGTCTGATCCTTCAGTTTGAACAAGTTCAACAGTTCACTGTCATCATCATGTTCAGCATCGTCAAGGTCTGATCCTTCAGTTTGAACAAGTTCAACAGTTCACTGTCATCATCATGTTCAGCATCGTCAAGGTCTGATCCTTCAGTTTGAACAAGTTCAACAGTTCACTGTCATCATCATGTTCAGCATCGTCAAGGTCTGATCCTTCAGTTTGAACAAGTTCAACAGTTCACTGTCATCATCATGTTCAGCATCGTCAAGGTCTGATCCTTCAGTTTGAACAAGTTCAACAGTTCACTGTCATCATCATGTTCAGCATCGCCAAGGTCTGATCCTTCAGTTTGAACAAGTTCAACAGTTCACTGTCATCATCATGTTCAGCATCGTCAAGGTCTGATCCTTCAGTTTGAACAAGTTCAACAGTTCACTGTCATCATCATGTTCAGCATCTTCAAGGTCTGATCCTTCAGTTTGAACAAGTTCAACAGTTCACTGTCATCATCATGTTCAGCATCTTCAAGGTCTGATCCTTCAGTTTGAACAAGTTCAACAGCTTTACGTAAGCTGTAAACACGTGTTCCCTGTCTGCATCTCATACCACTTGTTGAAGGCTGAGACCCCATTCTGATCTCACTTCAAACACAGGACTGGGCTGGTGTAAAAAATAGATCAGTGGTCAGCGAACATATCATGGCATGACCCGCGCAGCGATGAAAGGTTGCTCCATGATGATGAGACTATCACATGGCATGCTTTGGTTACCATGACTCTGATTGACATTCGCGCTAAAAACATGCTAATGCGGGATCCGCTATAGCGGATGTCAGAGACAGCGTAGTGCGCGGAACGTCCGCTTTAGCGGATGTCAGAGACAGCGTAGTGCGCGGAACGTCCGCTATAGCGGATGTCAGAGACAGCGTAGTGCGCGGAACGTCCGCTATAGCGGACGTCTGAGTGGACTGAGTTAACTGAAGGCCACGACCCAAGAACAAGTTCGCAGGGACACCAAGAAGTAATTCTAACTCGCAGTTTGAAGGATATTTCCTCAAAGATGGAAACATAACCCGCACTACTGCTCGCTTGTGTTGGAATCGAATCTGTGCCTTCCTTCCATCTGTGCCTTCATATTAGCATGAAATCAGCCAAGGTAAGAACTTCAGTCAGGGAGAGAGTCAAGATCATTCGCACAAGGTAAAAGCCACAAAACGATGCATCGTCTTAACTAAAAAAGCATTAGAGAGCACGTGATTTTCATCCTCTTTTATTTTCAATCGACTTCAGTGCAATGTCGTGGTATGGCTGGAACACTGACCTCCTTGAAAGTCAAGGTCAGAGGTGATAGCTTGGGGTCACAACAATCATGGCGTCATTCGAATGGAAAGACTGACACATTATCCGGGCGCTTCTTTCCTTGCTTGTGTTCCTCCGTACTTTCCATGATCAGTCGTAGTAGCTTTTGTTGATTTCCAACCGATATTTCCGTGATGAGTCTTAGAAGCTTTCACACGTGAGACCTACAGGGCACTCCTCGCTCGTTTTTGTAATGTTTCCTCTTAACGTGTGTCCTATAACGTAACGGAATATTAAACCAAGAAAACGTTTCTTGATCATCGAAAACGGATCAGACACGAAATCTCATTTCCCGGCCAGAGACAAGAATCCAATAATAAACATAATTTCAAGATAAGAAAAAGTGAGGGGTCTTTCATTCCATGCTAAAAAATAAGTTTTCATTTTACAGCTTTTAAAAACGGAATTACATATTAAACGTTCGATTCCTGTTTAGAAAAAAAATAGAGATTGAACTTTCATGCCCTGCTTCTCTTTTATTTCCCACAAGCATCTTCCTGACAGCGGTTGGTTCAGGTGGCATCTAAAGCGCATGCGAAATCTCCCCTCTCTCTCTCTCTCTCTCTCTCTCTCTCTCTCTCTGTCGCTCTCTCTGTCTGTCTGTCTGTCTGTCTGTCTGTCTCTCTCTCTCTCTCTCTCTCTCTCTCTCCTCTCTCTCTCTCTCTCTCTCTCTCTCTTAACCGCCCGCAGTTCGTGGAACACACGTTTTGTGTTTTTCATCTGTTTTCTTTTGTCGTAAATTCAATACCTGCTTTCTTCACTGACGAGGACAAATCATTACTTTCATTTTCTTACTACTGCCCCCCCCCCCTCCCTCCATCCCTCTCTCTCTCTCTCTCTCTGTGAGTATGTGTGTGCGTGCGTGCGTGCGTGCGTGTGTGTGTGTGCGTGCGTGCGTGCGTGCGTGCGTGTGCGTGCGTACGTGTGTGTGTGTGTGTGCGTGCGTGCGTGCGTGTGTACGTGTGTGTGTGTGTGTGTGTGTGTGTGTGTGTGTGGTGTGTGTGTGTGTGTGTGTGTGTGCGTGCGTAATGCGTGCGCGCGCGCGTATGTTTTCCTATCTCTTTGAAAGAAAATCTTCCGTTAACGATGAATGTATACACACAAGTCTGTGCCTGCCCTCTTTCCTGTATATACAGTCATCTCCTCTGCATTTTCCTGATCTTTGATCAGCGCTAATTGGAATAGCCCAGAGTTATTTTGGACGTTTTCGGCTTTACTATGAAACAATGTTTCTTTTGCTCTCCCTCCCCTCTCTCCCTTAACCCTCCCCTCTTATTCTCCGTGCCCTCCCAGCGGGGAAACTCCCGTGCATTCACTCCGGATTTCACGTGCACACCCACACCCAGACGGGCTATCTTTTGCTTGATGTGGATATAGGAACTGACGAGTTAATTCGTTTTACTCTCTCTCTCTCTCTCTCTCTCTCTCTCTCTCTCTCTCTCTCTCTCTCTCTCTCTGTCTCATGTGCATGTGTGTGCGTGCGTGCGTGCGTGCGTGCGTGCGTCTCTCTTCTTCTTCTTCTTCTTCTCCAAAACTCATTCTAGTACGAAGTGACGGAGCAAAATAAATGAACACATGAGCTTCGAAGCCTCAGGTAATGTACAATAACCAATCGTCGATCTGTTTCGGTCAAATTCTGTGGGGTATGAGATTAATGCCGTGAAGAGTATACGGACGAGTTTGACCTGGTATTAGGTTGGGGTTGGTTCATTTATCATGGTCCGTCCGCGCAGTCATTGATTTAAACTCCTAATAAATTGGAATGTCATTGTGTGGCATCCATCAGATCAAGGTTTATCAGTAAAACGTATTTCCGTATTTTTCTCAAACGTGTTCACATGAGAGAGAGAGGAGAGAGAGAGAGAGAGAGAGAGAGAGAGAGAGAGAGTGAGAGGAGAGAGAGAGAGAGAGAGAGAGAGAGAGAGAGAGAGAAGAGAGAGAGAGAGAGAGAGAGAGCCCGGACGAAGGGACGACATTAGGGCTTAGATGAGGAGAGGTTCAGTTTCATTATAGGTCAGTTTCAATATAAGTCAGTTTCATTATAGGTCAGTTTCAATATAAGTCAGTTTCATTATAGGTCGGTTTCATTATAGATCAGTTTCAATATAAGTCAGTTTCATTATAGGTCAGTTTCATTATAAGCAGTTTCAATATAACTCAGTTTCATTATAGGTCAGTTTCATTATAAGTCGGTTTCACTATAGGTCAGTTTCATGTAAGTCAGTTTCATTATGGCTCAATTTCAGAGTGGGTCAATCTCGTTGTAAGTCAAATAAATTTATTATAGGTCAATTTCGTTATGGGTTAGTTACACTCTATGTCAGTTGTATTATGGGTCAATTTCATCATGGTTCATTTTCACTATGGTCCAGTTCCATTACGGGTCTGTTTCACATTGATCAATTTCATTAGATCTCCGCCGACCACGTACGTTGTCACCACGGAAAAACTAAAGATCGTTCATATCATGCGTAAAAAAAGTCAAGTGCTCCCAGTACATTAAACAATGTACACCAAATCACTTAAAGTACTGGTACTGGTGTCCCTGAAGACGAATAAACTATACTGACAGCGACATCTGATCCACTTAGTTCTAAAAAAAAAAAAAAAAAAAAAAAAAAAAAAAAAAAAAAAAAAAAAAAACGCATTCAAAACAAGGTTATAGTAGTAGCAATCAGCCATGCAAATGAACAGTCGGTGACCGTTCCAATGGTTACAATCTCACTAGGAGAAGAGGACAGACAGAATCAGCCATGCAAACTGAACAGCCGGTGACCGCTCCAATGGTTACAATCTCACTAGGAGAAGAGGACAGACAGAATCAGCCATGCAAACTGAACAGCCGGTGACCGTTCCAATGGTTACAATCTCACTAGGGAGAAGAGGACAGACAGAATCAGCCATGCAAACTGAACAGCCGGTGACCGTTCCAATGGTTACAATCTCACTAGGTAGAAGAGGACAGACAGAATCAGCCAGCAAACTGAACAGCCGGTGACCGCTCCAATGGTTACAATCTCACTAGGTAGAAGAGGACAGGCAGAAAGGAGAGAATGTGTTACAGACCAGATAAAACATGTACAATCCGTGTTCTTCTTTGCTCTCTGCAGAGTCCAGGAAACGGACGGGGGGAAAAGACAACTGGCGATGGGGGGGGGGGGGGGGGGGTGGGGGGGGGGGGGGGGGGATCCAAGCGTACGACCGAAAGTTGTTCGCAACCAGAAGGGTCTGTCCTCTCGCTTGATAAGGAGGGCGCGCACCGTATGTTTGTCTTGTTACAAGCGTCTATACATGGGAGAGTCGTTGCGACCGGAACGGGAGGTTAATTGGAACACCTGTTTGGGAGGAGGGAACGGTGAGGTTAATGGACACCCTGTTTTGGGTGGAAAGAACGGTAGGTTAATTGGAACACCTGTTTGGGGGAAAGAACGTGAGGTTAATTGGTAAACCTGTTTGGGTGGAAAGAACGGTGAGGTTAATTGGAACACCTGTTTGGGTGGAAAGAGGGCGAGGAGAGTCAATTGTCTGAAAGTCTGCAATGCTATACGGATCATAAAAACGTTTTAGTATCGTCACTATCGTTTGTCTCATCAGCACGCCTACCGTGGAAGAACGGACGTTACAAAGATGAAGAAAAGCGAACGTTCGACAGAACAGTGAGCGTTGTTGGTGGGAGTCGCAATAAAAGTGCAATGTCATTTAGTCCTAGGTGTTTGTATGTGCTGTTTTAAAATGCTAAAACTATGCTGTGGTGTCGGCGATAATTCAACAGTAAGTTACGGTTGCCAGGAAAAGGGGAGGAAACTATTCGTACCTCACTGTCACTTGTTCTGCGGTATCTTAGCATCCGACTTGAAATCAACATGGAATATAACCATTTTTTCTTGTCCGGGCGGTCGCTCGTTTATCCATAAAGGTTTGAAACGTTTTTTTGTGTTCCCAAAGTTCTCTGAGCGGCGCCAAATACGTTTGCTAAGCCTACATGCTCCAAGTGTGTCGATTTTCCCAACGTGTTCCGTGAGGGATTATGTGGTTCCTTGTGTGTGCGCGTATGCGTGTGTGTACATGTCCATGCGCGCGTGTGGTTTTTTGTGACTGCATATGTGTCTGTATGCATGCATATGCGTGCGCAAGTAGTTAATGAAGAAAGAGGAATTGATGATGCTGGGTTCGAACTTAGCTAAAACCGCCCATCTTGCGTCGAATGGGATGAAGATATATCAGTGATGCTCGTTCATTTCCTTGTCCTGAGTGCTGTGTATCTTGTCTGAAGGAGCCTAAGAGGTCGAAACGCGTCGTGTTTTGTGATTGGTTTGTCACCTTTTTTGGGGGGGAGCTTTGTCAAGAACTTTTCAAATATGTTTCACTGGTATGTATTTGACATCAAACCCATCTACTTCCTTTAACCTATTTCCGACGGCCAAGTTCTGTCCCAAATTATATCATAATCTTAACAACGATAATGGATACTGGCTTACAAAACATTTGTGCACTCGTTATACTGAGGTGTAATTATGACAGCATCAAACATAATGACGTACATCGATAAGCATTTAAGCTGCTGACATTGACATAAAAAACTGTTTACATACAATAATGAAATGAAAAAGTCATTGACTATCTAAAAAGAAAATAACCAAACACACAAAAATCATCATAACACACACACACACACACACACACACACACACACACACAACACACACAACAAACATAAACACACACAACACACACAACACACACACACACACACACACACACAACACACAACACACACACACACACACACACACAACACAACACACACACACACACACACAACACAACACACACACACACACACACACACACACACACACACACACACACACACACACACTCCGCAACATCCAAACAGAGAAACAATGTTCGCCTTTCGAGACAAAAGACAAAAATAGACACAATCACATCAACAGACGAGACTTCTTCGCATCCCATTATCACATCAAAGCTTTCTCCCATACAAACACAACACAGGACTTACTGATTATGTACCAGTGTTATCGTAAAACTGGCATTTCCTTCGTTTCTGAACAAGTGATGATCGACCCAGATTTGCTACAGCAATAATTATCACACATTTGCCAAGAGCTGTTAATTAAATGCAACATTGTTTTCATCTCTCTGTCTGTCTGTCTGTCTGTCTGTCTGTCTGTCTGTCTGTCTGTGTCTCTCTCTCTCTCCTCTCTCTCTCTCCTCTCTCTCTCTCTCTCTCTCCATACATTCCTCACACACACCACACACACACACACACAACACACACACACACACACCACACACACACACGCACGCACGCACGCACGCACGCACCCGCACGCACGCACGCACGCACGCACACACACACACACACACACACACACACACTCAACGTTCTTTTCAACAACAACAAAAATTCTCTTAAACAACATCGAAATCATGTTGAGAGAACTGGCAAGATTCTTGCTCTCACAGTTCAAATCAGTAATTCAAAACAGACAATGGAAATATTAAAATAATTAATAATAAAAGGTACCTAGAAATTCGTGCACAAAAACAACCCCAACCTGTCTTTGTACGCTGTGAGTTCGTCCACTACATGATTACCGAACGCTCTCTCTACCAATCACAGAGAAGGTAACAGATTTCGGCGAATCACGCAGCCCAGATATACATAATTTTATGTCATATCTGTTCTAAACACACACACACACACACACACACACACACACACACACACACACACAGGGCCAAACAAACAAAAACAAAGCTCAAACAAATCTAGTTTCTAATCAAGCTGATGAACCTTAAAAGCCCATTAATTTTGATCTTCAATACAAACAAGACATTACTGTCTTCAAGCGCTTAAGGTCAGACAGACAACCTGGTCTAATTGTGTGCAGCAGTACTTTCCAGCCCCAAAACCAACATAGTAACCGTCTCTGATTGCTGGAAGATCCGCTGGGAGTCTGGGGTGGGGCGGGGAGTGGGGGGGGGGGGGGGGGGTCCAGAGGGAGCGAGGCGGGCGTGAATGGAGTGATGAGATTGCAGAAGGGTGGGTGAGGGGGTTGAGGGGGTAGTGCGTGCACGTTGTGTGTTTGTACTGGACAGTATGGTGTACTTGCTTGTGTGTGTATGTTTGAAATATGAGTGCACGAGTGCAAATTTTGTACGATGTGCTCACAGAACATTGCATTGAGCCCCTTGTC
>CM031604.1:65528108-65533108 GCA_018398815.1 Conus ventricosus
ACGAACTGAAGAAAAGGGGATAACGAAAATGATTTTTCCCTCAGATAAAAAGATCTTTCCTGAACTGTTTTACACTAAAGATCAAGCAGTGCTTTTTTTTTTCTTCCTTTTCAGAAACAGGCCAGTTAAGATTTTTGTGACATAATCGAAGACAAATCCGCGAATAAAAACCTGCTTGATGGGTCTGTGAGGATGGGGGCATTTTGTTTGCTTAAAAAGATTTTGCATGGAACTGTTTCAGATCAACCTGTGCGAGAGAAAATCACTTTCGAGTCCGAGGGGACCTGGCTAGTGTCTCGTGTAGAAATTATGCGTGTATGGTTAAGATTATGTCAAACCACAGTAAAAATGCGGAAACTCTCTCCTGTTTGTCATACACGAGCACGTCCTCTCTCTCTCTCTCTCTCTCTCTCTCTCTCTCTCTCTCTCTCATATCCCATATATGTTTTGAACCAGCTTTTTGAGAAAAGAAGAAAAGCAACACTAGTGAAAGATGCTGAGGAAAAGACAAGGCAGAAGATGAACATACACACGCCAACACTCCAACTTTACCCGCCGTTTCCTAAGCTGTGTCGCGGGCACTGTTACTCCTTTACTGAAAACTGGACGATGGAAGAACTGTCGTTACAGTCGTGGCAGACGGATCAGAAGCATCACACTCGCGTCCACCACCGCCGCTCCGCCTGAGCCAATCACCGCCTTTGTACCATGCCCCCTGGGAGCCGAATCATCGTCGTTCTAACATCAGCTGCACCGGTGCTAAGTTCCGGAATGACTCTGCACCAAGCATAATAACCCCGGAGATGCTTTTCTTTTCTTCTTCTTCATCTTCTTCTTTTTCCTCTTTTCAAGCGTTATGTTACGCCACACTGTTTTTACAAGGTTGTATTATATTGCGTACGTCCATCTCCCGCCATACAAATCTGTTGAATTAGTTGTAGCCTTTGAACACCAATACCACAATGCTATAAAGATATTTACTTCTCTCTCTCTCTCTCTCTCTCTCCTCTCTCTCTCTCTCTCCTCTCTTCTCTCTCTCCTCTCCTCTCCTCTCTGTGAAGAAGAAGAAGAAGAAGAAGGGGAAGGCTGAGAAAATAAACTTCATTCAGCAATTTCAAATTTACCGAGCACGTTCCCAAGTCAGTTTGCCCAGTATGCAGTAAAACCAGATACTGAACTCTCTGCAATTGTCGAAAGGCAAGCAGTGGGCATGAGGGGGTGAGGTGGGGGTAAATGAAGTACCTTCGGCATATGAGGCACAGTCTTGCTTCACTTCAACTTGTGCCTACTATGGCAGACACGTGCACAGTGGTCCACTCTCTGTCTTTCAGCGAGCTGAATGATCCCAGAGGAAACTTCCTTTTCTGATACTGAAAAAGGGACGAATTTTGAGGGGAGTTTGGCCGTACAGAGAATACGTTTCGCTTTGTGTGTGTGTGGTGTGTGGTGTGTGTGTGTGTGTGTGTGTGTGTGTGTGTGTGTGTGTGTGTGTGTGTGCTTGCGTTCCTGCCTGCGTGCGTGCGTGTGCGTGCGTGCGTGCGTGCGTATGTGCCTGTGTGTGTGTGTGTGTGTGTGTGTGTGTGTGTGTGTGTGTGTGTGTGTGTGTGTGTGTGTGTTTCCTGTTTCTTTCTTGTTAATTGTTTACAACCTTCAAAGAACTGGATGCAAAACCAATCGTAAGGATCTGATTGAAGAGAATATGATTGACGGCTTGTGGTGAGAATGAGAGAGAGAGAGAGGAGAGAGAGAGAGAGAGAGAGAGAGAGAGAGGACAGACAGACAGACAGACAGACAGACAGACAGACAGACAGACAGAGAGACAGACAGACAGACAGACAGACAGACAGAGACAGGCGAGAGGCCGAGGAGCGGAGAAGGACAGAGGAGGGGGGGTGTCTGTCTATGCCCCCTTGGGATACAGTTGACGTTATAGATTTTTTTGTTTTGTTTTCGTTTTCGTTTTTGTTGAGTTTTTCTGACTCACGAAAAGCAATCTCCATTTCTGGATCTCATTTTATCGCTTTGTACATTCACGGTAAAAGGGGACGACTGGCCGACGCCCTCGTCTGGAACAGAAGAGATTCCCGGATGGGTGGCCAACATCTCCAACGAGGCGATGTTGTTGTTGTTGTTGCTGTTGTTTCCCTCTTGCCCTTTCCACTGCACCATCCGCGTTGGTCTAAATGATAGCTCTTTGGATAAAACCGTGGTCCCATATACAGCACGCACTCAGCGGCAAGAGAAAACAAATGAAACAGGGCTACAAGCACCTTGTCCCTGTGCTAAATCTGGAGAAATCCACTTGAACTGGAAACGAACTGGAAAGGTATGAACACACCCAGAAAGAAAATATACAGGAGATACAGCTGATATTAAGTTATACAGTACTATAGACTACACAATAGCTTTTCTGTCTCAAACACTTTGACCGTATCATAACCTTCGAACCCCCCCCCCCCCCCCCCCCCCCCCCCCCCCCCCCCCCCCCACCCCCCCCCCCCCCCCCCCCCCCCCACCCCCCAAGAATACAACCGATACGGTCTTTGCTGTCAAACCCCGTCATTTAGTACAGGTTGCACACCAAAAATTAATGCGCTAAGGTCTTGCTTAAGGAATGGAGTATTCTTAGACCGGCACATGAAACTGTTTTGAGAATGGTTATGGTGTCTGAAAGTTGATTCTGCTTTCGTTCTTTCACATGCTTATAATGGTGTATGTCAGGTGATTCCCAGCAGACAGATTACAATGAAAGGAATGGGACGTCAGAGGCTGACGCAAAGATTGGATCTCGGGGGAGTTCAAAGGCCTGAAACGTGACGTCAGGCAAGGGGGCGGTTCCATTATTTCTAGACTGTGAACGTTGTCATCAGTAGATATCCCTAAAAACAAGAGAAACGATTGGGAGGTGCGGAGGGGTTACCTTGATCTATTATCAGCGAAACATCAATGTATGGCTCGAACGTATGCTACGCCTCAAAACATTTACTTGGATTATATGGTGATTTGGTGCAAAATCTCAACTGTGGCGTGTGCCCACAATATGCAGATCATTAAGCCGATCACATGGATTCCATCGACCGTATTCTTGATGACCAACATAACTCCGCAGGTCTCATCTAAAAACAAAATTCCCTATAATCCGTCAAGTTGACTGTAATTTCTCTCACAAGTAATCTTTCAGATGTTGAACATGAGTCAGATGCCAGTGACACCCGGGAAGAGGGTCATAAAGCGGGTGGGGGAGTCATTTCACACCAATGCACCGGATAGCGATGGTCGCTCACAGTCTCTTCCATTTCACTTTCCCAGACGCCGGTCCGGACACGAGAGTTTCCGGCGGAAATGAGCGCCGGATCTTCTCAAGTCGTCAACCATTGGCGGCGGCGAGTTCACAGCGCTCGGAATACCTTGATGATCCACCACCTTCCCATTTCACTCTTTCTACCCCCTCACCATTTCATGGCTTCTCTGTCACTGTTGTATGCAGCTGTACTTGGTTTACCTGTTTTGTTGTTGTTGTTTTTCAATGAGCGCGCGCGTGCGCACACACACACACACACACCACACACACACACACACACACACACACACACACACACATATTTACCCGTTCCCCCTCCTCCCCTATCTTCTTCCTCCTCTCTCTCTCCCTCTCTCTCTCTCTTACTCTCCCCCCTCTCTCCCTCTCGCTTGTCAAAGACACAAAGAGAAAGACAGACAAACAGATAGACAATGAGAGAATGACTTACTCATACAGTAGCCAGGATTGAAGATGTTAGCATCAGACCTAATCTTACAATTCATTGTATAATGGTAATCATCCTAGGAATGTACTTACACACACACACACACACACACACACACACACACACACACACACACACACACACACACACACACACACGGAGACAGACAGAAAGACAAACAGACAGGCAGACATAGAGACAGAGAAACAGAGAGACGGACAGCGATTCGCAGAGATGGAGACAGACAGAGAAACAGGAAGGGAGAGACAGACAGACAGACAGGCAGACAGACAGACAGGCAGAGAGGAGACAGATAGAGACACAGACAGAGAAAGAACAGAACACCGTCAGACAGACAGACAGACAAGTGGACAGAGACAGGCAGACGGACAGACAAACAAAGAAAATCAAAGAAAGACAGAAAGGCGGGACACATTGAAACAGGTTCCAGTTATTGATTTCTTAAAATGTTTTCAACTCCTCCGCCGCCAGTAGCAGTAGAAGCAGTAGCCGCAGCAGCAGCAGCAGCAGGAGAAGAAGAAGAAGAAGCAGAAACAACACAAACAAGCTGATCAATATTGCCTTTCTCCAGCTCTGTTTACGCACTCTCTCAAACAACCTGATTAACTGTCGTCCATTTTGTTTTTCTTCTACTAAACATTTCACACCAACACACCAGAAAGACAACAACAAAAAAGAAAGAAAAAACAAACAACAAAAAAATCAAGCAATATTACTGCTTATCGATTCTCCGTACTCTCTCTCTCTCTCTCTCTCTCTCTCTCTCTCTCTCTCTCTCTCTCTCTCTCTCTCTCTCTCTGTGTATCTCTCTCTCTCTCTCTCTCTCTCTCTCTCTCTCTCTCTCTCTCTCTCTCTCTCTCTCTCCTCTCTCTTATTTTCCTCGCAGCGCAAGCGCGTGTTCCGTCGCTTCCCATGTTTTTTTCTCTGCTAAGAATTTCGAGCGGGAAACAAAGAGCAGCAATGTCAGTCTTTTTTCTGTTTTCTTTCATGTGTGTTTGCTGCTGTTGTTCTTATTGTGTGTCCTCCCTCCCTCCCCTCTCTCTCTCTCCTCTCTCTCTCTCTCTCTCTCTCTCTCTCTCTCTCTCTCTTCCCCACTCCCAATCATTTCTCTGCGATTGTGTGGTTTGTGGTGTTGACAGTGAATACGGAGAGACTGATTCACTTGTGTGTGCGTATGTCTGTGTGCTACACGTGCGCTCGCCCACGCAAGATCTACATAAACAAACAAACAAA
>CM031604.1:65535608-65540608 GCA_018398815.1 Conus ventricosus
CTCTGTGCAGCATGGTACAGCCCTGTAATGCATCTTGTGCAGCATGGTACAGCCCTGTAATGCATCTCTGTGCGCATGGTACAGCCCTGTAATGCATCTCTGTGCAGCATGGTACAGCCCTGTAATGCATCTCTGTGCAGCATGGTACAGCCCTGTAATGCATCTCTGTGCAGCATGGTACAGCCCTGTAATGCATCTCTGTGCAGCATGGTACAGCCCTGTAATGCATCTCTGTGCAGCATGGTACAGCCCTGTAATGCATCTCTGTGCAGCATGGTACAGCCCTGTAATGCATCTCTGTGCAGCATGGTACAGCCCTGTAATGCATCTCTGTGCAGCATGGTACAGCCCTGTAATGCATCTCTGTGCAGCATGGTACAGCCCTGTAATGCATCTCTGGCCTGAACGAAACTCCACAGCATTCTCTTCGTCGTCTGGATTCTCCTTGATACTCATTGAACAAACAACGAAAAAAAGGGGGTATCAAATTATGCGATCCTTCTTGCCCTTCGTCGTCTGGATTCTCCTTGATACTCATTGAACAAACAACGAAAAAAAGGGGGTATCAAATTATGCGATCCTTCTTGCCCTTCGTCGTCTGGATTCTCCTTGATACTCATTGAACAAACAACGAAAAAAAGGGGGTATCAAATTATGCGATCCTTCTTGCCCTTCGTCGTCTGGATTCTCCTTGATACTCATTGAACAAACAACGAAAAAAAGGGGGTATCAAATTATGCGATCCTTCTTGCCCTTCGTCGTCTGGATTCTCCTTGATACTCATTGAACAAACAACGAAAAAAAGGGGGTATCAAATTATGCGATCCTTCTTGCCCTTCGCCGTCTGGATTCTCCTTGATACTCATTGAGCAAACAACGAGAAAAAAGGGGGGTATCAAATTATGCGATCCTTCTTGCCCTCGTCTCTTGGTGACGTCTATTTCGATTCCCTCTTCACGTCCATTTCCCATGGTTAGATTTTCAAAGTCACTGGTACTGGCAGATTCAGGGAGGGTGAGGGGGGGGGGGGGGGGGGCTATCAATAAATGGAAGTGGGCCGGTAGCGCCCTCCCGAGGGGGCAATCACTCCTGCTGGCTTCGGGACCGCGCAAATACTGTCGACAGTAGTGGTACCCTGCGTGTGTTGTTGGATCAGAACAGGCACCGGTGATAACCACTGAAGTGACTCCACACTTGTGCAGTGTCTTTGTCGAATGACGTCGCCATACTGCTGGTCGCTATCTGTGTGCCGCCAACAAGGTTACAGAATGAGCAGTGTGGTACGGAAGATGAGGCAGAGAGAGAGAGAGAGAGAGAGAGAGAGAGGAGAGAGAGAGAGAGAGGAGAGAGAGAGAGAGAGGAGACAAAGAGACACAGAGGGAGACGAGGGAGACAAATAAACAGAGAAGAGAGAGAGAGAGAGAGAGACAGACAGACAGACAGAGAGACAGACAGACAGACAGACAGAGACAAAGAGACACAGAGAGAGACTGAGAGAGACAAATAGAGACAGACAGACAGACAGACAGGCAGACAGACAGACAGACAGACAGAGAGCAGAAATAGTGGTAGTAGTAGCAGCAGCAGTAGTAACTGAAGGGATGAAATGAAAAACATAATCAACGATTAACTGAAGTCAATGCAACAATGACAATTATGATACAAACACTTGACCTTCTCACTGTTATTATGCGCAAAAGCGTGCGCAAAATAATCCATCTTGTCGGATACAGTTACAGGCAAAAACAAAAAAATAATGATATGACTGTTAAAAATAAAGGACAGAAACAGAAAAATGAAGAGAAGAAAAGGAAGGAGGAAAGTGAGAAAGAAAGAAAAAAGAAAGGAAAGAAAAACGAAAAAAGTAAAGCAAGACAGAAATGAAAGTTAATCCACAAAAAAGGAACGAAAGAAAATTTGAAAGAAAGAGAAAACGATGGAGAGACAGAAAAAAAAAGAAAGAGGGCAAAAAATAGATGAAAGACAGATCACAGATTCTGAGACACAGGAAACAATAGACAGGATGAAAAAAAAATAATAACATCGAGAGCGAGAGATAACCAGCTTCATACCCCTCCCCCTACCCCCACCCCTCTTTTTTTTCCTGTTCCAACCTTCGTCCGATAAGGCCATAATGGTCAAAAGAAGCAGCTATGTAAGATGTAATACTATTCAAAAACCGTCAGCACACTCAGCTATACAGACTCTTACAGTATCCTCTTGAGAAGAAAAAAAGATGGTGAAAAGTAGAAGTTCAGAAAAATGAGAAAATTGTCTTGCATCAATCAAATTAGCACTTTCAATTCAGTCATTATAAAAGAAGATATAGAATCATGCTCTGAATAAAGAAATCTTGATGGGGCAAAAAATCTGAAATGACGCATTCGTTTTCGCTCTCTTTCTCCCTTTCCCTGTCCCAACACTGTTTTAATTCTCCCAATCCTCATCCCTACCTGCCAACCGCACACCCACCCCATTCACAAACACAGGTTCACAAGAATGTACGTGATCGAAGAGGGGTGGAGAGAGAGAGAGAGAGAGAGAGAGAGAGAGAGAGAGAGAAGAGAGAGAGAGAGAGAGAGAGAGAAGAGAAGAGAAGAGAGAAGAGAGAGAGAGAGAGAGACAGACAGACAGACAGACAGACAGACAGACACAGACACAGACAAACAGACAGACAGACAGGCTGACAGACAGAGATACAGAGTTTCTGTTCCATCATTGATAGATTAACATACAATCAGACAGACGGACAGTCGCACAGACAAGCAGACAGACAGATACACAGACCGAATGTCAGAGACAGAAACACACAGACAGAATTACAAACAGACAGACAGGAAGAGAGAAAGGAGAGAGAATAAGGGAGAAAATTAGAGCTGGAATGAGTCACAATGAAAACAGTGAGAGAGACAGAAAACCAAAGAAATCAGAAAGGAAAATAGAGGGGAAGGAGCACAAAAGGCCGTGGACAGGGCAGAGAAAAGCACAGTAGAGCCATACACGGTCTACAGAGGAAGCGAAGGAACAGAGAGAAAAGCACAGTAGAGCCATAGACCGTCCACAGAGGAAGCGAAGGAACAGAGAGAAAAGCACAGTAGAGCCATAACCGTCCACAGAGGAAGCGAAGGAACAGAGAGAAAAGCACTGTAGAGCCATACACCGTCCACAGAGGAAGCGAAGGAACAGGTAAACAGGCATTGGAAGGGATTTGAAAAAGGTTTTTTTCTTTTCTTTCCGAAAAAAGGAACAATGCGAACAAAACATAAACCGAATGCAAAAGAAAAAAAAAGCGCCGGATATTAAGGGGATGATGTTGCATGTGTCTTGAGACGACAAGCCTCCTAATACAAAACAAAAACAAAACAAAACAAAAACAAAAAAACGGAAAAAGAAAAACAAAACAAAAACCTGCTGGCACACGACAACCCAAAAACAAAGACACGAACCGGAAGTCACAACACGAAGCTATAAACATAGGAGCACCTGGTCATACACGTGAAATTTGCACGTCAGTGTCGTGAAGTGGGTTTTTGGAGGGCTACATGCCGTTGTGACCACATGTCGTTGTGACCACATGTCGTTGTGATCTTGTCCTTTGAGCTGGTCACAACGACTCGTGGTCGCATCGACACTTGGTCACAATGACACGTGGTCACAACGACACGTGGTCCAATGACACGTGGTCACAACAACACTTGGTCACAACGACACGTGGTCACAACGACACTTGGTCACAATGACACGTGGTCACAACAACACTTGGTCACAACGACACGTGGTCACAACGACACTTGGTCACAATGACACGTGGTCACAACAACACTTGGTCACAACGACAGGTGGTCACAACGACACTTGGTCACAATGACACGTGGTCACAACAACACTTGGTCACAACGACATGCCGATCTGAACACGTGTCGTTGTGACCACGTGTCGTTGTGACCACGTGTCACTTAACAATTATGCATATAATTACTAGGTTCTATTATCAATGATCCATCACCAGCAGACAGGTGTAGAAATGATAGCAATACATTTACATTTTTTTTTAAGTGAATGTGTGTGCATGTGTGTAAGTGTGCGGTCTCTCCCCCCCCCCCCCCCCCCCCCCCTCCGCTCTAGTCACAATGACACTTGATCACATCGACACGTGGTCACAACGACACTTGGTCACAACACGTAGTCACAACACGTGGTCACAGTGGACACTTGACACGTGCTCATAACAACACGTGGTCTCAATGACACTTGGTCACATCAACACGTGATCACAATGATACTTGGTCACATTGACACTTGGTCACACTGACACGTGCTCACAACAAACACGTGTCACAATGACACTTGGTCACATCGACACGTGGTCACAATGACACTTGGTCACATTGACACTTGGTCACACTGACACGTGCTCACAACAACACGTGCTCACAATGACACTTGGTCACATCGACACGTGGTCACAATGACACTTGGTCACATTGACACTTGGTCACACTGACACGTGCTCACAACAACACGTGCTCACAATGACACTTGGTCACATCGACACGTGGTCACAATGACACTTGGTCACATTGACACTTGGTCACATGACACGTGCTCACAACACGTGGTCTCAATGACACTTGGTCACATCGACACGTGGTCACAACGACCTTGGTCACATCGACATGACCCTTTTTGGAGTATGTATAGAAAAGCATAACTGAACCTCTCTCTGAAATCTGGACACCCACGAACCCATCCCCCGATTCCTCTGTGTGTGTGTGTGTGCGTGCGTGTGTGAGTGTGTGTGTGTGTGTGTGTGTGTGTGTGTGTGTGTGTGTGTGTGTGTGTGTGTGTGTGTGTGTGGTGTGAGTGTGTGTGTTGCGTTGCGTTGCGTTGCGTTGCGTTGCGTTGCGTGCGTGCGTGCGTGCGTGCGTGCGTGCGTGTGTGTGTGTGCATTAAACCGTATGCAAAGGGATTTCGAGCAGGTAAAAATGAATGGAACGGGA
>CM031604.1:65545608-65558108 GCA_018398815.1 Conus ventricosus
ACCGCTTTATCAAACTTGAAGGAAATGTGAAATGTAACCATGAGGACCCATTAAATTGTGGAGCGGATCGGATTAAACAGCGGGTCCAGCATCCTGGATCAGCAAGATTATTACACATTTTCAACTGAACATGAATACTGTGAAATTACAGTTACGATACAGTATATGTTCATGGAAAGTTAAAACTTTCTGATGATAAAAACATGTACTTCCATGTCACGTGAAAACAGTACACAGCAATCCTTCAGTCAGTACCTTCCATCATTCTCCCAGGCTAAAATTAAATCTTGGTTTCACTCATGAATAACTTCAAGGCCGGATCCAGGATCCGTTCGACCTTCACAGAGGTCTGCACTCTCCATTCTCGTTGTTCTTTTTGTTGCTAACGTTGCGACCGTTTTCAGAATTTGAACAGACCCTACGGTTTTTCCGAAGAAGGATCACTCTCGTTCATACCCCAAGCAGAGAAGAACGCCAACTTTATTACTTTGTCAATACAGGCCACTGAATTAATAGAGACTGCCGTAAAAAAGAACATTTTGAAAAATCGTGTGAGGACAGATCGATATTGATCTGGTTGGATTGCCCCTAGACGCCAGCCGGGACCATCGCTGCCCGCTACATCCCTGGTACGGATCCATCCCACCGCTACCCCACTTCCTCCACCCCCTTCCCACCTGCCCTGACAATTACTGGAATTTGATATTTATTGTTAATTCATCTTCCACGATCACAGTTAAACAGCGACCTTTCAAAACCGTACGGCCTTGAATTAGTTGTACTTTTTTTCAAATTTATCATCACCGTAGAATGAAACCAACATTTACAATTATCTAAACCAACCAATAAATGCGCTGTTAACCTCCCACAAAGTGGACAGGTGAGTACAAACAGGTGATATGTATAATGGAGGTAAGGAACAAACGGTGGGTCACCAGCCCGCCAAACCCAATGCAACCAACACGTGACATGACACAAGCAATGCGTTTTGATCCTGAGGGCATTTTTGACCACGAAGACTGTGTTGACGGAAGAAACTAGTTCTACTTCAGTGCTTGGCTCTGCTTGAAGACTTAGCTCTTCTTGAACACTTCGCTCCACTTGGAAAATAGACCCCACTTGAATACTTTGCTGAAAATGAAAAATGGGTTTCTTTTTCAGATTTTAGCTTATTTTGGAAAGGCCCTTTTAAACCTCAACTTGAAGATTTGGTTTCAAAATGAAAACTTTGCTATTTTTGGGAAGCTTTTGTTTTTCTTAAAGGGACTTAAACTCCGATTAAGATTTGGCACTTCGTTTGAAGACTTCCCTTCTTCTAAAAGTTTTTGGCACTTTTGGGGACTTGGCTCTACTCGAAGGGGGTTTTTGTCTGGGCTTCCCCAAGGACTTTTAACCCAAACCACCAACGTTTTTTTTAACCTCCCCCAAACCAATTTCCATTTGCTTATTTTTTTGTTTGGAAAGGGTTTACTAAGAAAAAAACAAAAACCGTTTTTTAAAACCCAAAAAACGGGGTTGGAGGGGCCGGAAAAATGGGGGACTAAGGACGAATCCGGGAAATTTTTTTCTTTGCGATTTTTTACTGTGAATTTTTGGACCCGTCGTGGTTTCCGTTCTGCAAGATTTTCAAAAATTTTTTCCCCAATTGAACTTGAACACTAAGTTACTTTTAACGACAAAAAATAAATATTGGGGAAGTAATATATTTTTTAGAATAGTAAAAAATTTTTCGTATTAAAATTTGGGCCTTTTCCCACACCCTTTTTCCCAATATTTAATTGATTCAACCCGGGCGGGTTTCTGCGTTTCCCCCGTGGGGTGAAAATGTTTTTTTTTTTTCCCCAAAGATACTGCCTAAAGGGCGGATACAGATCTGTTGGACTTTGACCCTGTTTTGTTCTCTAGAGGGGGCCCTTCTAGTTCTCTCCCTTTTTTCCCCTTTGAACAGTGTAAATGATTGCTTTTCATTGGGGTTTCACTGGATAAATTCCCACATTCACAAAAAATTGGCTACATTGGGGTATTTAAGAACCATGCTTTGCACCTGTCAAAGGGTCATGGTTTGACAGGTAAGAGCAGGTATGTTCTTGCCGGGACCCCGACCCAAGACCATTTACATGACCCGGCGGGGGGGGGGGGGGGGGGAGGGGGCGGGTCAGGGAGCATTTATGCCAGCCCGGGAAAGGCCCAAAACGGGCCCTGGGGGAAAACCCCCTTCGGAGGATATGTATGGGAAAAGGGCGTTGTAGATTCTTGACTTCGAAAGCCCGGGTTTCGACAAAAAAACCAAAAAGCAGCAAAAAGTTTTCTAATCAGGATAAAGGGATTTACCCTTTTAAAACCCACCCTTTTGAAAAACTCCTACGCAGGATTCGTTTGACCCCACAATATTCTTCGTGCGGTAAGGGCACAAAGGGGTAAACTTGTTTTTTTTCTCATCTACTCTACCCCGGGGGTCATTTCAGCCAATTTAAAAACGCAACCCACAAAGACGAGCGGTTCGCGCCCTGCATAGTCAGGGCCCCAGGTGCCAAAAACCCGGACGGTCATAAGCAACCCCCCTTAGCGCAAACCCCACGTGTCCAGACACTACGGTAGTCTTTTTGGGGAAATTAACCTGTGCTGAAGCACACGCCGCCCCCTCATCACTCTCATCCAGAGCAAACAACGTTCTTCAGAACCCACTGGGGTTTCAGACAACTGTACCACAACTCCTGTGGCCATTCATCTGTACCCCCACCCCCTCCCAACCGCTTTCCCCTTTAAACCCCAGAGAATACCACAGATGGCATCAACAGCTCCATGCAATGGGGACACCGACTCATCAGCCGTGTCTCCCACCAGAGCATGCTAGGACACGGGATAGTATTGGGCTTCGCAGTGACCAGGCCATGCTGACTTCAGCCCCCAGTTCTCCATCATTACGCAATAGGGAAGGGTATCGATGACTCTGCCCAGAACAGGGGAGAGGATTAGGAAGAGCGAAGGGGCAGAGATGGGTACGGAGTGCGGTGGGGGGTAGTTGGTCATGGAGAGAGGAAAAGTGGGAGAGAAAGACATGCAAAAACTAAAACAATATGAGACAACACACGTACCACGCGCGCGCGCTCGCGCACGCACTAAGAGAGAGAGAGAGAGAGAGAGAGAGAGAGGAGAGAGAGAGAGAGAGAGAGAGAGAGAGAGAGAGAGAGAGACGGACAGACACAGGCAGAGAGAGAGGGGGAAGGGTGGAAGGAAGGGTGACAGACCGACCGACAGAGAGGCAGACAGAAAGGCAGGAAGAGGAGCAAGAGAAGGAGTAACACAGAAGAGAGAAGAGGGGGAAGGCAAGGCAGATGAGAAAAGTAACGAACACACACACACACACACACACACCACACACACACACACACACACACACACTCACACACACACACCAACACACACACATACACATACACACACACGTACACACACACATACACACACACACACGCAAACACCACACACAAAACACACACACACACACACACACACACACACACACACACACCACACACACTCACACCGACCATAGCAAGGGGAGATAAGAGCGGAAGAAGACGCAGGGCCATGCAAAATTGATGGTGCTCCCCTCGGCCCAAGTCACCACGGCCCTTTGGGTGGCTAATTACCAGGCTTTGCCCGGCACGGGCATGTCACGGCACCCGGACCTCCCCCTGGGATGCCCCCCCCCCCCCCCCCCCCCCCCCCCCCGGGCTGACCAGAAGAGGTCGTGGGGCAAGACGGAGGGTGAGGGAGACGGACAGGGGGGGGGGGGTGGAAGGGGGATTGGAAGGAGGGGCGCGTGCATCTGAGAATTCTTGTGCTTTATTCACGTAGTTTGGTTTTTAGTTCTTTTTTTGAAATACTTGTTTGGATGGAAAGCAGTATGTTTGTTTTTTTTTTCGAATTTCATAGACTTAGTGACTGCGGGCGGAAAATGAAACAAATATTTAACAAGAAATGTAATTCATCCGTCGGACAAAAGGGACAAGCAAATGTCGTAATTCGTTTGTCCGTTTTGTCCGGCGGAATTAATCATTATTTCTCTTCAAATATTTCGCAGACTTATTTGGAGGGGGATTCGTCGCTTTGTTGTGTGTTCATGTTTGTCTTGCGCTGCTTTGCGTGATAGAGGGTTGGTCTGCGTTGTGTTGGGTCGCTTGCCGTTATGTTCCGTGGGCTTGCGTCGTGTTGTGTTGTGTTCTGTTGCGTTTGTGTAGCGATGCATCTGGACGCCATGCTGTGTTGTGCTGTGCAGCGCTGTGCTACGTCGCATTGTGCTGCGTGTTGTTGTGTTGTGCGGTACCCTACTGTACTGTGCTGTGTTCTGTTGTACTGTGGTGTGCTGTGCGGCGCTGTGCTACGTTGCATTGTGCTGCGTGTTGTTGTGCTGTGCTGTGCTGTGCTGTGCTGTGCTGTACTGTGTTGTGTTCTGTTGTACTGTGGTGTGTGCTGTGCAGCGCTGTGCTACGTCGCATTGTGCTGTGCTGTGCTGTGCTGTGTTTACTGTGCTGTGTTCTGTTGTACTGTGTAGTGCTGTGTTGTGTGTGCTTGTGTTGCCTTCCCTACACTTGCGTTGTGCGTGCTGTGCTGTGTTGTGTTCTGTTGTACTGTGTAGTGTTGTGTTTGTGTGGCATTGTGTTGCCTTCCCTACACTTGTGTTGTGCTGTGTTGTGCTGTGCTGTGCTCTGCTGTGCTGTGCTGTGTTTGTGTTCCTGTTGTACTGTGTATGTTTGTGTTGTGTGCATTGTGTTGCCTTCCCTACACTTGGTGTGCTGTGCTGTGCTGTACTGTGTTGTTCTGTGCTGTGCTGTGCTGTTCCATGCTGTTTGCCTTGCCTCCCTTTTGCTATCTTGTGGCTGTGCTGCCTGCGCCTGTGCTGCACACTGCTGTGTTATACTGTGTTGTACGGTGCCCGTGGCGTACTGTGTGTGCTGTCGTGCGCTGGCTTCGATACGTTACGTTTTGTTGCGCTGCGTTACATTGTAAGGATTTTGCGGCGCAAGCTTGTACGTATGTACGGTACACCCCCCTCCACCACCCACCCCTACTCCCCTCCTCCCCCCCCCCCCCCCCCCCCCCCCCCCACACACACGCGCACGCAAACACGCGCGTGCACACACACGCCACACACACACACACACACACACGCACACACACACACACACACACACACACACAAAAGCACACACATACACACACACACACACACACACACACACACACACATACACCATGGAAAAAATATATAAGAGACAGTAAGACAGACAAAGAATGCGAGACAGAGACAAAGCAAAAGAAAGACGTGAGTGGAGGCGAGACAGTCACACAGGTAGACCAACAGGCAGGCAGACGATCCGACAGACAGGCAGACAAATAAAGAGATGCAAGCTGGACAGTCAGTTTACTAACGAGGATGTTTCCATTGCTTTTCTCCTTAGTATACTGATGTTCTTGATTAGTGCCAGAGAACAGAAGCGTGGTGTACGTGTGTGTGTGTGTGTGTGTGTGTGTTCATCGTGCTTCTATAAATGATTATTTGGTCATTAAGTGTGTGTCTATCTGTCTGCCTCTCTCTCTCTCCTCTCTCTCTCTCTCTCAGTGCGTGCATGAGCGCGCGCGCGTCGGTGTTGTCTCATATTGTTTTACACAAAAGCAATAGTCCTCCAAAGGGAAGAAAACAGTATAGAAAAATCACAATACCACTATTGCCCTGACCAGCCACCGAAGATGGACATTACATAGTTGCATTGTTTTTGTTTTTTTCTCTTGAAAAAGGCCACGTGGCCGAAAATTAGATGAGTGGTATTGTGATTTTTCCATATTGTTTTAGTTTTTGCATGTCTTTCTCTCCCACTTTTCCTCTCTCCATGACCACCCTCCCTCACCGCACTCCGTACCCATCTCTGCCCCTTCGCTCTTCCTAATCCTCTCCCTGTTCTCGGGCAGAGTCATCGATACCCTTCCCCAGTGGCGTAATGATGGAGAACTGGGGCTGAAGTCAACATGGTGGTTATGTGTGTGTTTGAGAGAGAGAGGCAGTTAGACAGACAGAGATGGTCATATATAATATATATATATATATATATATATATATATATTGAATTATAAACAAAGCTTGCTTTTATGTCTTAGATTGACGAAATAGGGGGAAATAAGCATTCATATCTGCAGTGGTAGATGATTCTGCCAAACTAACACTATGTGCTTGAGTGGGTGAATGGAGAAAAATAAAATAAATGCTTCTAAAAATGAGCCTTCAGCAAGCTTATAGTCTCCAAGGGGAGACATCCTCCAATAGGGAGGGAAACTCACTAACATATAACTCCTGGTCATATACCGATATTTCGAAACCTTGTTGTTTTCTCCTCAGTGACCGCGGAAAGTGGTAATTTGACTCCTCTGCCTTTTCAGTTTTAAGAAGAATGCTATCCCAGAAAAGGCTGGTGTGCAATACCGTAGTATATTTGTTGAGTTTTCAAAAAACCAACCAAAGGTGCCACCTAAGAAGCAAAAGAAAATCATGAAAGAGCAAAACAAGCTACATTTTCTTGTGAAAAGTAAAAAAAAATATAAAAAGATATCCTCTTAAACACAAGTGCTGAGGGTCAGTTCTTGAAATGAATCCGCAAGGGACTAAAATACAACAACTAAATAAATTCCAAGGATAAGTACCGCGCACCGTTCCAGCAACTTACAGAGCAGCTTGTGTTGCAATGACTGCAAGAAATATTGAATTATAAACAAAGCTTGCTCTTATGGCTTAGATTGACGAAATAGGGGAAATAAGCATTCATATCTGCAGTGGTAGATGATTCTGCCTAACTAACAGTATGTGCTTGAGTGGGTGAATGGAGAAAAATAATATATATATATATATATAATATATATATATATATATATATATATATATAATATATATATATATATATATATATATATATATATATTGAATTATAAACAAAGCTTGCTCTTATGTCTTAGATTGAAGAAATAGGGGGAGATACGCATTCATACCTGCAGTGGCAGATGATTCTGCCTAACTAACAGTATGTATACAGGGGACCGAGAACAGAGAGAGACAGACAGAAAGACAAACGGACAGACAGAGAGAGCGTGAGCACACGTACACACACACACACAGACGAGAAGAGAAGAGAAGAAGAGAGAGAGAGAGAGAGAGAGAGAGAGAGAGAAGAGAGAGAGAGAGAGAGAGAGAGAGAGAGAGATCGGGGCAGAGGTGGGTGATTCTGAACTCTTAAATGTAGTGATTTTCGGCCAACAGAGAGAGGGAAGGAGGAGAGAGGGAAGGAGGGAGAGAGGGAAGGAGGGAGAGAGGGAAGGAGGAGAGAGGAAGGAGGGAGAGAGAGAAGGAGGGAGAGAGGGAAGGAGGGAGAGAGGGAAGGAGGAGAGAGGGAAGGAGGGAGAGAGAGCAGAAAAGTAGCAGCAAACTCCAGAAGGGAGAAAACAGAAAATCACGACAACCCCCCTCCCTCCGCCCCGGTCCCCCCTTCCCGAGAAACGTGAATAAAAATCATAACTAATAGCTTCTCCAAATATATCCTGATATTTTTTTAGGGAGTGGGTGTGAGAGAGGGCGCTGCGGGGGCGGAAGGGTGGAGGGAGTTGTATTTGCAAGACAGCGTGTGATTTATGAGCCCAATACATACACCCCAGAGCGCTGACCTGCCAAGATGGATAACCCGTTTCAGCAAAGGCGGGCATGGGGAGTTATCTTCCTTCTTGGCGGTCTGCAAGGGTGATCTGAAGGACTGGCAAAACCAGATGATGAACAGCAAAGAAGTGTTTCCAGTGATACATAAGTCTTGAGTCAAACGCGTTTTCCTGGGTCTTCCTTTTCAGCCCAATCTTCATTTCCTTTTTTTTTCAACATTCACTGCCTGACAAAAGGTCTGCATATTTACATAACAAAAATTGCCTTCAAATGTGTGAAGTCAAGTTTGACGTTTATCATGATATATTTTGAACACAGAATTGTAAAGACTACGAATAAACAAAAACAAATCTCTGACGTGTTACATTGATTTTATAGTTTTATCTTCAACTGAGATAAATGCAGACGTTTGGCCAGTCAGTATTGGTTACGTGAATAAATGTGAATTATGATTTATAAATTCCTTCAGTAGCCATTTACTCATCGTCTACAATTCTAGTCAATACAAGCATGCGTATATTCTGTACAGAAAAAAACGTTCCAACAATTCAACAAGCCTTTGAGGTTCGAGGTACAACACACACACACACACACACACACACACACACACACACAACACACACACACACACACACACCTCCTTTCTTCCGCTTTCTGAGTCGTCCGCCCCCCCCCCCCCCCCCCCCCCCCCCCCCCACTCCATACCTTCCCACGTGACCCTAAATTCTAATCCTCCTGCCCCCACTCTTGCCCTTTCTGACCCCACCCTCTCACTCTCGTCCCTTTCTCCCCTCATAAACACATATATCGACTTGAAAATCTTCTTCCGCACACAAGCGCGCACACACACACACGCACGCACGCACGCACGCACGCATGCACGTACATTCACGCATTCACGCACGCATGCTTGCACGCACCACACACACACACGAACGCGCGCGCGCGCACACACACACACACACACACACACACACACACACACACACACACACACACACACACACACATCACTTGTGGCGTGTTGGGGAGGGGTGGGCTGGGGGCTGTATATTAACCTTTGCCCCCTGAAGCCTATCTGCAGCATTGATGAAGGTAATTGAAACCATGGCGGGTGGATCCGACCTGGTCGATCCCGACATGGGTGTAGGCTGAGAGGGTTAGCAGGGTCTACTGCGGAAACTTCGGAGACGGGGAGATTGACCCGACCGCCCCTGCTCCATGCCATAGCTGCCAACGCTCCGGGGCCAAAATTCAGGAGACAGGGAATCTGGATTGTATGTGTGTGTACTGGGGGGGGGGGGGAGGGGGGGAAGGGGGGGAGGAGGGAGAGGAGACGGCGTGGGAGGGGGAGGGGGGGACAGAGAAACAGCTGCGGGGAGAAATTTGTCTTTTAGCTGAAAGCGTTCGTAAACCTAATTGTTTCAACTGATTACCATACAAACATGAGTCTTATACTATTGCACAAAATTGTTGACACATGGAGAACGTCATCTGGCTTTATTCTGCAATGTTTTGTCAACTTTTACGTCATTAAATACCACTACTGCTACAGCTACAACAACTACCACCCCATGAATGCATTTTATCAGCAAACTTGGAATTTCAAGAATCAATCTTTAAAACAAAGACGTTTTCGAAACATTCATGAGGATTGGGTAGCTATGTCCTGTTTCGTTGTGGCATTCTTTTGATCTGGTTCTTCCGGTTAATTTCGGTAACTTTTTTCCTGTTCTGTTATCTTTCCCTGTCTTCGGCTTTTAAACCGAAGAATGTCGCTGTTAAACTTTCGTTTAGATTCAGTCGTGATGCACTTATCGTTCCCGTTTTGTCATAATATTTGGAGTCAGGACTGACGATACTGACGGCTTATCAACATCAGAATGAAGAGAGAGAGAGAGAGAGAGAGAGAGGAGAGAGAGAGAGAGAGAGAGAGAGAGAGAGAGAGAGAGAGGGGTGTGTGTGTGTGTGCGTGTGTGTGTGTGTGTGTGTGTGTGTGTGTGTGTGTGTGTGTGTGTGTGTGTGTGTGTGTGTGTGTGTGTGTGCCGCGCGCGCGCGCGCGTTTGTTTTGTTTCGGGCTCAGTCTGAAATTGTCCACTTAATTCCGATGTCCACACTTTTCCAAATGCACTGAACTATCCTCGGAGACGGGGTTGAACATGATTCTTCTTCATCTTCTTCGTTCGCTCAGACAGGAACCCCAGATGCACTGATGAAGGCTGCCGTCCGGCGGAGGTCCTCCAGAGATCCATAGAGTTTCTCGCTCATCGGTTGGTCAGCAGGCCAGGTCTTTGCTCTCAGGTTTACTTCACTCAGGTGTGCACACCTATCCGAAACAGCGACGTATCATGAGAAAAACTGATTTGGACGTTCCCCACCTTTTTCGATGTGCAAACTATCGTTTCTATCTCACCCCCAATATTCGCACGTTGTCCTGTGAGCAAAGTATCGTCCTTTTGTACCTATTCCCAGTGTCCACACCTTTCCGAATGAGCAAAGTATCGTCATTTTCCACCTCACCCCATTGCTCACATCTTCTTCGTCATAAAGCAAACTGGCGTCACAGAATTCAGTTTTACATTTTCTACCACATCCGCAACGTCCACACCTGTCTGGGATTAACACATCAGCAGCCCAGACAACCCACGAAATGAGTAAGGCTAATTTCAGATCTTCAGTACAGTGTATATGCCCATAGTGGACTCTTCACAGGCCGGCGGATAGCATGCTTCACTTCACACTGAGGCAACAAGTCTACTCCGATGACTCCTACGAATCGTACGAAACTACAGAACTGAGAGAATCACTGAGCCCAATACATGTGTTCAGTCAGTCAGTCATTCCCCTGACCGCTGGGGTCGTTGAGGGGACGTGATGAGGCAGCCGCCGTTTCTCTCTAGGCTCTTCTGTTGGTAGCTGTCGTGAGATCTGGCATGGTCATTTTGGTCCAGTCCTTTATATTTTCGGACCAGCTTTTTCTCTGCCGTCCTCGTTTGCGCCCTCCTTCAACGGTACCTTGAAGGTTGGGTTTGGAGAGGGTGTTGTGACGAATGACATGGCCAAACCATGCCATCTTCCGTCGTTTGACGGTTGTCAGAGGTGGTTCGTGGGGCCCAACTAGGTTAGGTACCAGGTTCCGCACATAATCATTGGTCTTGTGTTCTTTGTAGGAGATGCGGAGTAGTTTCCTCAGGCACCTGGTCTCAAGCGCCCAGATTCTTCTTTCTGTTTCGGCCATCAGTGTCCATGTCTCGCAACTATATAACAAGATGGAGACCACTAGTGACTTGTAGAGCCGGAATTTTGTGTGGAATTTAATGTTGCTCTTTCACACTCTGTTCAGTCTGGCCATCGCTGCTGATGCGGAGTTAATCCTGGTTCGGATTTCTGCTGTGTGGGTGCCATCTTTGGACAGGGTTGCTCCCGAGTACCAGAAGCTGGTCACTTCTTCCAGGGCTCACCATTCATGGTTATGTTGGCACTGCTGTTAGTCGTGCTGTTGACCATGACCTTTCACTTCTCTGTGCTGACCTCCATGCCGTAGGCACTTGCTCTTGTGACAAGTCTGTTTATAAGATCCTGAAGCTCGGTGTTGCTGCCCCTCATGAGGTCGATATCGTCTGCGAAACGGAGGTTGCAGATCGGCCTGCCACCAATGCTGATGGAGGTGTGATGGTCTTCGAGGGTCTCTTGCATGATTCTCTCCAGAAAGATGTTAAAAAGTACTGGAGATAGTAGGCACCCTTGCCTGACTCCGACAGTGGTCGGAAAGAACTGGCTCTGCTGGCTGTTGAGGAGTACTGTGCTGCTGGAGTGTTCGTAGAGGGCCTGAATGACTCGGACGAGCCTTTCATCAATGCTGAAGTCTCTGAAAACCTGCCATAGGCCGTTGTGCCACACCCGGTCAAATGCCTTCTTAAAGTCGAAGAAGTTGTGAAAGCGGTCCTTTTGGTGTTGTAGATGCTTTTCAATCAGGACTCGGCAGTTAAAGATTTGTTCCACAGTGCTCCGCCCTCTTCTAAAACCTGCTTGCTCTTCTGATAGCAATTTCTCAGCCTTGGATTTCAGTCACTTGAGGATGATGCGAAGCACGCCTTTGCTGGGGTGGCTGATCATACTTATAGTTCTGTAGTTTTGGCATTGTTTGAGGTTGCCTTTCTTGGGTAAGGGAATCAGCAATGACTGGGTCCAGAGTGGACCCGACAGATACATGTGTTACTATTTTCAAATGAAAGAGACACAGACGATGATGAACAAAGACGAAGTTAAACAAAGACGAAGCTTAAACAACAACCCACATCATCTGCAAGACATACTGTTGTTTTTTAAGGGCTGGAGATCAACAATGAAATGTGTTTTTAAATTGTATTCAGCCAGTGTCCCCACCCTCACTCTATCATCCCATCCCACCGCCCACCTGCCCCCCAAACAGTGAGGACCTCCCGATTGCCCGGTAAAGCCCGGGAAACGTTACTCTCAATGGCCACACCTTTTCTGTAACAGTGAACTGTCATCAGTGACTGGTTTCTGACAATCTCCATGGCATTCCGCCTCAAACGCCTGAACCACTGAAGAGCTTCGCGTCTGTCTTTGAGGCTATACGTTGTTCCGCCTTCCACTTCTTTCCCACATTTCCCATTTAGTTTGCTGCTTTGTTTTCCAGTAGTAGTAGTAGTAGTAGTTAGTAGTAGTAGTAGTAGTAGTAGTAGTAGTAGTAGTAGTAGTTGTTGTAGTTGTAGTAGTAGTAGTAGTAGTAGTAGTAGTAGTAGTAGTAGTAGTAGTAGTAGTAGTAGTAGTTGTT
>CM031604.1:65563108-65570608 GCA_018398815.1 Conus ventricosus
CTGACAGTGATGATGATGTTGATGTTGATGATGATGACGATGTTGATGATAAGTGTGACACTAACATTAGTCCAGTAATTGTGTACGCACACGTAAAAAATGCTTTAGTGCGATGTTCTAAAGACTTGTTCATAAATAAGTTTGGTAAATCTCTATTGGATTTATGTTTCATGTTTGAACTTGTAATTGTGAATGGAACATATGGGACACTTCAAAGGAGAATTCACCTTTGTGTCGCCCCGTGGTAGCAGTGTTATTGATTATTTTATTGTGCCACAAGACTTACTCGAACATTGCAGTATGAATGTAGCGGACTGTTTGTTTTCTTGGCATTTGCCTTTGGAAATGAAATGGAAAATTGGTAGTACTGAGAAAAAAGAAGAATGTCCAGTGTCTTGCGAAGAGAAGCGCATTATATGGGCTGAAGAAATGTGCGGAAACTTATGTGGAGGAACTAAGCTCAGAAGAGTTTTAAAAATGTATTGATAGAGCCATGCAATTCCTTAACGTTGATGTTAACACATGCTTAGAATTGTTTGTGAACACTTTATGTAGTGCTGCTGGTTGTATGGTGAGATCTGTGGGGAAAAGGAAGAGAGAAGTGAATGACTGGTTTGACAGCGAGTGTGGAAGAAAGAAAAGAATTGTCAAAAGATGCTTGAAGCAATATCAAAGAGCTAGATTAAACAAATTGAGGAAAGAACGTAAAACGCTGTATGTTAAGGAAAGAAAGGAATACACAACAATGAAAAGAGAGAAGAAAAGAGAATTCGATGAGAACGATTAGACAAGCTAAAAAATCAGTTCATGACTCCAAACTATTCTGGTCAACAATTAGATCAATAAGTAGAAAACCAGTGATCTATAACAAAATACCTCACAGCAGTGGCATGATCATTTTTTTGAAGTATTCAATGGCTTTAACAATGATTCCGAACACTCAAATATAGAGATAGACAGTGAAGATCTATTTACAGAACCATTATTCAATAGTGTGATAACAAGAGATGAGGTCATAAACGGCATAAATCGTATGAAATGTGGCAAAAGCGCAGGTCCGGATAAGGTTGTTTGTGAAATGTTCAAACGTGCCAACTCTATTGTTATTGATTTCATAGTAAACCTGTTTAACTCGCTGTTCGATAAAGGAATCTTTCCGGAGACATGGTCAAAATCGATAATAATCCCTCTTCACAAAAAAGGAGACAATAACAATCCCGATAATTACCGAGGCATTGCACTGACAAGTATCTTAAGTAAAATTTATACACATATTCTTAATAAAAGATTAACTGCTTGGGCAGAAAAAGAAGAGAGAATTACAGAAAAACAAGCTGGATTTCGTTCTGGATATAGCACAACAGACCACATATTTACATTGTATGCCTTAGTTCAGAAATACCTGTTAAAAAAGACAAAATTGTATGTTGCCTTTGTTGATTTCCAGAAAGCTTTTGATTCTGTGAACAGAAATGTTTTGTGGAATGTTTTAAGGAAAAGTGGTGTGAATGGGAAGTTGTATGCAGCCGTGCGAGGAATGTATGATTCCGTTCTTGCATGTGTTCGTGATAAGGCATTTATTCAGATTATTTCAATTGTCCACGTGGTGTAAAACAAGGATGTCTTCTCAGTCCCCAGTTATTTGCTTTTTTCATTAACGAGCTTGCTGTAGATATTTCAGAGAATGGAAGGCATGGGATACAAATGTTACCAGGGGCTACTGAGCTATTTTTATTGTTGTTTGCTGATGATGTTGTTCTCCTTTCTGATACACCTGTTGGTTTGCAGAAACAGTTGGACACTTTGAAAAAGGTATCTGATAGATTACAACTGACTGTAAATTTAAGTAAAACTAATATCATGGTTTTTAGAAATGGAGGCATTTAGCACAAGATGAAAGATGGTTCTACGGCAGATCAGAAGTCAAAGTGACAAATAGTTATAAATATCTAGGTATATTTTTCACACAAAATTAAGCTTAAATACATGCTGGCTGGAGACGTGTAGGAAAGGAAAGAGAGGGGTCATTGACATTTTAAGAACAATGAGAAGACTGAATTCAGTTGATGGGGTCTTGTTTTGGAAATTATTCGACACCCAGATACAACCAATCCTGACATACGCATCTGAGGTGTGGGGTCTGTTGGATAACGCCCACATGGAAAAAGTTCATACTTATGCAATAAAACGTGTTATGCGTGTGCCGTTACATGCATCAAATAAGATAGTTTATGGTGAAAGTGTCGATATCCTCTGTTTATACGAACATATATCAAATCAATTAAATACTGGTTAAGATTAGTTCATTTACCTACCACCAGACTCTGTAACCAAGCGTATGAAATGCTTTTGCTACAACACGATATGGGAAAATTTAACTGGGTATCTCGTGTAAAGAAAGTACTAACAGAAAATGGTTTTGGTATCGTCTGGCTTTGTCAGGGTGTAGGCAATACTGCGAGGTTTATATCCGAATTTACTGATCGTTTAATTTGTTCTTACAGACAAAACTGGCATTCCAGCATGGATGGAAACGTCAAATATGAATGGTTTCTCTCATTTAAAAGTAGTTTGGAAATGGAAAAGTATTTCATGTTTATTACAAATAAATGGCATAAATATAATTTAACAAAACTTCGAACTAGAACACTGGGCCTCAATGCAAACAGAAAATGGTTCGAAGCATCGGACAATAAAGCATGCCCCATGTGTGTAGAGGGAAACAACAGTGAAGATGAAGTGCATTTTGTTTTTGATTGTCCTGCTTACGCAGATATTCGACAGTAGATGTAAAATTTTCAGGGAGCCAGCTGCTCAAAGAAAAGACCTCGTAGCAATTCTATCTAGTAAGAATGAACAAAATACCATATCATTTGCAAGATATATAGCAGAAGCTTGTGATTTTCGAAGAAAGAATATCTTAAACAATTTGTTGAGCCAAAATGTGTGACGATGTATGAATTCACTGTTAGCGTTTTCGTGTATTTTTCATGGCTTGATGGTCGAAGACAATGGATTGCTGAAGTGTGCAGAGTGAGTGAGTGAGTGTGTTGTGTTGTGTTGTGTGTGTGTGTGTGTGTGTGTGTGTGTGTGTGTGTGTGTGTGTGTGTGTGTGTGCGAGCGCACGCGCGCGCGTGCGCACGTGCGCACGTGTGGTGTATGTGTGTGAGTGTGTTTGTATCCGCAAACGTTTGTGTTGCCGATTGTAGATTTGAATTTCTGTTTATACTGTTCGATTTCTATGTCTTTTTGTCTTGAATGGCAGATATTTGACGCATGCTGTTAATACTGAAATTGTAACCCCCTTGCCAACAGGGCTTGTTTGCCATTGGCAATAAAACTGTGTCAGTGTCAGTGTCTCTCTCTCTTCTACAACACTCCCACCCCAGTCCCCCCTCTCTCTGCGTCTGCCAGTCTTCTATCTGTCTGTTTATCTCTCTCTCTCTCTCTCTCTCTCTCTCTCTCTCTCTCTCTCTCTCTCTCTCTCTCTCTCTCTCTCTCTCTCTCTTCTCCCAACTCTCCTTCCTCTCTCTTCTCCAACACTCCCACCCCATCTCTCCCTCCCTCTGTCCCTCTGTCTCCCTCCCTCTCTCTCTCTCTCCCCCCCCCCCCCCTCCTCTCTCCCTCTCTGTTTTGCTCTCTCTCATATCAACAACCTTGCGAACGCATTTCCCTTTAAACCCCACCCTACACTAAAGATAAGGTGAACAAGTCACTCACTCTACATCTGTGCATCTTATTTTCAGCAGGCAGTGTACCAACATATATCGCATCACCGACATTACCAGAGCTTTTCATTATCGCATCCTCACTCCCTCTGCCTCCTCCCTCCATCCCTCCTTGTCTGTCTGCCTGTCTGTCTATCCGTAAGTCCATCCGTCCGTCCGTCCGCCGCCCCCTTCTCTCTCGCTCTCTCTCTCTCTCTCTCTCTCTCTCTCTCTCTCTCTCTCTCTCTCTCTCTCAAACTGAGACTATTTGTCTGCCTGCTATCAGCAATCACCGTTAATTCGTATTTCCATTTTTTTTTAAATTTAGAAATGTTCACATTTCCAGTACTATCCATCCAGTCTAACGTTTCGCATGTTAGACGTTATGTTGCTCACAGATCAGCTGACCACGTAGGCTACATCAGAAGATGAGAGCACATTTTTACCTACGGAACGACGCAAAGCCGAAATACCCAAGACTGACATCTTAAACCAGTATCCACGTAGTCCTCAGCTCAAACGACAAACACTGTTTCAGTTTACCAGTGGCACGTACAGTGACTGCTGGCATGAGATGAAGCGCTGCAATAAAACGTTGTGTACAGTAGACCGGTCGCATGAATGGTACGAACACGTGACCAAAAAAGAAGCAGCGCGTTTCACACGTGGGACTTCTACAGACGATTTGTCTTCCCTGCAGTGCAGATCGAAAACGCTTTACAGGTAACAAATTTAATTCCCGAACTTAAAAAAAAAACGTAAACAAAACAAAAAACAAAAGCCACACACACACACACACACACACACACACACACACACACACACGCATGCACGCGCGCTAATACACATGCGCACGCATATACACGAACACACACGCACACACGCACGCACACACACACACACACACACACACACACACACACACACACACACACACACACACTCGCGCGCGCGCACGCACACACACACACACACACACACACACACACACACACACACACACACACTCCTAACATCAGGCGGACCATCTCGAAACGAGATCTCCATGTTTCCAAACACAGTTAAAAAGAGACATGGGGCTGTTTGGAGTGTGCTCAAAACCACCTGTGCGCTCCGTAGTGAAAAGCAACTCCCATCATTTTCACATCCCTCCTTCCGTCCATCCTCTCTATTCCTGTCCATTCTCCATGCCACAATGCATTGCAATTCATTCACGCTATTATCATGCCCCCCCCCCCTCTCTCTCTCCCTCTCTCTCTGTGTCTCTGTTTCTCTCTCTGTCTGTCTGTCTGTCTGTCTGTCTGTCTGTCTTCTTCTCTCTTTTCTCTCTCTCTCTCTCTCTCTCTCTTCTCTCTCTCTCTCTCTCTCTCTCTCTCTCTCTCTCCATTCCCACGCTTGCACTGCAATTTAATTCACCCACGCCATAATACTCATTCTCTCTCTCTCTCTCTCTCTCTCTCTCTCTCTCTCTCTCTCTCTCCTCTCTCTCTCTCTCTCTCTCCCTCCCTCCCCTCCGCCTCCATTCCCTAAGCTAGCACTACAATTCAATTCACCCATGCTATAATGCTAATTTTGTCTTGTTTCTCTTGCTCTCCCCCCACCCCCACCCCTCACCCCCATTCCCGGTGCCGGTGCTAGCACCACGATTCAATTCACCAATGCTGTTATGCTCATTCTCTCTCTCTCTCTCTCTCTCTCTCTCTCTCTCTCTCTCTCTCTCTCTCTCTCTCTCTCTCTCTCTCCTGCCATGCATCAGCCGTTCTCCCAGGAATCACAACGGGGCTGCAGTCATGGTCGTAGAACCACGTCCCCAAGTCAAGGCATTCGTTACGGGGATCACCAGGGACATGTGGTAGTGGCTGGTGGTAGGCCGTCTCCACCAGCAAGCTGGCGAAGACAGGACACACAAGCTGCAAGCCTTCAACGCCCGAGGGCATCAAGTGGACCCTGGGACCGACTCTGGGCTCGCACTGACAGCGCGGTACGCAGACACCACACAGAAAACGACGCGAAATACTGGAATGGGCAGTGACGGGGGCTTCCACAGCAGCCAGGTCAAAGCGCTATGCCGATGCCGGCAAGGAGACATACGATGCCAGGTACCGACTACGAACACGTGATGGGTGTATTAAGACAGTAAACATTACAAACGGCCTTTCTGTGGCTGGAATACAGCGACGAACAACGAACCGACTTCCCAAGAGACCCGTTTAATGGGGATACAATGGACAAAACGATCGATTAACATTGTCCGTGATATCTGTTGCCCTTTGATGAACAGACGTTAAAATAACCACTGAACTCAATTGAACTGCGAATGGAGACCTTCGCCAGAATCCAATGTATGTTTAGACGACTATGAGATTTATTCGATCCTGGCTAAGGATTTGTGATCTGCCTGAAGAAAGATTTTATCAGAAAAGCGTAAAATATGCTACATCTCTTACCGAAATGGGGCATAAAAGTCTATGAAAGACGAGTGTTAAGCATGAATGGATTTGGATATATCCTGGTGCAACAAAGCGTCGGTGATACAAGCTATTTCCAGTCTATTTCAGGCATAGATTTGGGGATCAATATGTTCAAACTCCACATAACTTTGAATCACAGGAATGTCTTAAACTACACTCTAAATTTACGCTGTCATTGCAAAATAAGATTTATTTGAATTACAACATATTCAGATGTCACGAAGAAGCGTAAGTTAATTTTGAATTTAGTATTTCTCTTGTCTGGGTGCATTAAAATGAGATTTAAATGCAACGTGTTACCGAAAAATTAATCATGTTCGGCTTCAAAACGAAACCTTGAAGACGAGTCAATGTGCTGGCAGAATGTAAAGCGTATAAAGTATTAAGTGAATATGCAAATGCTGCTCACAAAGCCAATAGCAGTTTGTCGTGTGTGATCTCGTGTAATGATGAAATGCCTGTGAGAGAGCACATATTTCCTATTAATTTTTCTTTTCACAAACAGCTACAAACAAGAAAAGAAGACTTCGAGGAAGTGCATGATCAAGTCTTGGAACGATTTTAACAGATTCTGAATTAGTGACAGAATGAACGAGTAAATACTTCGGATGACTGATGACAGATGCTTATGATGGGTGATCATTAAAAGTTGATGATTGATAATGGAGGATAATTTATGATTAACGAGGACTGATTGCAGATTATAATGGCTGATTGAAGGTTAAACGGGATTTAGAAAAGTGACCGATTTCTCACAGTAAATGGCAATACTGATCGGTAATGACGATACCTGACGATGACTGGTGATCGATATTGATGACTGATGATTGGAAGGTGATCTATAAAAATGATTGATGATGAAAGATGATCAGTAATCATGCCTGATGGCGACTGGTGATCAACACTGATGATTGATAATGGCTGTTGATCAATGATGATGATTGATAATGGCTGTTGATCAATTATGATGATTGATAACGACCGGTGACAATAACGCTTGACTAACATGTCTTTTGACAGGAAATAGATGATGGCCGATGGCTGAACTTGACTGACGAATGGGTGATAACGAATGAACGACAGACGATGAATCAAGCTTGATGCCGATCGATGTCATTAATGGCGATGGATTGTAATCGATGGGCTATCCATGGATGATGATATCGGGGATCGATAATGATGAGAATAAATGACTGGCGTTTGATTAATGCGATATTTGAAACTTGGATGCTGAGTTCCGATGATCTATGAAGACCGATGACGAGATACTAGTGTGAATGGTGGACTGACGATATGGGGGAAAAAAGACTGGCAGAATAAAT
>CM031604.1:65573108-65580608 GCA_018398815.1 Conus ventricosus
CGTCTAAACTTAGGTTTGCCACAGAGAGAGGCCAACGTCCTAGTGTAAAACCCCCGTCCTCTCTCTCTCTCTCTCTCTCTTCTCTCTCTCTCTCTCTCTCTCTCTCTCTCCTTTCTCCCCCCACTTTCTCTCTTTCTCTCCCCCTCTCTCTCTCTTTCTCTTCACCCCCTCTCTCTCTCCCTATCTTTCTCTCTCATCGTCTCCTCCCCCCCCCCTCTCTCTCTCTCTCTCTCTGTCTCTCATTGATTCCTGCTCCCTTCAAGCACCAATCAATGGAGGCCTTTAAACTAGGACTGTGTCTCGATTTTTTTAACATGAGGCTCTTAGACCGCTAAACGGACGGAGCCAACAAATAAACCCTTTAAAAAAAAAAGCAGGGCGTGTCGATCGCGTGGTCTTTAGCAGGCACGCTAGACAATGTGGATCAACCCCAAACAGACACCAAAGGCCTGGTCGTAGGCAAGCTGAATAAAGTGGACCAGCTCCAAAGAGCCAACGCGCGATGTGGTGGTGCTTGCAAGCCTCTTTGCTCGGTAGGGGAGGCAGAAATGGGATGGGAGTTACCTTCTGCCGGACTGTTGTTGCTGCGCTGTCTACAGCGCATTTCACTGCGTTCATGAACTTCGTGATTCGCACGAGTAAAAAAAAAAAAAAAAAAAAAAAAAACAGAATTCGTCAAATCGCGCTGCCAATATGTGTATTAGAAAGAGGGAGGATGGATGAGGTATGTGGGTGGATTAATAGGTAGGAAGGTATTTAAGCAAGCAAGTACAAGACATATATATATATATATATAGAGAGAGAGAGAGAGAGAGAGAGAGAGAGAGAGAGAGAGAGAGAGAGAGAGAGAGGAGGGGGGGGGGGGAGAGAGAGAGAGGGGAGGGGGTATTTCAGCAAGCAAATACAAGATATATAGTGCAGAGACGAAGAAGAAAGTTTAAGTATGTATAAAGATTACATGGATATAAATAGAGAGACAGAGAGGGAAAGAGAGAGAGAGCGAGAGAGAGACAAACACACACAAAGACAGTCACAGACAGACAGGCAGAGACAGAGACAAAACAGATAGAGACAGACACAGACAGACAGGCAGAGACAGAGACAAAACAGATAGATAGAGACAGACAGACTGATAGAGACAAAACAATAGGCGAAATAAACAGCCTCTAATTCACATTCTTTCTCTTTGAAATCGACTCAATTTTCAAAATAAACAAGATAAATGTCTGCTACGCGGGCTGAAATTCCGACAGGAAATCTAATTACGTACCGCCATTACTCTTTCCGCGTGCACCGTCTATGCCAACCTTCTTTGACATATCCACGAAGCGCTCGGTAGTGTCTGTCTGTCTGTCTGTCGGTCGGTCTGTCTCTCTGTCTGTCAGTCTGTCTGTCTGTCTGTCTGTCTCTCCCTTTTTCTTTTCTTTTTTGTTTTGTTTCGTTTCTTCTCCATTCACTGGTCACTCACTCTACATCCTCCTCTCCTGGTTCTAAACGAAGAGCACCGTCTGTGTACAAAAATATTTGACAGTGCAAGAGAGCATCGTTGATCAGCTCCAGAAGAGAGACGAACTTAACCCGAGTTAAGACCACCCTACAGTGAATTCGACTGGGCGATAAATCTGATACGAAGACAACAGTGGCGACTCTCTCCTCTCTCTCTCCTCTCCTCTCCTCTCTCTCTCTCTCTCTCTCTCTCTCTCTCTCTCTCTCCTCTCCTCTCTCTCTCTCTCTCCTCTCCCAATGAGCGGTCCTCTCTCTCTCTCTCTCTCTCTCTCTCTCTCTCTCTCTCCTCTCTCTCCTCAGCCCCTAACAATGAGCGGTTCTCTCTCTCTCTCTCTCTCTCTCTCTCTCTCTCTCTCTCTCTCTCTCTCTGACCCCACCACTACTCACCCTCCATCAGCCTCCCTCCTTTCATCTGGCCGTCTACACACATTACGCTGCCCGATTTCTTTGTGATCAAGATGGGTATTAGTTCCAGACAGCCCCGCAGTCCCGGAATGGCCTCGTGACGACAAGGCAGACTGACTAATAGACTACAGAGGCGACAGGCGACGACCTTTCTATCTCGGGGAAATGGACGCGCCTCGTGGCAAGAGGTCCCCCCCCCCCCCCTGCCCTTCTCCCCCTTGCCGGAGTAGTGCCGGCCCACGCTTCCCTTGCTCTAGAAGCCTCGGACATTTTCTTTTCTTCTTGCGGAAAGGGAGAGATGGGGAGGAGGGGGGAGGGAAGTGGAGGAGGAGGGAGAGAGGGGGACGGGAGTGAGAGGGTGTGTTGTTGGGATGGGAGCACTACCACACATGTACTCAGACTAATGTTGTCTCCAGGGCTGGGTTCGGGGACGGTGGATGTTTTGAGCACTTTAGCACTCTCTGCGCGTCCCCTATTATCTTGGATGACCTCCGTTAATAGATCAGTAAATAAATGATATGTCATAAATAAATAACAAATAAACAAGTAATACATAAATACATTAAAAAATTGACTGTCGACCTCCCCAAATAAACAACTGTAATGAATAACAAATCTTTTTCGGTGTGTCAAGAGTAGCCGCAAGGGAATTCAGAACTGCTGGTCGCTTTCGTCGGAAGATGCCCCCACCAATCCTTTTTGTTCACACCTCCTCTCCCCATACAATGTCTTTGTCCCTGTACTCATTCCAGGCTGTAGAAGACCCCTGAACCTTCCTTAGCTGTAATTTTGTTCGATTCCTCTCTCTCTCTCTCTCTCTCTCTCTCCTCTCTCTCTCTCTCTCTCTCTCTCTCTCTCTCTCTCTCTCTCTCTTTTGCCCCGATCCTCCCTGGAAAAAAACCCTCTAAACAGGCCCTGCTTGCTACCATGTATTTGTTCTTTCTCCTTCTCTCTGCTTCTCCCTCCTCCTTCCCCGACACCTCTCTCTCTCTCTCTCTCTCCTCTCTCTCTCTCTCTCTCTCTCTCTTGTATACAGATCCCCCCTTCAGTAGGGGCTGTGGCCTGAACGAAATAAACCATTTTCCATTTCTCTCCGTCTCTGTCTCTGTCTCTCTCTGTCTCTCTGTCTCTCTCTCTCTCTCTCTCCTCTCTCTCTCTCTCTCTCTCCTCTCTCTCTCTCTCTCTCTCTCTCTCCATACGCACAGTTTTCTGTCGCCATAATTCCTCGAGGAAATAAAACATACAGCCCGACTTGTTTCATACGTAAACGATTTACTTACAGTCGTCGTTTGTAATGAATGTCTTGCTATGTTCTAGACGCCATCACGGAGTTTGACATCATTGACTGACGTGTGGGAAGAGGTCGTGAGCTTGCCTGTTCCTGCAAGAGTTATCGGAAGTTTGCTTGTGTTAGACTGCTTGCTGACTGGAGATCACCAGCTCGTGTTGCGTTGCATTTTCTCGTACTGTATTGTGTTGTGTCGTTCTGCATTTTACTACCTGGCATAGCAGTCTGTTGCGCGGTGAGGTGTTGCATTGAATCCTGTTGTACTGCCCTGCTTTGTTGTGTACTGCGTTGTTTTACTTTGTATGGCACCGCATTGTACTGCGCTGTGTTGTAGTGTTCTGCATCGACTTGTGCTGTAAATTATTGTATTTTATCACGGTGTACTGCATTCCTTGTTATACTGCATTATGGTGTATCACGTTATGTAGAATGTATGCACGTATTCAGTAAACGTCGCTGGTCTCGCCTTCAGCTCCATTACAAGCGCTGCCCCTCACCATCTGACTGAAGTTCTTCAAAATGTACAACCCCCACGCCAACTCCGATCAATGGTCTGATTCCAGCGGCTCAACGCGCCTCGCGTGAAATCCTAATCCTTCAGTGAATCTTCCTTTCCAATTTCGGCCCCATCCGTCTGGGGCACTCTACCTCACAATCTTTGCCATTCCACTACGCTTAAATCCTTTAAAACTGGTCTTAAAATGTTCTTTTTTCCAAACTGCCCATTGATATGATTAACTATCTCAATGACTTTCCGTTATCAAGCACGTGAATTTAGTCTTTGTGTGCATGTGTGTCCGTTGAGACAGAGAAAGACACACAGGACAGAGAGAGAGAGAGAGAGAGAGAGAGAGGGAGGGCGGGAGGGAGGGACGGAAACATAGACAGAGACAGAGACAGAACATGGCAAGCCTGTGCATGAACAAGTATTATGGATTTTTTTCTTTCTATACTGTTTCATAGATGTGTGATGTGGATAAACGTGTTGATGAACAGTGTTTATACATGTGCATTAGATTCATTGTAAAGCGCTTGAGCTCTCTGACAAGGAGCCGGCGCTCTAAAAATATCTATTCTTCTTCTTTTTCTTCTTATTATTACAATTATTATTGTTGTTATTATGACTATTGTTACTAGCATTATCATTATCATTACTGTTGTTGTTGTTCTTGCTTTTGTTCTTGTTACTATTATTATCATCATTATAAGTAGTAGTAGTAGTAGTAGTAGTAGTAGTATGGTTGTTATTATCATTGTTGTTATCATTACTATTGTTATCATTATCATTATTATCATTACAATTATTATTATTGTTTCGTATCTTATTCTATTGCACCGCATTGCACTGCGAACACCGTACTGTAATTTGTTGATTTGTATTCTGTTCTACTGTATGATACAGTACTATTCTGTATTCTATCGCATTCTGTTCCATTGTACTAAATTGTGCTGTCCTGTCATATTGTCTTGTGTTCTGTTGTGTTGCATTGCACTGTGTTGTGTTGTACTGTGTTCTGTTTTGTTGCGTTGCACTGTGTTGTGTTGTACTGTGTTCTGTTTTGTTGCGTTGCACTGTGTTGTGTTGTACTGTGTTCTGTTGGGTTGTATGGCACTGTGTTCCATTGCACTGTGTTCTGTTGTACTGTGTTCTGTTGCGTTGTATTGCACTGTGTTGCATTGTACTATGTTGTGTTGTACTGTGTTCTGTTGGGTTGCATTGTACTGTGTTGCATTTGTACTGTCTTGTGCTGTACTGTGTTCTGTTGTGGTGTGTTGCACTGTGTTGCATTGTACTGTGTTGTGTTGTACTGTGTTCTGTTGTTTTGTATTACACTGTATTGCATTGTACAGTGTTGTGTTGTACTGAATTTTGTTGTGTTATATTGCACTGTGTTGCATTGTACTGTGTTGTGTTCTACTTTGTTCTGTTGTGTTGTATTGTTGTGTTGTACTGTGTTCTGTTGTGTTGTATTGCACTGTTGCATTGTACTGTGTTGTGTTGCACTGTGTTCTGTTGGGTTGCATTGTACTGTGTTGTACTGTGTTCTGTTGTGTTGCATTTACTGTGTTGTGTTGTACTGTGTTTCTGTTGTGTTGCATTTACTGTGTTGTGTTGTACTGTGTTCTGTTGTGCTGCATTGTACAGTGTTGGTTTGTACTGTGTTCTGTTGTGTTGCATTGCACAGTGTTGCATTGTACAATGTTGTGTTCTACTCTGTTCTATTCTGTTGTATTGCACTGTGTTGCATTGTACTGTGTTGGTTTGTACTGTGTTCTGTTGGGTTGTATTGCACTGTGTTGCATTGTACTGTGTTGTGTTGTACTGTGTTCTGTTGTGTTGCATTGCACTGTGTTGTGTTGTGTTGTACTGCGTTCTATTGTGTTGCATTGTACTGTGTTGCGTTGTGCTGTGTTCTGTTGTGTTGTATTGCACTGTGTTGCATTGCACTGTGTTTGTTGTACTGCGTTTCTATTGTGTTGCATTGTACTGTGCAGTGTTGTACTGTGTTCTGTTGTGTTGTATTGCACTGTGTTGCATTGTACTGTGTTGTGTTGTACTGCGTTCTGTTGTGTTGTATTGCACTGTGTTGAATTGTACTGTATTGAAGTTTGTATTGTTTTCTGTTGTGTTTGTATTGCACTGTGTTGCGTTGTACTGTGTTGTGTTGTACTGTGTTCTGTTGTGTTGTGTTGCATTGTGTTGTGTTGTACTGTGTTCTGTTGTGTTGTATTGCACTGTGTTGCATTGTACTGTGCTATGTTGTACTGTGTTCTGTTGTGTTGTTGCACTGTGTTGAATTGTACTGTATTGAATTTGTAATGTTTTCTGTTGTGTTGTATTGCACTGTGTTGCGTTGTACTGTGTTGTGTTGTACTGTGTTCTGTTGTGTTTGTGTTGCATTTTGTTGTGTTGTGTTGTACTGTGTTCTGTTGTGTTGTATTGCACTGTGTTGCATTGTACTGTGTTGTGTTGTACTGTGCTCTGTTGTGTTGTATTGCACTGGGTTGCATTGTACTGTGTTGTGTTGTACTGTGTGTTGCATTGTACTGTGTTGTGTTGTACTGTATTCTGTTGGTTGTATTGCACTGTGTTGCATTGTACTGTGTTGTGTTGTACTGTGTTCTGTTGGGTTGTAGTGCACTGTGTTGCATTGTACTGTGTTGTGTTGTACTGTGTTGTGTGGGTTGTATTGCGTTGTATTTGTCCTTCGCATTGCACTGTATTGCAGCGTTCTACAATGTATTGCATTCTGTTGTGTTGATTTCAGATGCAATATCTTCTGTTGCATTGTATCGATTCCGTTGCATGCATCGTGTTGTATTCTGTTGCGTTGTGCCATATTCGGTTACATTGTCATCTGTGTCTTCACATTGTAATCTGTGTCTTCGTCGTCGTCATCGTCGTCGTCGTCGTCGTTGTCGTTGTGGTTGTTGTTGTTGTTGTTTCATTCACATGCATTCGATAAATATTAACTTCTTTTGTTGTGTTACATTTAACTGTTTTGTGTTACACTGCATTTGTATCCCTTTGCACTGATCGTATACTGTTCTATTGAACCGCGCTTTAATATTAGACTGCTGTGTGATGTACTGTACTCTGTTGCGTTGTACCACCATACTGTGTTGAACTGTGTCACAATGCATTGTGTTTCATGCATTCTGTTGTATTTGATCTACTTTTCTACGGTCACTAACTGCTGTCTGAAAGGTCGTGGGTTTGTGCGTGCATTCTGTGGTTTCGTACGCATTTGTACTTCACATTCGATCCACTCTGACCCTCCAACAGATTTCTCTGAGTTACGTCGTTCCACACATTGAACTTTTCTGCATTGGTACAGGTTTTACATTTCTTGTGTCGCTGTTTTCTCGGTTTCTCTTTCTTTCTTTCTTCTTTCTTTCTTTCCTTCTTTTTCCAATCCATATACCTAGATTCTTCTACAGAAACACCTTCCTTGTCTAACGTGTCGCGTGTGTTCTCTGACCACAAAGTCTTCGAGCCGATCTTCAACAATAAAACTTTTTTTTTCTGTCTCTGTTAAGCCAAGCTTGGTTCAGCTCTTGCGGTGAGGATCTGCACGCATTCTTCCCACATAAACCTAACATTGGACCCAAGGCAGATGGAACTAATTCATCTAAAATCGTCACACCCTGCTGTCGTGGTATCTTTGACGTGCGCTAAGTGCAAGCCGTCACACTGGGCCACGGGTGTCTCATACCACGACAGTGTTTCATCAGATTTAGATTTAAAATACACGCGCGCGCGCACGCACACACACACACACACACACACCACCACCACA
>CM031604.1:65583108-65598108 GCA_018398815.1 Conus ventricosus
AACTGTCATTTCAATGAGAAAGAATTTAACAGTTGCAGCAGCGAATACCACGAGGCGCTGAAAAATAGTGGCTACAACTACAATTACAATACAACCCAGATAGCAACAAACAGCAACAGGAAAAACAGAAAAAAAAAATTAATGTATAACCCTCCAATATGGAAGAACAAAAACAACGTAGGAAAAGAATTCCTCAGAATCCTAAAACACATTCCCAAAAGAAATTACATCAAAAATTCAACAAAAATACCTCAAGCATCATACCGAATGCCCAACCTTAAAAATATAATTGATTCTTCCAATAAAACCAAAAAACAACAAAAAAAAAGAAAGGTATGAAAAAGGGTATCTTGTAATTGCACAAAAAAAACATGCCCCGAACAATAAATTCTCTACAACAACAACTTTTTGTACCAAGCACGTAACAACAGACAGTGATAAAGAAACATACAAAGGATCACGGCAAACCATTTAAAACCAGATAGCAAACCATAAACAGTCCTTTAAAAACGAAAAATATAAAAACCAAACAGAACTAAGCAAATATATTGGAAACTTAAAGATAAAAATAATACAACATATCATGGAAAATTATAAAAAGAGCAACACCATACAACAAAATTCTAAAAAATGCAACTTGTACTACAGAAAGTGGCTGATATAATATGTAAACCCATCTAGCATCTCTGAACTCTAGAGTAAAAAAAAACAATTGCAAGCAATAATGAAATCCTTTTTCTATGCACCATTCTAACACCCCCCCCCCCCCCCCCCCCCCCCCCTGAACGTGTGCCCCCAAAATCGCAGGCCACGTCCCCCACGTGCAGAGCCAGCGCCCCACCCCACACCATATGAAACCGTGGCGGCCCAATTGAACCCTGACGAGAACGCCGGCTCGAAACAAATTGTTGGTTTTAAAATTTTTCCATTTAAAATCCTATTTTTAACTGGTATAATATATATATATATAGTTAAATAATATATAAAATATATAAATATATTGTCATGTGACGTGCCTCACACAAGCATGTGACCCCATCCACATGAATTATGATATGAAATCATTTTTCCCCGTGCCCAATTAAGGAAGAATATTCATATGGCCTTGACTAGTGTAGCGGCGTCCCCAATAATTGTGAGTAATGACTCATCAAGAAACGAATGTGTCATGGGTGAAAGACCACTGAGTGATAGTTTAACAAGGGCTGGTAAGGTAAGGTTTCTGTCATGTGTTTTTGAACACTGAGTAAAAAACTCACTAGAAAGGGGGAAAGAATTCAATTTTAAACCCGCAGATGCCTAGAGACCGAACCCATCAGGACGGTGGTCCTCTTTTGCTTTACATCATTACCAGTTAGCGATAGATAGTTGGGGAAAGCTACAGGGGGAAAATTAAAGAAGAGAGAAAGAATTTCATTGTTGAAAATTTAGAAGAGGTTAAATTACACGAACCTTATTCGTGTTCAGCCATCACCCTTCACCCTCACCCTTTTAAAACCCCTTCGTCCCTTCACCCTTCAACTTTCACCCCGTGAGGTGGTTGAAGATGCCATGGTGTTGGAATCACTACCGTAGTTATTTTATCAGCCCCAGCCAGTAACCAACTCCAGGGAGAGGAGTTGAAGCTCTCATTTCGCAAAGAAGACAGAAGAAGTCGCGAAGAGAAGGGCGAGAACTCGTATCTCCAGACAAGAGAATTCGAGGGGCATATATTGACTCAGATAGGGAGACAGGAAAGGAGAAAGCAGAAGCTTACTTGAGGCAGCAGGTCCCTCAGTGATTACGGGAGTTATGTAGTCTCCTGGTCCGGAATTTTGGGATAAAACGAAGTGAAGGCCATAGCTTTTATAGAAGCGGAACTAGGATTTATTTAATCTCTCAGTGTAAAGAGAATACAAGTGTGAAGACTATTTTAATGCTCTCAGTGGTAAAGAGAGAATACAAGTGTGAAGCTATTTTTTCTCTCAGTGTAAAGGAGAGAAACATGTGGTGAAGATTGAATTTTGCCTCTCGGTGAGGCAGAAGGTACATGTTGGCGGATTTATTGTTCCTCTCAGTGCGAGAGAGAATATCAGTGTAAAATCTGTTACAATTTTGTTGTGATTAGTAAAGTGTTTATCACTGAAGGAAGGTAGACGAAAAACATTCGGTAGTGCTCCTTTGAGTGATTTGGAAAGATTGCGTGTGCGAATGAGTAAATGCTGTCATGAATGCGGGTATGCAAAGTGACAGTGTGACAGAGTGACCCCACTCCAAATTCACTGCGTAGCTGCCTGTGTTCTCCAGAAAAAAAAAAAAAAAAAAAGAAAGATTCTTTTGTGCCTAGGGGGTCAAAAAAAAAGAGTTATATTTGTACCCTCATGGTTTTGAGAAGAAAAGAAAAAGGAAAAGGTTTCTATTTGTAACCTCGGACTTTCTATTTGTGCCCTCAAGGGTTTGAGGGAAAAGAAAAAAAAGAAGAAAGTTTAATTATTTATTGTGTATAATATTTGCATTTGTTGTTGTTTTTTTCTATTCTATATTGTTAGGGTGGTTGACATTTATTTTGGTTGCTCTACTCCGTTAAGGTTTTTGTTTTTGTAGGATTTCTTTGACCCTTCCCCCAACCTCAGAGACCGATAGCCTCACATTCTCTTGCTCGAACCTGCAGCAAGGGGGCAGGGCGTTGAGGAAACGCTGTCCCGTCCCCTAGGAGGATAGTATTTGTCCCCTTTCCCAACTGATAGCCCCAACCTCTTCCTGCGTTTAGCAGGGGGACAGCTTTGGGGAGTCAATAGTCTTTCCCTTCTGATAAAGTATCAATTTCTTTCGCTTTCCTATTGTTTTCATTTGATTTTTCCCAATGCCCCTCAAGTTGGGATCAACTTCTCCTCCTCACGCTAATAGTGTAGTGTGGAGTTTGATTACCGCTCTGCCCAAATAAACATCTTTATCTTTATGATTATGTTTTTTTTTCTGGTTGGTGCGAGATTTTCCTTTGATTTGGGTGATGTGCATTTATTGATAATGATTTGTTTAGTATTTTGTATTATTACTGTAGTTGTGTGTATATTGTGCAGTGTTTGTTTTTTCCGTCTCCATATCACGAGACAGTGACCACTAGGTGCTGTCTGTGGCTTCTTTTGCATTTCCCTGGATTCTGCTCACTATTCCGGTCCTGGTATCCTTTCATTTCCTTTTCACCCCCTTTTTCAAAACCTCTTAATCCGCTCCTCAATAGGGCTCCTATCTAGTTTTTTTCTTTTCAAACAATTCATCTTTTAGGTAGGTTTTCCGCTAGTTTTGTGTTTCTTCCCCCTCTTTTTTTTAATTGTAGTGCTTCCATTTGTTTTGTAAATTTATATTCAATTTTTTGTATAAGGCGGTACATTTGTTTTGCACATGTTTGAAATTAAGTAAGAAAGAAAGACGACAACAAGAACATTTGAGAACTAAAACTTATAAAGAATTAGTTTCAGCAAAACTTTATTTGTGTTTTATTTTTTTTGCTTAGGAAAACAGTTTGTATTAAACTTCATTTTGTTTTGAAATTCCAAATTGATAACAGTTGCAAATTATTTTTGAAAAATACATTCCTTGGATTTCATATCTACCCTGTTTTAGTAATGGTTTTTTGTTTACACCGAAATTGAATTCTGTATTTGTATATACTATAATTACGGTTTTGTGAAACATAATATCATCATATTATCGCCTTATTTTATTCATAGACTTTGAGATTGTTTGTGTTTATATCTGACGAATCTTAATGGATGATTTTGATAAATATGTAAACAAGTGCGTAACGCTTGGGTGTTTGAGGAAAAACCTACTAACTAGTGCAACAATGCACAGATAGGGCATAAGGCTAAGAGAGAGGGAAAAAATAAACTACAGAGGGAACATGCAGCTGAAGGAAAATAGACGACAGAGGGAAGCTAAAGAAATAAACTACAGAGGGAAGTTGAAATTGAAGAAAAAAATTACAGAGAAGCTGAAGCTGAAGAAAATAGACTACAGAAGGGAAATTGAAGTTTAAGAAAAAAGACTATCAGAGGGAAGCTGAAGAAAAGACCGTCAATTTAAGTAGAATGCAGTTTAGAAATTAAGACTGATTCGAATTAGAAGAATACAGGCATCGAGAGAACCTCCACCCAGTCGGTTCCCGCAGCATAGCACAACAAAAGCGGCATATATGCCAAAGTTGCCACCTTTTGAGGAAAAAACGGATGACATTTATAGTTTTTCTTTTCCGATTTGAAGTCACGCAACGTCTTGTGGTTTGGCCAAAGAATAGTGGACATTGTATATGCGTCGTTGTTTAAGGGTAGCGCCTTTGACACACTGTACCACTCCACTTGCAGCGAAACAAAATTTTAACTGGGATCATTGAAAGAAGAACTCCTCAAGAAATTTCAAAGTTCTGCTGACGTTTTTCCACAACTTCCGTTCTGTGCGCCCAGAAAAAGGAGATCGTTTCCATCGTTTCTGACGCGTATGAGTCATGTTTGGATCGATGGATCGATTTGTCTAAAACAACAGACTTTTTCATTCGACTGCGAGATCATCCTTCTTAGAGAACAACTTTTTCCAGAGCGTGGCGCAAAGGATCTGGGCCCCCGGGCCCTTTCTTAAAAAACAATTTTGAAAACGTGGAGAAATGTGTCAATGGCTGATCAGTCTTGTGTCGCTCACCCCGAAAGGCGTGGCTCAGGAAAGGAGAACTTTCATCTTTGAGTCTCATGCGTCAAGTACTATCCCATCAGACAGGGAAGTTACAGGAAAGGAAATCGTGGGTCATTTTTGAGTCCTCAGGATATACCTATCCTAGGAACGGACAAGTATCTTTCCGCGGTTCGAGTGACTTTCGTCAATACCATTTACTCCAACCGCCGGAAAGACCCTTACTCCTCAGCAAACGTTCCGAGGTCGGTGACAGCGACCACCACGTAAGACCTTTGGGCCAAGTTCGTGGACAGAACAGAAGTTCTCAAAATCATTCGCCTGCCGATCAGATCAAAGCGATGTTTCTTTTGTGATGGCAAGTTCCAGTTGAAGGAAAAATTGCCCTTTCAAACCAAATGAATTCAACCCATAGTCTCAACTGATTGTGAGGAAGGCATTGGTTTGGCACCAGATTCAATCTGTTGATGGACTGGTGTTAGAAAACGGAGCCAATCAATGGTTTGCAGCTTCGATTTGCGAGACACGGGTGCACTACTGCTGGTGGACGGAAAACTTTCGTGCTTCAAGCCCCAGTATCTATCAACACCTGACCCAAAAGTGTAGGTCGTTTGGAGCAAGATTGAAACGTTTCCCGCTGGCGAAAATTTCAGTCGATACACCGTACTACTTACGCCGGTATTCTTTCTACCACCTTGTCATTGATAACCCCAGTCATGCGACTTGATCTTGGGCAATTGCCAGGTTCGCTACAGTACATGTGGTGCTGGAGGATCCGTTTGTTCCTTGTCTTGTGAGGTACAAGATCTAATGTCATAGAGCAGGAACGCCCTAAACAAAGCCGCTAAAAGTCTCAAAACCTGGATGAATCTCCAGATTACCCTCAGATGATTTAAAAGAAATGCAGGGAAAAGACGAGGACGCGACGAACAATACTTTCTGCTGCTAAACAGACTGTCACTGACGTTACAAACGACAAACAACTACAAACGACTCTAACATTCTCTACAGTGTGTACCTGGACAGACAAAGACAGGTTGTGGGTCCAAACCACTTAGAGAAACATGCTGAACACGGGCTCATGATGCATTGTTCGCTGGTCACTGTGGGGATCAAAAGAACATTAAAGAGAGTTCTTAGATTCTTTTTATTGGTTGCCGGTGTCACTAAGGAAGTTACGAAATACTGCCGCTCATGTGACATCTGCCAAAAGAACATCTCAGAAAGGGCGCGTACCCATTCACCTTTGCACAAAATGCCTCTCAATTTCCGTTCCATTTCGAAGGTAGCTATTGACAGGTTGGAAGAACCATTTACCACTGTCCTTCTTCCGGATATCGCAATATCTTGACTTTGGTGGATACGGCGACAAGTATCCAGAAGCGAATTCCACTGAAGATAATTGATACAGTATCTGTCGCTGAAGCCTTACTTACAATTTTTCCAGATGTCTTCCAGACGAAATTCTCTCTCTCTCGGATTGTGGCACTCAATTCATTTCTGATCTCATGCGAGAAATTTACAGACTGTTGTCCAATCCCTCTTCCATTTCAACCACGCCATTTCATCCCCAATCCGAAATGGCATGGTTGAAACGTTTTCAATGAAGTTGAAGTCCCATGTTGAGAAAGGTTGCAAGGCAAGAGCCCCAGGAATGGATCGTTTCGTACACGCTTTGCTTTTTCATACTGGAAATGCCGACGAAACGCTGGGATTCTCTCCATTTGAGCTTCTTTTTCGACAACTTCTACCAAGGGTCCTTTTGATCTATGATGACACAAATGGACCGAAAAGATCGAACATACTACAGTGAAACTGTTGTACCAATACGTTTATGAACCATAATCGTTTGAAAGGAATGCATGTGAGCTTGCGCAACAGTCAGCTGATATAAAACAGATTGTACAATGTCTTTTGCAGACAGAAAAAGCAAAGCACGTTTCCTAGTTAGGGTATAAAGTCCTTGTATTACTCACTGATGAACATAACAACTTCGCGTGTTATTGGAAGGGTCCCTTTTCAGGTGGTTGAAAAACTTTCCTAGAAGTACATTATAAGATCAAAATGGCAAACACTGAGAAGGTATTTCATGTGACATGTTGAATACGTAATGTGAACGTACAAATGTTGCCAATCAACCAGTCCAGTTGAGTGGATATGTCCTGTGTCAGAACTGATGTCAACATGACAGCATATCAGTGAAGATTTGTACCCATGTGACGTACAGGGACAAGATCAAAGGTTGTGAAAACAGCAAATGTAGAGTGTTAACATCTATCCAGTGCAGATGAAGTTGTACCCCTTCCTATTCTGTCCTCTCAAAGGTGAAACCTAAGAGAATGTGGTTCTGTCATGATTTGTCTACAAGTCAAACAGACCCGCTCAAAGACATATTGGAAAGACTTTCAGGATTGTGACGATCAGACCCCAGTACAGTAACTGGATGAACCCCATATAATCAGTTAACTTCTGAAATACCAGTGCGAACCAGACCATACCCCCTCCCATTTGCAAAAAAAGAGGTGGTTGAGAAGAAATCAAGGTAATGCGGATGTAAAGGTGATGAACCTTCTACATCTCCGTACAGCCTCCACCAGTGGTATTGGTGACAACCGATGGATCAAGTGCGTTTCTGCATCGATTACAGAAAAGTAAATAAGATCCACTGTGTTCGAGTTGCCGAGCCTATCCCAACAATGGAAGAACTTCTGGTCAGCTCTCGGAAGGAAAGTATTTTGGTGATATAGACTTGACTAAAGGAACTGGGCAGATTCCAATGGCTGAAGCTGACAAGAAAAGACAGCGTGTCAAACACCTTTTGCTTTTCCAGTGGACGAAAATGCACATTTGGTTTGCAAAATGCCCCAGCTTCTTTTTGCCAGAATGATCGAGCCTGAAACACCATGAATGTGGTGCAGTCATTTTTTATACATTTGGGGTTGCTGCAAGGTCATGAGTGACCTCCTTTCTAACTTTCGAGCTGTTTTTGCAGACTCAGAGTTTTGTTTGACTGCAAAGCCATCAAAAATTCGTGCCGGTTTCAAAATCTCTCGAGTTTTTTGGGTCATTCTATTTCAGTGGGAACAATGATGCCAAGGGAAAGAAAGTGGAAAAGATTTGTATCCTTACATAAACCCACTACAAAGAAACAGATCTTTCACTCATCGGATTTGGTCTTACTATAACGATATGTAACCCCACTTTGCGTCCCTGACGGCCCCTTTGACTTGAACTGGAGCGAAAGGGACGAAAACAAACGTATTGTGTGGTCTGATATGCCAGAAGCTTGAGTTGTTCATAACACCCTCAACACCTTTCCTGTTCTAATTGGTACCCTCCCTCTCAAAGACTTTATTTTTAAGAACTGATGGCCAGTGCTAAAGGAATGGGACGGTACTGTTTGCAGAAAAAGTGCATTGTAACATCCATGCAATACGCCAGTAAGACGTTCTCAAAGACCACAGGAGAAATACTCCACTATTGAGAAGAGTGCTTGGCTATTGTAAATGGGCATGTGAGAAGTTCAGCCAGGTTCTTGACTGGAAGAAAGTTTCAGTTACAGACTGACCATAGGCTGCATGACGTTCTTGAAATCGACAAAGACTACGAACAGCAGGTTATTAAGATGGTCTTGGGCATTGCAGGAATTCCAGTTTTAACTGTTTGAACCAGTGCCCTGGAATACAACAAAATGTCATGGCAGAATTTGTTGTCCACTGAGTGAATATTCATGGACGAAATGTAACTGTCTTCAAGGAAAGACTATTCCTGTTTTTTGTCTTTCGTGAAGGGATTACGGTGTGATCACTTTTGACCGGCATTGTGATGCTATTGAATGTTTGAAAATCAAGTGGATTTATGCATAATTTGCTTGTTAAGTGACTATAAGTTTGCAAGCAAACACCTACTGATGTGATGTAATACATAATTTATTCTTTGGTAAACAATGGAAAAAATCAAGTACTATTTTATGTCTAATTTGCTGTGAAGATGAATCTATTTTATGTTTGTGATAGCAAATAACTCTTAAGAATGTATAAATACATGTTTTTTGAATTGTGCAATGAGACAAACAAATTGTTTTTCATTGTCATTGTCAAACAATGGAAATCATGTGACTTTTTCAAAGGACTATACATTACATGTTGAAAAAGAAATATGTTTAAACTATGTTTATTTTGTTTACAAGTCGATTGGAAAGCGTTTACACTTTGAAATATTCTCATTCATGAGGATTTGAAAAACACAGGATGTGAACAAAGATCAAGAAAATATGTGCTTCACATCTTAATGTATAAACACAATTTGTCTTGAATTGTTAATATCCCTAGTTGGTTTTATATCCATGTAATTTGTAAATGATATTTTGTGAGATGGGTGATCAATTATGAACTTTTTTTTCATTTAAAAAGACTGAAAGTTTGAATATCCTATTATGTGGATCATGAATGAATGATTCTATACGTGATTATTAATTTGGTGAATCTGTGTGATGGTTTACACATTTTTGAAATTCATGGCTGAAGAATGTGTTTAAGGTGAAGTTTGTATATTCCTTTTAAAAAATTTTCTGGAGCCAATTTTTTTCATCCCAGGATGGGGTGATCAATGACGTAGCCCCCCCCTCACATCAGGCATGTGACCTCCATCACATGAAGTTAGTGATATTAATCAATTCACCGTGCCACAATTAAAGGAAGAATATTCATGATGGGCTTGATAGTGTAGCGGCGTCCCCAAAAAAAATTGTGAGTATTACTCATTCAAAGGAAACGAATTTGGGTCATTGGGAGAAAGTGACCAACAGAGTGATAGTTTTAAAACAAGGTCTGGTAAGGTAAGTGCTGGTCATGTGTTGAACACTGATTATGCACTCACTAGAGAAGGGGGAAAGAGTCCAGTTATAACCCTGCAATGGCCTAGAGACTCGAAACCTTCAGGACGGTGGTCCCTTTGCTGACAGACCATCATACAGGTGAGCGATAGATAGTTTGGGGAAAGTCTACAGGGGGAAAACAAAAGAAGAGAAAAGATTCATATGTTGAATTGAGAAGCAGTACTTTACACGAACCTTATTCTGTTTCAGCCCTTCCACCCGTCACCCTTTACCCTTCGCCCTTCACCCGTAACTTTCCCCCCGAGGAGGTGGTTGAAGTATGGCCAGGGTGTGGGGAACACACCGTAGTTCAGCCCCAGCCAGTACAACACCAGGGAGAGGAGTTGAATCTCGGCATTCGCAAGAGACAGAAGAAGTCGCGGAAGGAATAAGTCGAGACTCGTATCTCCAGGACAAGATATTCGAGGGGGCAGTATAATGTCTCAGAGAGGGAGATCAGGGAAAGGAAAAGCAGGGAAGCTTTTACCTTGAGCAGGCAGGTATCGCGATCCATGATTACGGGAGCGCAGCGCTAGGACGGTATTCTCCTGGTCCGGAATTGGGATAACGGATTGAAAGGCCATAGCTTTATAGAAGCGAACTAGATTATTTTATCACTCAAGTGTAAAGAGAGATACAAGTGTGATGACTATTTTATCTCTCAGTGTAAGAGAATACAAGTGTTGAAGGCTATTTTTTCTCTCAGGTAAAGAGAGAACATGTGTGAAGATTGATTTTGTCTCTCGGTGTGAGAGAGGTATCAGTGTGCGGATTTTATTTGTCTCTCAGTGCGGGAGAGAGAAAACAGGTGTAAAATCTGTTTACAAGTTGTTGTTGTGATTAGTAAAGTGTTTCCCTGAAGGAGAGGGGGAGAAGAAAAACATTCGGTAGTGCTCTTTTGGGGTGATTGGAAAGATTGCGTGTGCGTATGGGTAAATGCTGTCATGAATGCGGGATGCAAGAGTGACTAGTGTGACATATATATATATATATATATATATATATATATTATATATATATATATATATATATACCGATTATCCCCACCTCCACTCCCACAGCAAGTCTGAACTCTTCTACGTATTAAGCTCAAAAGCCCCCCCCCCCTCTCTCTCTCTCTCTCTCTCTCTCTCTTTCCATCCATACGTCAGCACTCACCACTCATCCACTCTCCCATCCATTCACCCCGCCGTCCACACACAATACTCTCCACGATTTACTCGTGATCAAGGTCGACGTTAGTTCCGGACAGCCCCGCAGCCCTGAATGGCCTCGTGACGACAAGGCAGACTGACTAATAGACTGTAAAGGCGACAGGAAGCGATCTTCCTGTCGCGGAAATGGAAACCGCTTCTGTAACTGACAGCCCCCCCCCCCCCCCCCCCCCCCCCCCCAAAAAAAAAAAAAAAAAAGGTTCCGTGCCAGACCTGTCCATCCTAAGTAGACCCTATCCCGGGCATTCCTGGTGTATCCTGAAGGTACCGACTGTCTCTGTCGTCTCTGTCAGGTATTCTTCCTACTGTCCCCCACCTCTAGGTCTACCCAAGCTGAACATAGACAGGACGCTGACTGTGTGTCGACGTGTACAACAAATATCATCATAGTCGCTTTGGTCATTGTCACGTCATGTACCAGCCTCCACAGCGCAGTGACTTCCAAGAGCAAAGACTGAGAAGTAAGGGGGGGGGGGGGGGGGCTGGAACGATGAGGAATAGGAGGGTAGGGGGTTGTGGTTTAGGTGCCGCCTGTATTATCATTTAGGGATTGGGGGAAGGGGTTGGGGGTCAGATCGCTGCTACTCCGAGTTTACAGCCTAATACAATCGAGTCTCATCTCTTTAAATGGTTGTGTCTTCGGCAAGCCGGACTCCCATCGTCAAGCCGAGACAATCCACGCTGGTGCCTCGCTGTGTCGGGTCTGCTTAACATCAGGATAAAAGGGAATACAGGGTATTTCTTTGTCTGGCAATCTAAAACCAACACCGAACTTATTTCACACAATCAGTTGTCGTCATCTTTGTCCTGAGAAGAAGAAAAAAAGATTTTAAAAGACTGAAAGAAAACAAACAAAATGGAAAAGGAAAGAAAAGAAAACCAAAAAAAGAAAAAAAAACTATAATTTCAAACTCTGCACTCCTCATTCTAATTTAAATCTCCACATCCGCGTAACCTGCATGGCCTGCAGTCAAACCCATGAACGATCGACACCTTCACAGGAGGCTGCCAAAGTCTCCTGACCACAGGAGACGCTCAGCCCCCTTGGGCCCGCGGCTCAATGATCATGTCCTCAGCAGAGTGTCTGCTGCACAGGTATTACCTAACTCCACCATACTGCCTCAGGAACACTGTAGTCTTCGGCGGCATGTGGCCTCACGGCGACCTTGTTTAGGAAAGCCCATGAAGTCTGTTATCGCTACTCGGACTTGCATTAGCTTGTGTATGCGGAGGGCTACGACTAGCGGCGTCACTCCACCAAGAATGCAAAAACCGTCGTACAACACACACACACACACACACACACACACACGTGCGTTAACACATTATGAGTCTGTACCCCGACCGACCACTGAAACCCAGGTAACCCGCTAAATTCGCCGGTTCGAATCCTGTAAAAGTACAATATAAAATTTGTCATTTTCGCAGCCTATCTAAAAGCGTTGTCGATCTGGTTGTACCAGTGAAGAGTTAGACACGCTCCTCACTCACTCCCCCTCCCCCCCCCCCCCCCCTCCCCCCCTTCTATAACACCCTTACTTGATGTGAACGTTCAATCTAAATGTAACGAAACCCAGTCGAGAGTTGGCTAAACGCCGTCATTCCCAAGGCGATTGCCCCTGCTCTTTTTTGTTGTCATTACCGCAGCATACACAGTCCTGCTCTCAGAAGTATACTTTCGGGGACCACTGGGTACAGGGTGTGAGAAGGACAGTTCGCAGTCCAGGAGATAGATTTCCTACAGGAACACAGTGGCTTCAAAAGATCAGATCTTGATGCTTTCATGACAACAGCAGTAACCTGGTTTCACACACACACACAGACGCACGCACGCAAGCACACACACGCACGCACGCACGCACACACATACACACACATTAATATATATATATATATTATATATATATATATATATATATATATATATATATATATATATATATATATATAATATCTCTGTGTGCGTGCGTGCGTGCGTGCGTGCGTGCGTGCGTGCGTGCGTGTGTGTGTGTGTGTGTGTGTGTGTGTGTGTGTGTGTGTGTGTGTGTGTGTGAGTGTGTGTGTGTATGTGTGTGATAATCAAAAAGTCACTTGGAAAAGCGTAAACTCCGCCATGGTCGAACGGATCCTGGATCTGCCCTTTGGTCCTGATCCACTGGATCCTCCCTTTGCTCCGGCACTCCACGGATCTACACTTGATTTTTTTTTTTTTTTTTTTTTTAGCAACATTCCATCTGTTCGCCAAGTTCAGTGAAGACTGGTGCTTCAGTTTGTCCGTAATCTTGCCGCATGGATTCTGGACACACGCTCAGGTCACGACTTGCATGCTCACCTTGATTTGAAAAATTCCCATTCAAAACGGCCGAGAGAAACTGTGTGATGAGATCTAATCTCTCTCTCTCTCTCTCTCTCTCTCTCTCTCTCTCTCTCTCTCTCTCCTCAAAGTAAAATTCTAGTGTGGTGAGACAATTAAAAAAAATGATGCTGAATTAGAATGACGTTAATAAATTTTAGAAGACTGGCTACATCATATTCGTAGAAACTTGGTCATAATTTTCTTGTTAGGCAGGTTAACCATACGTAACGGAGAGCAAAGAACAATTCATGATCCTCCTGAATCCGGATCCGTCACGTGGATCCGCTCCAAAACTAAAACGTGCGCCCCTTAGGGGAAAAAAACCTAATTAAAACAGATTCAGCAGGTTTTCTTTCTATTTTTTTTTCTTTGAAGTAATCCGGTGATGGGAAGTACAAACCAATCAACCAACGGATGCCGATGAAAACGAAACTGCCTTGGCAGAAATTATTATTGCTCTCAAGGGGAAAACACTAATCTATCCCAGTAACAAAACCGCACATTACGACATGAATATTATTTTCACAGCTTTTTGACGCCATGAAGATGCCAGACACCGAGTCAAAAGAAAGGAAAACAACCTTACGACTCTCGTGAGCCGTGAGCTTAGAAAGCCGTTAATAGGACAGGTATTTCCAACTGTCTGCATTCTGCACTTTTGGAGAGAGAAAAATACGTCTTTATAGGGATGCAATCCGTGTAGTAATGCCAATGATGTGTATGCCCATGCTCCTGAATTATTGAGACCTTTTTTCATGAATCGTAATGGCCTGTTTCCACGTGTCATTGTGACCTGTTTTTACACGTCAAATTACCACTTTTCGTGAGTCATGATAACTTTTCGTTGCGATCACGTTTCCCGCATCAGGCCCGCAAAGTAAGAAAACGATTCATGATGAAACGAACAACAGACACTGTTTTGTCCTAAGAAATATTGTCTACTGTTGCTTGAAAAAAAAAAAAAAAAAAAAACTTGACTTTCGAAGCACGTCAACTTCCATAGATTTCCCCCCTAGTCCCCGGAGACTAAGGGCGAGAGCATCAAACGGCCTTGTTCCCCAACTCCCGGAATTACATTTGGCTTTCTCGCCGGGCAGCTTTATCGTCCGCCCTCTGTCAAATCGGCTTAAGCGACGCATTCATATCACTTCAGTGGTTTGGGAGTCGTCGTCTAAACGAGCATGGGCTGTGATTGGGCGTGTTCTCTCTCTGTGTGAAGGTCCCACACCCAGCCTTTGGCTGCGTTGTCTGTCTGTCTGTCTGTCTCTGTCTCTCTCTCTCTCTCTCTCTCTCTCTCTCTCTCTCCCTCTCTCTCTCTCTCTCACCCTCTCCCTCCCTCTCTCTCACTGTCTCTCTAATAGCCAGGCAGACATGTAAGATACGTCACGTCGTCACAGGCAACCGCTCTTATCCATTTTGGTTTTATGCACGCTAGTAAACACAAAACGATGGAATGAAAGAAAAGGGGTAAAAGAAGGAGGAGGAGGAAGAGGAGGAGGAGGAGAAGAAGGAGAGAGGGGGAGAGAGAGAGAGAGAGAGAGAGAGAGAGAGAGAGAGAGAGAAGAGAAGATAAGATAAGATAATGTTGCTTATTGCCCAGCCGACCGCAAAGGGCCACATCAGGGCTGTCACCACGTTAAAATCAACTCACCAGTCAGAGAGAGAGAGAGAGGCAGACAGACACAGAAACACAGGAGACAGAGGGAGGAGGAGCAAGAGGAGAAGAAGGAGAAAAAGATGGAAAGAAAGAAAACGGGAGAAATGAACAGCAACGAAGAAGAAGAAGAAGAGGGGGGGGGAGAGAGAGAGAGAGAGAGAGAGAGAGAGAGAGAGAGAGAGAGAGAGAGAGAGCGACAGACAGACAGACAGAGAAAGAGACAGACAGACAGACA
>CM031604.1:65605608-65615608 GCA_018398815.1 Conus ventricosus
AGCCCTCTACACCCTGTCCTTGAAGCCCTATACACCCTGTCCCTGAAGCCCCTTCCATCCTGTCCGTCCCTAAAGCCCTCTACACCCTGTCATTGAAGCCCTATACACCCTGTTCCTGAAGCCCCTTCCATCCTGTCCGTCCCTAAAGCCCTCTACACCCTGTCCCTGATGCCCTCTCCATCCTGTCCCTGAAGCCTTCTCCAACCTGTCCCTGAAGCCCTCCCCGTCCTGACCCCGACGCCCCTTACAACCTGAAGACTTTAACCTGTCCCTGAAGGCTTCTTGAACCTAAAAATAAACTCTCCAACTGCGTGGAGAAAAAGATCAATGACGGATATTTAGAAGATCAAAACGAAGAAAACGAGGAAGAGGAGGATGACGGTGACGGCAGTAATAAGAATGATGACGATGGTGGTGGTGGTCATGGTGGTGATGGTGGTGGTCCAAAGGAGGACCAACCAAACGAAAATCATCAAGAAAAACAAGTCATACATGATGAACAAGAAATGAATGGAACAATTCCACAACCTGTAATTTCCAGTGAATGAAAACAAAATCCCTTCAGAGATTTCTTAATATTGTGCAAACAGAACTCCGTCATAGAACCATTTTGATTTCAGCTGACACCACGAGAGAAGACGCGTTTATATCACTACGGACGTAAGGAGGGGGAAGGAGGAGGAGGAAACATTTTAACTGACGCTCACGAATGCAGTTTCACCTTCGAATGTAATCTTCTCAGAATGGCCCAGAAGGCAGTTTTCGTCAGTGTTTGCAAGCATTACGCTTCTCTTGTTGCTGTGTAAAAGCGTTTTTAACAGCTGCGTTGAACCGAACGCGGTTCTAGTTTCATAATTGCCTGACTGCATCCCTGTCAAGGCTGTCTAAACATAAGAGAAAAAAAGGTTCTTTCTGAAAACAACAAAATCAGCTAACATAATACAACTGTTGACGTAACACAAGCATCGGGTTTATCACATAATACATAACAGACTGACATCCTAATGGCAAATCACACTGTGCTGTACCGCTGGCTATGGCCATTCCGCATTCTTCGTGAACTCCCTCAGTTTAACAAAAGCTAAAACATTGATCTAAAAACATACAAATGCAACAAATACACGCACAAAAAGGAGTATGGGCAAACTGATACTGCAGAAAAAATAACAGCTAGCGCCCTCTCCAGTGTGTAGTCTCGCTACTTATTTGTTAAATGACAACATAAGTTGGGTTGTTATAAACTTAAACAAGAGAAAACAAAAACTGCTACAGACTAAACAGAGTACCGGTAAGAGAATGAGTCATGCACGTTAAAAAAAAACAGTGGACCACACTGAAAAAAAAGACAGTCAACGAGAGTGAGAGGAAATGGGAAAGCGCTAGCACAGAATTTCCAGAAACAAAGATGCAATATAAAATTCGATTATAAAACAAAAAACAAAAAGACTGAAAAAGAAAAAAAAATAATCCCAACAGTGCTAACCTGAGAGCACTGGACAGCAGTGCCGATGTGATCAGCAGCTGTGGCAAAGCGATGAAAAGTCGTTCGGAATCATTTCGGCAAGTCAGAGCTGGCAAGGGTGTTACAACATGCAGCCTTGTTTTCTCTCACAACATACAGCCTTGTTCTCTCTCTCTCTCTCTCTCTCTCTCTCTCTCTCTCTCTCTCTCTCTCTCTCTCTCTCTCTCTCTCTCTCACACACACACACACACACACACACACACACACACACACACACACACACACACACACACACTCGGTGCGACAAAATCAATTCTGGGTCTCCCAACAAGCATCTACGGTCTGTCGTGGTTTATCTCAAATTAAGACTTGTTTTGAAGAGTTGATAATAAGCAGAGGGCGCTTGACTGGTGTTTGATAACCCCTGTTGTGACACCAAATCTGGTTGAGCTACAACAGTCATTAGCACAGATATTGACGATGTGTGGCAGGGCATGCATAATGATTCCAGACAGTTCTCAAGCGGGACATCATGTGGACGTTGTATGTCCTGTTGCTGCTAGACTCTGGCAAGTTGCTGTTAATGATCGTCTGTCCTTGCATAAAACGTTAACCTCTGATTCACTCTTTAGACCAGGTGTAAGCCAGTTCTTTGTGCGTTTCTGCCTGTGCTCTCTCTCTCTCTCTCTCTCTCTCTCTCTCTCTCTCTCTCTCTCTCTCTCTCTCTCTCTCTCTCTCCTCCCTCTCCTCTCTCTCTCTCTCTCTCTCTCTCTCTCACGCGTGCGTGTGCGCGCGCGCGCACACACACACACACACACACACACACACACACACACGCAGAGCGAGAGAGTGAGAGAGAGAGAGAGAGAGAGAGAGAGAGAGAGAGAGAGAGGAGAGAGAGAGAGAGAGAAAGGCGGGACAGTGTAAGAAAGAGAGTGACAGACAGAAACAGAAAGAGAGAGAGAGAAAGGGAGATAGTGTAAATACAGACAGAGAAAGAGAGAGAGAGAGAGGGAGAGAGAGAGCGAGCAAGACAGAGAGAGACACAGAGAGAGAACGAGAGAGTAGGAGAAGGAGGAGGAGGAGGAAGATGTGGGCTGCACGTGAAGAAATGGACAGACAGAAAAAGGACAGATACAACAAATAAGTGAAGAAAGTAATGATGAAAGGAAGAACGAACAGACAAGCAAACGAACAGCCCGAGGCTTGCAGACGTCCATCACCTTCCACACCTCTCTCCCCTTTCAACACCAAACCAAACCAAACAAACTGGGCTGAAGCACAATGCCAAATTCTCCCACTTCACGCGAGAAGCCCCGAGAGGCGAGAGAGGCTACCTTCCCAAGCCACGTGCGTGATGACTGGCTGCTCGCCACCATTTCAGGCGCGAAAAGAAAACGGCCGTCCTCCGAACATAATTTCCGACTGTACCCTCCCCACGAACGTCGGCACAAATTTGCATGATAATGCGTGTTAGCTGACGGTCGCCACTGCCGAGGCCTAACACAACCCTCGTGGGGGGGGGGGGGGGGGGGGGTGGGGGGGGGGGGGGGGGGGGGGGGGGGGGGGGGGGGGGGGGCTGCCCCGGTAAAATTCACTGAGTTTCTCTCAGATTACGAAAGGCCAAAGGCACTTATGCCTGTACATGGCCAGTCTTTTGTCACCGACTTTTCCCGCTCTCCCCTACCCAAACTCCCAAGCCTTCTCCTCCTCCAACTTGGGAACACATATGGATGACACGATGAATTCAGTAAGGGTTTCTCTCAGATAACGAAAGGCCAAAGGCACTTATGCCCTTACATGGTCAGTCTTCGCCAGCGACTTCTCCCACTCTCCCCTATCCAAACTCCAAGCCTCCCCCTTAGCCTCCCAATTGGGCACACATGGGATGGCAAGATAAATTCAGTACTGGTTTACCCCAAGAGCTGTTAATGCAGTTTTTTTTCTAATGAGTATGCCTTTCCCTCTTCCTTTACGATCGTTTTTACTGCTTTTGTGATCCATTTGTCTGTATTAGTCTAGGAAGCCTGTGCTCTCGTTTTCTTCTTGTGCTACATCCTGTAGCAAGAGTTCTTGATGTAGCTTTTTCTGATCACTATGCCTTTCCTTCTGCCTTTACATTCGTCCACTGTTTTTTCTTCCTTTGTGATCCATTTGTCTGTATTAGTCTAGGAAGCCGGCCCTCTATTTTTTTTCATGTGCTACATCCTGTATCCTGACAGCTGTCCTGTTCTGATCTGGCAGCCAGGTAGTGACCATGTAAACACTGTCTACGGCGAATGCCAGTTCTCCATGCTGAAGTGTCTCTTCCTTCACATTGACGTTTTACCCATTAGTCTTTGTTACTTGGTTTAAATCATATGAACCATCCCTGATTTCTTGCGATTTAAAGGTGAAAAGTTACCGCCAAGGACATAGACAAACAAAGTACAGGACAAGACATTTTTCCGCCCTCAGTCACTCTGTTTTGAAACTTACAAGGTGAAAAATCAAGCGGAATGCCCAGCGCCTTAACTGTTATCTGCTTTTAGGATGTACAGATGTAGCTTTTACGTTATGAGTTGTCAGCTGTTGGTTGGGTCTTTTTTCTATGACAAGACTTTTCTGGCTACGTGGTGACTACCCTGTAAGTGCCCTGAGTGGTCGGCTGGGCTATGAATAAACACACTCTGAAACAGCTAGGATCTGATTTTTAAAAAGAACGGTTTCTTTCTTTTTGACTTTGCGACTTGTAAATAACGCTTCTCTTTCCCTCCTTCTTTGCCACGTAAGCAAAATTTCATTTCTGGCTCGAAAAATATAAAACGATTAAAAAAAACATATGCTCATTAACAACTTCAGGAAACAGGAGTACGGTTTTCCCCCTCAAACTGGTGGGCAATGCCACATGTAACTGGTGTCTTCACGGAAACAGGCGTACGGTTTTCCCCTCAAACTGGTGGGCAATGCCACATGTAACTGATGTCATCACGGGAACCCATTTATGACTGGTTGGTTGCCGTGAGTGCAGGCACCATCGAATGAAACACAAACATGTCTTAACATGGCAGATCAGGTCTGGATGTTCTAGCCAGAGAACTGGACAACCGTAAATTTAAAAAAAAAAGGGTTTATAAACGATGAACAGTATAGTGAAGTTATTCAAACCGTCTACCGTTTTAAAATACAAAACAGTAGTTGTAGCACTCCCTCTCACCTCTTCTGTTCCTCCGACTCTTCCTTCGCTTTTCTACGTGTACTTCAGATCACATCTGTTGCTGTTGTTCTTTTTCTCCTTCTCTTCCGCCTTGTCTTCCTCTCTCTTCCCCATCTCCACCTCTTATTCGGATCAAGACTTATCATTTCCTCATCTTCCACCTCCTCTCTCTCTCTCTCACTCTCTCTCTCTCTTCTCTCTCCTCTCTCTCTCTCTCTCTCTCTCTCTCTCTCTCCACTTTCCTCGCCATTCGTTCCCATGAATCGACAAATCCATTCCACTGTGAATGTTCTTTCTTCTGCCTGAAGAAGAACCAACAGACCGAAACGCATGATGTCCGTGTTGCAATCTGTTTGTTCCTTTCGTTTGACGGCTCAGTAATTCCATTTTTTCCCTTTATGTTTTAATTTCCGCTTGCAGTCACCCCATTTTGAAACCGTTCCGGTAAAGTTCAGCAACGCTACCGCAGCTCCTTGCTGAACGAAAATAAGTGTTTATTGGCACAAAAAGAGTTAAATACCATCAGAGAACAGTACTGGCATGTTTTCACTCCGTTTGACAGACTGCCACGATAACACTATGATAGGCGCCTCTTCTCCATTGATAATGTAATAAAACCCTCCAATGCAACCCCTCTGAATAAAGACTCCCTCCATATATCATACTTTTTTTTCTGAAACACTTTTGTGTGTATCAATCCTATTATTGACCTGAACAAGACGACAGACCAGACATGTCCCCCCCCCCTCCCCCTCCTTCCCCACATTCCACCACCTCAACGCCCACTCCCCCACCGCGGGCGGCTGGGTTTCAACCAACATGAATAGAACTGAATCCTTATACCTACACGCCAACACGGGCACCTTCCGTTTAAAGACATAAGTTTCTTTTAACGTCTTTGTCTTTCTATACACTTCAATTACGTCCAAAAAGAAAAGGCTCTTTCCTCTTAAACACCTTCTGGAACGTTTTTTCCCTCATCCACCTATCCCCCCCCCCCCCCCCTTTCTTTTTTCTTTTTTGTACTCCCAGTTCTAAAAGAACAGGGAGAACTTTAGAATGGGAACGAAGAAATGCTGTGTGTGTGTGTGTGTGTGTGTGTGTGTGTGTGTGTGTGTGTGTGTGTGTGTGTGTGTGTGCGCGTGTGTGTGTCTGTGTCTGTGTCTGTGTGTCCGTGGTCAAAATGTGTTCCACTCGCTCCAGACAAAACTACTGGGCCGATCTTTCTGAAAATTTATAGGTATGTCCATTATGGGCCACGGATGATGTCCGATGTTTTAGTTTACCGCTATAGCCGTTACTAACGGCTGTAACGGCCTGTAACGGTTTTTCTTCTTCATGGAATATCTCAGAAAGTACGTGGCCGATATTTGTAAAAATGAGCAGGTACGTTCATTATGGGTCACGGATGATGCCCGATGCTTTAGTTTACCTCGCTATAGCCGTTACTAACGGATGTAACGATCTGTAACGGTTTTTCTTCTTTATGGAATATCTCAGAAAGTACTTGGCCGATCTTTCTGAAAATTTGTAGGTATGTTCATTATGGGTCACGAATAATGCCCGATGTTTTAGTTTACCATTATAACCGTTAGTAACGGTTTTTAACGGCCTGTAACGGTTTTTCTTCTTTATAGAGTATCTCAGAAAGTACTTGGCCGACCTTTATGAAATTAGCAGGTATGTTCATTATGGGTCATGGATGATGCCTGATGTTTTAGTTTGCCCCGTTATAGCCGTTACTAACGGTTGTAACGGCCTGTAACGGTTTTTCTTCTTTATGGAATATCTCAGAAAGTACTTGGCCAATTTATAAGCGGTTTGGATGATCTTGTGACAAATCGGAGCCTCTGTCCATATGTAAGTGATGTGATGCTGAAAATGGATTAAACAACCGTTAAAAACCGTTATTCTGCCGTTACTTCTTATATATAGGTGGATTTTAATGAAATTTGGTATATAGAAAGGTTTTCACACACAAATGGCACTTCTATATATTGGTTCAAAATTTGACCTTTAAAAACTGTTTTTTCTTGACATATTGTCCGATTTGGATGAAATTTGATATGTACACAGGCTTTAGCCCAGTGAGGACTAAAATACCGGTTTCGAAAGTATATATCGGTTATATAACCGTTAAACAGTTATTTTGCTGTTATGTTTTATATATTGGTGGGGTTTAATGAAATTTTGTATATAGAAAGGTTATCACACACACAAAATGGCACTTCCATGTAGTGTTTCAAAATCTGACCGTTAAAAACCGTTTTTTCTTGACATATTGTCCGATTTGGATGAAATTTGGTATGTACACAGGCTTTAGCCCAGTGAGGACTAAAATACCAGTTTCAAAAGTGGGACATCGGTTAATAACCGTTAAAACCGTTATTTTGCCTTTATTTCTTATCTCACAAAGCACTTGGCCGATTTATAAGCGGTTTGGAAAACTGGAGTACGTTTATATGCTTTGCATCTTGTTTCTTTTTTGTTTACCTCTGTCTGTGCTACAATTTACCTTCAAATAAAGACACCCTCCCGTTACTTTTTTTATGGAAACATTTTTGTCTTTGTCGATTCCACATTGTTCTCTGAACAAAGAACAATCCCCACACCCTGCACGCCTTCGCTTTGAAGTCTGGTTCTCTGGAACATTTTTATCTGTGTCTATACCACATTTCCGACCGAATCAAAACCATTATCAAGTTGTTGGGTTTTTTTCAGAAACGTGTTTGCCTGGATTTAGCTACATTCACATCCAAACAAAGACCCTCTTCCCAATACCACCATCTTCCTGTTACAGACTTGTTTTATCCTGTCAGTTTTGTATTTCACTACCCCTCTTCCTCTGCGACTAAGACCTACGGTTCTTTCTACAGATTTCTGGGGATCAATATTTTCAGTATTGCGAGATTTTATCAGACCAACAAGACCTAAGTAAACACGCATGCCAATAGGTATTCAACAATACGGTTCATCTGTTCGAAAACATTCCTCTCTACTCCCCTTCAGCTGTTACGGTACATCCACACACCGTCCCATTCACAACAAGAACAGTTCACAGTCGCCAAACGCAAAAGCAGGTGTGTGTGTGTGTGTGTGTGTGTGTGTGTGTGTGTGTGTGTGTGTGTTGTGTGTGTGATCTCTCTCTCTCTCTCTCTCTCTCTCTCTCTCTCTCCCCCTCTCTCTCTCCTCTCTCTCTCTCCTCTCTCTCTCTCCCTCTCCCCCCCCCTCTCTCTCTTCTCTCTGTGCGTGTGCGTGTATATGAGTGTTTATCTTTCATTTCTTTTATTTTCAGCCTCTGTGTGTGTGTGTGTGTGTGTGTGTGTGTGTGTGTGTGTGTGTGTGTGTGTGTGTGTGTTCTGTGTGTCTGTCTGTCTGTCTGTCTGTCTCTCTCTCTGTCTCTCTCTGTCTCTCTCTCTCTCTCTCTCTCTCTCTCTCTCTCTCTCTGTCTGCTTCCCTCCATCCCACCTCCATCACTGTACGTGACAGTATCTGTTGGGTATACGTATCAGTGCGTTTGTGAATGTAAAATGCACGCGCGCTCGCCTACAAGCGTGCACGTGCGTGCATCGAACATACGCGAGTATCTGTGCGTCGGTATCGCGCACGCGCGCTCTGTGCGTCTGGGTGAAAGACCTCAGAGGATTTGATGCCATTTTTTTAACTCTGGCAGCACAGACCTTGAAGGCGTTTAATCACTGAAAGGTCAGGCAGGGGGCAGTGCGAGGTCAGCGCACTGAGGAGGTCATGCGCACGTGAGGATAAACTTGGCCGGCCGATGATGTATGAAGCGCTGGACGAAAGGGGGGGGGGGGGGGGGGGGGCGAGGAAGAAGTGTGGGGTATTAATTAAGGGTGAGAGGACACGACACCGTTGTCTCGATCACCGCCGCCGCCCCGTGTTGTTGAAGTGGGCAGAACTGACAGGAGAGAGAGAGGGACAAGGAAAGTGGCGATAAGAAGGATTGATGAGAAAATGGAAAATGAGACTGATGGAGTGAGAGAAGAAGAAGAGGAAGAAGAGTGAGAGAGAGAGAGAGAGAGAGAGAGAGAGAGAGAGAGAGAGAGCGAGAGAGAGAGAGAGAGAGAGAGAGAGAGAGAGAGAGAGAGAGAGAGAGAGAGAGAGAGCGAGGGGAGAGAAATGCGAACAAATGAATGAATGAATGAATGAATGGATGAGTTGATTGATTATTCATTCCTATCGGCCTGAACCAATCACGAAAAGATGCATTATGAACAATACACGATGCTTTATTACACTCACTTAACAAACTGAAACATCACAATGACCCCAATTTTCATAGATAGATTAAAGATAACAATAGCAATAATTCATTCAAGAAAACTCTTCATCTGCGTTTCAAGGAGGTGACTTACAAAGAATCTTAGTCAAACAATCATCATGTTAATTGCATGACTGTGATTTGTCCGAAACATATGTGCCGTCATGTCAAATCATTTTCCCCGTTTAAATAACTACTAGGTAGCGGACGAAAGGCACTAGGAGCAGGCAATACAAACAGATCTGCCTTCAAGAGGAATTATGATGGTTCTCTCATGCAGCTAGTGAAGGGTTTTATTTATTTCTAATAAATTTTCTTAATTCTATGTTCCCCGTTTCTTCATTTTCAATTTTTTTTTCTTTTAAGTTCAAATTTTTTCCCAAGTCATTACTATAATGACGGAAGAATTGTTGGTCTGCACACTTTTTTTCCCACACTACTTAATTGTTCAGTAAATAACTACTACGGGTACGAAGCAAGATTGTTTAAACATAGTTCCACCTTTTCAGACAGAAGACAATCCAACGTAAAGAAAAAAAAAAGTGCTGAATGTCGATGATACCTTTAAAGGAACTATATTTTTGTCATGTCTGCTAGCACAGGGCGTAAGAAGACAAACCAAAGATTCAGCTTCCCTGGCGGATTTGCACACACAACCCGACAAATCACCTTCTGTAAGGACAACTATCTCTTTGACGATGTACAACGATATCTGAGACCCCACGCCTGAATTTCGTCAATGCAGATGAGATCAGATGATTGTCCGTCTGCTCTGTCTCAGCCGCCCCTACCCCCCCCCCCCCCCCCCCCCCCCCTGCATCGCCAACCATTTCTCTCTCTCTCTCTCTCTCTCTCTCTCTCTCATCTCTCTCTCTTCTCTCTCTCCTCTCTCCTCTCTCTTCCAAAATCCCACCCCATGTTCCCTTCCATCGATTCTGATGACGTTCTGAGGCAAGGGCGGTCATCTGACTGGGCAATAAGTGCCCGTCATTCCCTGAATAGAATACATCACTTTGTGAAAAGGAAGCGATCTTCTTAATGTTACAGTCTTACGTCAATC
>CM031604.1:65633108-65638108 GCA_018398815.1 Conus ventricosus
AATATCTCCATTACCACACATTTCAGAACCTTAGAGTAAAACAGGCACGCCGTGCATTTTTTAAAGGTGCAGTAAGATACTGAGGGGAAATTCTCGTGTTCTGTCCGTCTTAAATGTCATATCTGTTTCTTTCACACACACACACACACACACACACACACACACACACACACACACCACACACAGAGAGAGAGAGAGAGAGAGAGAGAGAGACAGACAGACAGACAGACAGACAGACAAACAGACAAAGACAGAGACAGACAGACAAACAGACAGACAGAGACATAGAAACAGACAGACAGAGAGGGGGGAGGGGCGGGAGAGAGAGAGAGAGAGAGAGGAGAGAGAGAGAGAGAGAGAGAGAGAGAGAGAGAGAGAGAGAGAGAGATGAAAGCACGCGAACGCGCACGCACGCGAACATACACACACACACACACACACACACACACACACACACACACACACACTCTCTCTCTCTCTCTCTCTCTCTCTCTCTCTCTCTCTCACTCTCTCTGTCTGTCTCTGTCTCTCTCTCTCTCTCAATTTCCCACCCCTTCGACAACCCCAAAGCGACTCAGGAGCAGCATGGAGCTCTATCCAGTAGGAAGCTCCTGGCAGTAGGACTGCAATAGTACACTCTGAGTGTGGCTGTGTGTAGAGACAGAGCCTGAACAAGCGGCGAGATAGAGAGAAGTTATGTTGTTTATAGCCCCACCGACTGCCAAGGGCCATGTAAAGTCAACTCTCAAAACAAGTTCACGCACGCACGCACGCGCGCTCACACACGCGCACGCACACACACACATACACACACACACACACACACACACACACACACAATTCATTGAAACAAATTTTCTACACACACACACGCACACACACACACACACACACACACACACACACACACACACACACACACACACACACACACACACACACACACACACACACACACACACACACACACACACACACACACAGATGGAGTCCTTGCCATGCGCAGTAGGACTGCGACGCAGAGGATAGGACAATAATCGTCACAAAGAAAAAGAAAAGTAACAAGCGAAAAAGGAAACCCTGAAAGTCTTCTGTGCTGAGTGCGCGTGTCTTATCGCTTGGAACTATTTCAATTCAAATAAAAATTTTCTATATGTATAAGAGAGAGAGAGGAGAGAGAGAGAGAGAGAGAGAGAGAGAGGAGAGAGAGGAGGGGGGGGGGAGGGAGACAGACAGACAGAGACAATGACAGACAGGCAGGCAGATGGACAGAGAGACATATAAAGAGAAAGACAGAGTGAGAGAGAGAGAGAGAGAGAGAGAGAGGAGAGAGAGAGAGAGAGAGAGAGAGAGAGAGAGAGAGAGAGAGACAACATACAGACACACAGAGACAAAGACAGACAGACAGACAGACGGACAGAGAGACATAGAAAGAGAAAGACAGAGTGAGAGAGAGTGTGAGAGAGAGAGAAAGAAATAACTGTCAAAGACTTTCTAAAACAAAGCACTGGCAAATGGGTCACACGGGAAGGAAAGAGACACGGGGCAGCATGAAAGGAAGAGCTTTCTTTGTTTGAAAGTGACGTCATAGGAAGACAGACAGACAGACAGAAAGAGGGAAATTTCAGACACAGATGGTCTGTTTCTAATGTGTGTTCAACCTGGGTTTTGCAACCATGGTTTGCTGCGTATTTACAGCGTGACCCTAGGAAAGCGACACTAACACAACACTGATCCATCTTGAGCAAAACATCTGGTTTGCACGTGTGGCGCTTCAATAAGTAATCAATGCTTGCTTGACCGATCCAGAGCTGGGTTTATACAGGGAAGGTGGGGGAGAGAGAGAGAGAGAGACAGAGAGAGACAGAGAGAGAGAGAGGAGAGACAGACAGACAGACAGGCAGGCAGACAGACAGACAGACCACAGACAGACAGACAGAGAGGGAGAGAGAGAGAGACAGAGATAGAGAGAAAGAAAGACAGAGAGACAGACAGACAGACAGACAGAAAGAGACAGAGACATAGAGAGACAGAGACAGAGAACTAAACTGGCTTAGAGTTTGCACAATCCAACAAATAGAGAAGAGAGGGGGGGAGAGAGAAAAAAAAAGAGAGAGAGAGAGAGAGAGAGAGAGGAGAGAGAGAGAGAGAGAGAGAGAGAGAGGAGAGAGAGAGAGAGAGCTCTGTAAACACACCTGTGTACGATTGGAGGAGCGGTCAGCCTGGCAACGCCGTCACATCAAAGATAGTTCGCCCTACGGAAAGATGGTTCACTCCGCGGAAAAGTGAAGCCAGATGGCTGGCACATTCCATGCTGCCACTCCCACCCTGACATGCTATCTTTCCACGCGTGTCCAACATGGCGAGTAAGGCAGGAGGCAACTGGTGCGCCGCGCCGAACTGTTTTAATTCTCGGAAGAAGGGGTTCCGGTGTTTTTCTTTTCCAAAAGACGAAGAAAGGTGAGATCATTTTCTGTGTTACATTTCCTGAATACGTTGTTTTAATTAAGAGAGAGAGAGAGAGAGAGAGAGAGAGAGAGAGAGAGAGAGAGAGAGAGAGAGTCAGTTCAGCTGCGTGAGCGAGGAAATTGCTCCCGCGATGTTGTCATGCAGAAGCCGAGAGAGAGAGCGTACATGCACGCGCGCATGTGTGTGTGTGTGTGTGTGTGTGTGTGTGTGTGTGTGTGTGTGGTGTGTGTGTGTGTGAAAAAGAGAGAGAGAGAGAGAGAGAGAGAGAGAGAGAGAGAGAGAGAGAGAGAGAGAGAGAGAGAGAGAAAATGCATAGGATACTACTAGCGCTCACATACACACACTTATAGGTGCTTGCGCACACACGCACGCACGCACGCATGCACGCACGGCACGCACGCACGCACGCACACACACACACACACACACACACACACACACACACACACACACACACACACACACTTGTATGAAGATGATACGCATGTGCATAAGCAAGTGACCATGTGCTCACACGGCGCACATATGCACACACTGAGAGAACGTCTACAGACTGGCGTTAAAAACAGTTTCTATATTGAACCAAGTTTCACCATTCTTTTTGTGTTCTTTGCAGATGCAAGAAGTGGGTTCAGAACTGTAGGCGTGAAGATCTTGTGGGCAAACCAGCTGTGTACCTTCATGCAAACTGCTGTATTTGCTCTGAGCATTTTGAAGCCAATCAGTTCATGGACCACACCCGCAAGAACTGTCGACTGATTTGGAGTGCAGTACCAACGATTTTCAGTGTACCAAATCCACCACCAAGACTGACCATAAAACGACCACTTCCCACACGATCGGAGCTGCCACCAGCAAAAAAAGCACGGAGGCAAAAGGCAACATCAACATGTGATGCAGGTAATTAACATTATCATTTTACTAACTAACATCATAGTGCACATAGTAGTTGGAAAAAGTACAGTTATGAATGCTGTCAAACACTGTCTGCATAACTCGGCATCCCGTTGACTAACAAAATCCTTTAGCAGTTACTTGTTTATGTGTATGTATGCTTGCGCCACCGTGATTTAATGCAGGCTTATTTGTGCGTGCCCACGTGTGTGTGTGTGTGTGTGTGTGTGTGTGTGTGTGTGTGTGTGTGTGTGTGTGTGTGTGTGGTGAGAGAGAGAGAGAGAAGAGAGAGAGAGAGAGAGAGAGAGAGAGAGAGAGAGAGAGAGTTGTGTGTGTGTGTGTGTGTGTGTGTGTGTGTGTGTGTGACACAGACAGACGGACAGAGATAGAGACAGAGACAGAGACAGACATTAAAATGCAAATCCACTTTCTGTCAACAGATGTAAGCACTGCAAAAGATGCATCTGTTGTGCAAACCGATTCTCTGTCAACTGGTCCTGGGAGTCCACTCCATCTGTTCAACCCTCTGTCTCTGCTCCTGGACCCTCGTCTGCCCATGTTCCAGCACTGTCTTCCTCCTCAGCTTATGGGCCTTCTTCACACACACACACACACAAAACACACACACACACAAAACAACATACACACACACACACACACACACACACACACACACACACACACACAAAAACAAACAACATACACACACACACATAGACAGATGAGACAAAGAGAACACGAAACTTGTAAAACATTGTGTTCCATCACTTCCTGATCTGCCAGTCGGCTGTGTTTATGCACCGGTAAAGTGGGAGTGGCAGGCAGAGCCTGCTCGCCGCGCGGCGCTCAGCCGGCTTCACTGTGGCTAATACTGCGGACAGAGTAACCGCTCAGCGAGTGAACCGTCTTTCCGTAGGGCGTACAGTCTTTGGTCACATGCATTGAGCTTTCCCCCTTCAACTGCAGATACCGTCCAACAAACACCATTTTCCGCTTTCTCTACCACAGACTTTGCTCAACAAGCACTGTTTCTTGCTGCTTTTCACAGTACACATTTTTTTTCAGCTAGCACTACTCTGCCCTCCTTTTTTGACTGTATAAATCGTTCAGCCAGCATTCATTTCAGCCGCGTTTTTCTGCAATGATCATCAATGTAGCGCTTTCTACATACATCGCTCAGACAGCGCTACTTGCTCTAACGTTTTCTACATACATCGCTCAGACAGCGCTACTTTCTCTAACGTTTTCTGCATACATCGCTCAGACAGCCCTACTTGCTCTAACGTTTTCTACATACATCGCTCAGACAGCGCTACTTTCTCTAACGTTTTCTACATACATCGCTCAGACAGCCCTACTTGCTCTAACGTTTTCTACATACATCGCTCAGACAGCCCTACTTGCTCTAACGTTTTCTACATACATCGCTCAGACAGCGCTACTTTCTCTAACGTTTTCTACATACATCGCTCAGACAGCCCTACTTGCTCTAACGTTTTCTACATACATCGCTCAGACAGCCCTACTTGCTCTAACGTTTTCTGCATACATCGCTCAGACAGCCCTACTTGCTCTAACGTTTTCTGCATACATCGCTCAGACAGCCCTACTTGCTCTAACGTTTTCTGCATACATCG
>CM031604.1:65665608-65673108 GCA_018398815.1 Conus ventricosus
GGGGAGGGGGGCTGGAAGGAAGATGGGGATGGAGAGGGAGTGTGCGAGGGGAGGGGGAGGAAGAGGGTGATGACGTGGGTGACGAAGATACAAAGGTGGGGGAGGGGGACGGGGAAGTGGAAATGTGTTCTTTTGGGTCTAACGGCATCTTACAACTTATTAATGTGTTTATTTATGAGCATGTATGTGCTAAAATAATTGTGTGTACGCGTTTGCATGCAATCTGTCCATTTTTTTTTTTATTAAACCCTGTGTACACAGGTGTGTAACTCTTAAGGAAAAAAACAACCTGAAATCCTGCTTCTCGTCTTATGTTCATCATTTTCGTGGCAATGCGTCCATCGTCACACGAACATTTCGATGATTTTCCTGGACATGCTTCACACGCTACAAAGTTCCCCGGGTCTCTAAAGCAAGACACGCATGGTTCTTCGAAGATTCAGAGAAATAAAGTGAAATTATGAAGAAAGTTAGTCGCAGTGAAATTTCGCTTCGTTAACTGTCAACTCCACGGAGTTCAGACAGCCAGGGTCAGTAAGATGTCCTCTCAAGACTAAGTGGTCATCGCTTGCTGGGTAGGACAGTACCGGCTACCCGACTGCCCAGGGCCGTCGATCGACTGTGTTGACCATGTGGTGTATGCTGCCACCTATCCTCAGGACGCAAGCAATTAAATGTCAAACATTTAACAGTTCAGCGTCGTTTTGCCAATATCGGATGATCATCGGAACGACCGGAGACTTCGCTGGGCGAAACGTGACATTTTAAGTTACTGTTTATGGCAGCGACATCGTATTGCATCGTGGCAAATAATTTGCTGTGTTAGAAGGCACTGACCGATCAGAATGGAGCATGCAGGCTGTCGCGTTCTGCTCACTTGCTGACAAAACAGCAGACGGCAAATAAATGTCGGACAGAAGTGGAGATCGACGGCGATTGTTTGCACAGAATATGCTGAGGCTGTGTGCATTGTTTTCCGGTTTCTTCGATATTAAATAATCAACATTATTCAAAATTATCGGCAACTGATGGGCAGGGGTTTTGCTTGGGGAGAGGTTACAAACAGAAAAAGAAAGAATGTCCTGTGCCGGCTTGCTATGATGCAAATGGCCCACTGTGCCTCGATGCAACAGAGCTCCTCTGGAGTTGTTATGTGCAATGTTTCTCAAGAAGACGGATGCGTTCCCTTCTCATCTCGACCCTCCTTTGCCTATCAGTCACGGACTCGATCTCACAACTGATCTGCAAAGCAGAATTCAAGCTTTCAAGATAAGACGCACCGGAGAATCACGAGCATCTAGCTCAAGTCTGCATCACGAACGACGACGTTGGGAACCGTGCAACAGCGGTCATCAGACCACCTAATGACCTCCTCTCTCGTCAAGAGCAGAAAGTGGAAGTGACACGGCCATGTGACATGATCTAGGGGAGTTTTGAAGACCGTCATACCAGGCGCTGTCCCGGGAGGTCGAAGACGTGGCAAACAGAAGAGCAGACAGAATGACGGCACCAGGCAGTGGACTGACCTGCCACTCGCCAGCACACTCCCGACAGCTGAGGACTGGTCAAGATCTAAGATTCTTCGTTGAACAATGAATTAACTTAGGAAATCATTTCGGTTCTGCGTTGTTCCAACGCACAGACAGCATGCAAATTAGGAGGGACAAAGATCATCGCGAAATGGAGATGGATCAATGCAAAATGGAGACCGATTAATAAAAAACGGAGATGGATCAATACAAGGCGGAGTCCTGATGGAGGGAGCTCGTCTGATAGTCATCAGCGTCTCATCCCATTTTATAGGTCAAAATTCATCTGACTGGAAACGTTATATTTACACCGTCTTGTACTACACAATATAACGCTGCCATAATACGGGGCTACCCTTTCTCCTTTTATTTCTTTCTGCGCATATATTCAGTTGACCATCAAAATGGATTTTCTTACATAATACTGCAGGGACTGCTCCCATAAGCCCATTGATTCTTTAACCTGATTAATGTGCATGTTGTAACTGGGACCTTGGTGTACTGTCTGATCCAACCAAGCAATATGCACAAAAACTCGTACTCAGACTACCTCTTACAATAAGCTGGGAAGACGCAAGGCAGAACAAATTGCACTATACGAGACTCGAATGACGAACCCAAAACTGTCTCGCTTCCTGAGAGTGCGTCATCCACGAGGCCACGAGGCCACGTTTCCACTGGAACTGTGTTCAAATCGAAATCACAAGCTAAAATCTGAAGTCAATTTCTGAAACTTTGCCCAAACAAGAAGCCATCGAATCATACCGCGTTTCAATCAGATGAAACAACAAATAATTCTAAAACCTAAAAAGTCAGGTGGTAACGTCTCTGAAGAAGAGCTTAATGGAGTCTACAGTAAAATGCGTGTTTAATGTCGATGATATCCTCAACAGCACTCCATATGCAGATGCTTTATAAGGGAGTGGTTTATCGCACGCTCCACACCATGTAAGAATCGACTCCTGTCACTTACATCCGATGACAGAAAACGGCAACATTGGGACGGTGGGATTAAACAATGTCACATATGTAAATACATCACCTATGTGAACCTCGGAGTTCTAAAAGACGAATTTAGAAGGAGAGTGGAAGAAATTCCTCCCGAGGGCCAGCACAGAAAGGACTAGAAGAGCAAGTCTCTTCCTAAACAACATATGAATGCTAATAACAAGAAATAAAAGCGCATACCTTCAGGGTTTTTTTAAATAATTTTCATCAACAGAATCACAGAATTCACGCGAGAAAAGAATGAACGAATCAAAAACTGGGGGAGGGGAGGGATGCAAAACTTGCAAGTATTAGCCAATCTCTTCGCAGAAATAAATAATGTCCCGTCTTTCATACACTTTTTTTTATTTGTTTGCGAATTGCTTTTTCCTTGGATAGTTGTCGATGTTAAGCAAGATTTCTCAGAATTTTGTCAATCCCTGAAATTGACCCCACCGTTAAATAAGAACTGCTGTAAGAAACAGAAACTAGAAGATGACCAAAGTCACCACCAAGAAGAAACAGATCTTCATTAATAGCCGCCTAATGTGGATCTTCAACAGTCACCGGCCTGACCCCATCAGTAACACCGAGTTCTGAGAGAGATGGGATCAATGATGCGCAGTGGGGGGAAAAGGGAACAAAAACAAATGCGGCTGATTTTACCATACACTGCGTCGACCACCCAGAACACCCCACAAGACAGTCCTTCACCTGGAAACAAAAGGCAAAGGAGACAGACAGGGGCCACCCGAAAGTCACTGACGCCGGACCCTTGGGGTGGACATCACACAGAGGGGCTCCACCCGGAACGAGCTGGAAAGTGCGGTCCAGGGTAAGACTCGCTGGTGGGTCGTTATTGGCAACCCTTGTCCTGAAAGGAACGACAGGCCATAGCTAAGATGCTGACCCTCCGTAAGCCCCGTTTGTACAGTTGTTACCACTACAGTCCCACCGACCAGACAGGCCCTTTTTAGGGCTGTCAAACCTATACGAAGAAAAAATCACATCCTGTAAAAGGTTGCGCTCTGAAAAAAAAGCAACCACACGCCCAAACCAATAAATGACATGGTAGCTAAACTACTGACATCCTTCCGGGTCAACCCACCTTGCTGAAGGACACACAATCACACCGGCAAGACCAAAATTAATACCCTGCTCATCAGTCTTGCCTGTGCGCAAGATACGTGACAAGGAACAGATGTGCTCCTGTCATAAACAAAATGCACAGCAGACCTCGCCAAGTTACCTCTGACAAACCCAGTGCACTCAGATGACACTGACAGCAATCAAGATACGGCGAAGAAAAAGGATGTGGCACGACAGGGTTTATCATACAGCCAGTTCATCGTGGATATGTGTGCCAATCACTGTTCCTGGGCGCACGTGCATAATGTAATCTACTGATAAGCCCCTAGGTCAGATGACGACTCATCAAAAACAAAACAACACCTTGACAGATGGAGGATGATAGAGAGGGTGGGGGTAGGGGTGGGAGGGTGGTGGTGGGATCCAGATATTGATGTCCTACCCAGAGACCCAGATAGATAGCGATCGGAGACTGAAATACGCGCTCGCTCGGAGTGCTTTCAGAATATGTGAGGTGTTTCAGATGCACATCACTGAAAGACAAGACCTTTATACACACGATAACGATAACAACAACGATAACCGTTTCAAGGTTATTCGAACACGGGTGGCTGAACAAATGGTTTCATAGATATAATCGCAGTGTAAGAGACAGAAACCAAGAAGACGGAACTGTACTTGCTTATTGCCTGTCATTTACCTTCTTTTCTTTTTTTTTTTTTTTCCCTTTCTGTTTTTATTGGTGATTATTCTACGTAAACGAAATATCTGGATGTTTACGTGTCTGCATGTGCTTTGTTATTAACACTGTAACGAAAGTGAACATAATCTCTCTCTCTCTCTCTCCTCTCTCTCTCTCTCTCTCTTCTCTCTCTCTCTCTCTCTCCTCACACACACACACACACACACACACACACACACACCACACACACACACACACACAGAGCAAGTTTTCTGGATAACTCATACTTAGAGTCTTTTCAATAACACGATTGTTTGAAAAAGACCCGTTCCCAATTCTTTCTTTATCCGTCAGAAAAGTGCCAATAAACCGTTATTTATAAGATCTTTATGAAATGCCACTCTTTTGTTCTCAAGTTCTGCCGGGTGGGACATGAAACAGATCTGTTTTTGCCGTCAAATATCAGGATCAATACATTCATTCACAAGACATTCGCCAACCTTTGCATCAGTCAGGTAAAAGCTGAAGCAGCATGGGTTACGTGCCGTGCCATACATTCAGTGCACGTGGGGCACAGGAGCGTCTTACACAATTGGGGGTTGAAAAATTATAGGTCACGGGGACAACCAGAACATTGGGATCCGTTTTCTGATGGCTTCCTACAACGACAAGATGATCGGCACCGACTGACTGTTCCCGTCATTGTATTCACCAATCAGAAGACATTACTATTTGTAGTGCACAGCGAGTTTAAAAGAAAAGAAAAAAAAGAGTGATGGCGGTACATAGAACATGCATGAAGGGCGAGGGGCGGTGTTTGCTGATTTCTCGCCCACACGGCAACGTACATCCCGTCTGCGTCAAGATCAAGACGTTCTAAACAAAAAGACACCGAGCCTGAGACTGGGTTGAAACTTAAGTTTCGTTTTTCATCTCCGTCTCTGCTTTTACGACACCGATTCAACCTATCCTACAGGTCGTTTTCATTGTCCGGGATGTTGTTTGTTGTACCTGAAGAAAACGTAAAGGTCGAAACACGCCGTGTTTTGTCTTTTAATCTGTTTGTCTATATTGTCTTGCATAATCATTATCTTTTTTTTTTTTAATTGTACCCTACAGTGTTCACCTCTGTTCGTGTGGCAGGGCACGTGATTCGCCAAATTTGTGTAAACCGCCTCGCGATTGGTACCCGACAGGCTCGCTCTTCATCTGATGTTCACACGCTGGGTATTCGCTACGTTATCGCTGTCTCCATCTCCATTGGTGGCCAGACAGACCTCCTCAGTACCGACTGAACGTTGCTGTCAACATCCACGGTGCTGTGACAGTCGACGTTGAGCTATTTTCGGCTCCCCTGCATGCCGACGGCTTCTAAGAGCGGAGAGGACGCTGGGGAAGAAGGCGCACAATTAAAAATCGTTGAAACTAAAGGCAGACTGTTTTCAAAGGTCAAGACGAGTCGACATGGGTGTCCGGTGTCGGGGCGCGCGCTCGCGTATCGGATACGACGCGCTCTCTCTCTCCTGTATACCATCTCCACCCCCACCCTCCTTCTCGCCTCTACCTAACACCTCCACCCTCTCTCTCTCTCTCTCTGTGAAAACTTGTAAAATGTCACAGGCGGAAAACCCTGACATGAATACTGTAGATGTCAAGTTTGCTGGCAGTCGACTGCGGGAGGTTATGAACTAAAGTACGAGTCTCAGACGACAGAGAAGAAAGGAGAGAAATGATGGTGAAACGATTCAGCACGAGAGTAGTACGTTCACCGGCAGTCTCTTTGTGTAACGCCTGGCAAAGCTGTTAAGCCAGCTGCATAGACGCACTGATAATACGCAAGATGCAACAATGCAGCAATCTGAAAAAAGCAATGCGTCAATGGAGAAGTCTAGACGAAATTTATTACGCTTTTTACACAGACTGCCGCATTGTTACATTTTTCGTAAGCATTGCTGCATTGTTAAATGTTTACGTTGTATCAAAGAGCTGGGTGGGGCAATGAATTGGGATATCCCTTACTCTACACTTCAGCATCGCGCTGAAACTACCAGAATGGCTTTGAATTGTCGTGGGAACTGATACGATTTATCATTATGAAAATTCCCCTGACATTATTCATCAATCAGAGGACATTTCTGTTCGTGTACCATTAGCTGACCATTCGGCAGTGTCAATTAGCCTGTTTGGCCTTTCATGAATTTTTAGCATAATTATTCTGCTTTGTTCTGGGTTTTTTTCCAAACTAAATTCTAATAATAAAACACACATAAACTGTCCCTCGCAGAAATGCCCGTCAAACGCACCCTAAAATCGACATTCAGAAGTGGAGCAATCTGGTCGCCAACTCACAATTTTCAACCAATCCTCTCTGAAAAGACATCAAAGCGTTTTCTTTTTTTTTTTTTTCTTTCTTTTTTTTTTTTTGGGGGGGGGGGGGGTTGTTGTTGTTTTTTTGTATCTTTCGATCCTTTTTGATACTTTCAGATGAAATATCCAAGTGATGCCAAGCACAATCTTCCGAGAAAATATTTAAGCCGCCAAGATGATAACGGTAATATTAAAAAAAAAATGTTAAGGCTGTTTTACTATGACCTGTACTCCCGGTAATATTGAAAATAATGTTAAGGCTGTTTTACTATGACCTGTACTCCGCGAGTTTAGGCACATGCATGAAATTACCGATTACTAATCGCCTTGAAACTTGCCACATTTTGCTCCATGTGACGAGAGTTAATATTTTCAAAATAGACGCCTCAGACGAATGATCCGCTCGTAGAGTCAAGAAGAAGATAAAAAGCTCTCCTGTGGACAAGACTACAACCTCTGCCAGAATGCCTTCAAGAGGCACACAAGCTTACGACGTTAGGATAACGCCAGATGACGTTTCCACCTGGCGGCATACATATCCCATGAAAGTTTGCAATTCCAATATGAAAAAAGCAGTGAACCTAGAAACTCACACAGGGGGGGGGGGGGGGGGGGGGGGGGATCTATGGGCAATCACACGCTGCACAACACGCTTCTTTTCAAGACTATATTATACTGTGACCGTTGAAACGTGCACGATGACCCTTCTCTCGGTCTTTGTCAAATTCTTGTTATCCAAACGTATTCAGACTTGTGTGTGTGCGTGCGTGCGTGAGTGCGTGTGCGTGTGTGTGTGTGTGTGTGCAGCTGCAAAAAGTGTACTAGGCGAACTTTCAGGGAGCATAA
>CM031604.1:65678108-65683108 GCA_018398815.1 Conus ventricosus
CCTGGTCTTTCTCTCAGTAAGTCATTCCTCACTAATCGACAACAATCAGTTCTCATTAACAACACTCAGTCCAGTTGTTTACCCCTAAACTTTGGTGTACCACAAGGGTCAGTACTTGGTCCCCTTCTTTTTTTTTAGTCTATATAAACGATCTCCCTCTGCATATTAAAGACTCATCTCAACTTTTTGCAGATGACACATCAATTAATTCAAAACATACTGATTTGAAACACTTATCAGATAACCTGCAAGAAAATGTAACTCGACTAACTAACTGGACAGAATTGAATCACATGTCCTTAAATGATCAGAAAACAAAGTACATGCTTATTACGTCTCGTCAAAAAAGACAAAATTTAAGTACTCCAATGCCCCCTATATTTATTAATAACAACAAGCTAGAAGAAGTTAGTACTCATAAAGTGTTAGGAATCACTATTGACAATAATCTTTCCTGGTCGCCACATGTTTCCAACTTAAGCAAACGAGTTTCTCAGAAAATTTTTCAGCTTTCTAAGTTTAAAAAATTCCTAGATATAAACTCTCGTAAACATTTCTATCATGCATATATCCAGTCCTACATTGACTATTCTTCTACTCTCTATGATTCTTGCAGTGCAATTACGTTAAAACCGTTGCGCAGGGCCCATAAGCGGGCTATCAAAACAGTACTTCAAAAAGCATCAACATTAACTACTCAAGATTACCTCGAATTAGATATATTGCCCCTTTCTTATAAATTTGAATATAATAAAGCAATAATGATGTACAGAATTATGAACCAATTAGCACCCTCAAATATATCTGCAAGATTTCCAATCAATCAATCAAGATATACTAACAACATAATCATACCGAAACCAAGAATCGATCTTTTTAAAAGTAGCTTAGTTTACTCTGGTGGAACACTTTGGAATTCTATGCCAAAATGTGTTAAACAGAAGAAAAGCATTAATTCCTTTAAAGTTGCGTAATAAACGCCTTCTATTTGAAAAAAATGAAAAACATTTTAACAGTTCCCTAGTATTCAGTCTGAGCTAATATCACAAGTATAAATGTCAGCAACTGTTGTTATTCAGAAATTGAACCCTGCATATTTTATCTTTTTACTTATTATTTCATATGTATGTACTATTTTCCATTATCATTGGATCAATGTTTATTTTAAAAATTCACGGTTAAACTAGCATATGCTCTGGCTTGTTCTTTTCTTTAATTGATCACCGAATTACCTCCTGTGGCCTTTGTCAGTCGTGTAAATAGTTGGCGTACACTATATTGCGTATTTATGTTTCTCATACTTTCTTCTTTTTCCTTCTTCTTCTTCTTCTTCTTCTTCTTCTTCTTCTTCTTTTTCTTCTTCTTCTTCTTCTTCTTCTTTTTTCTTCTTCTTCTTCCTCTTCTTTGGTATACATATATAGACAATTTACTTTCTGCACTATTGTTGTGGATTTTTGCTTAGCCTCAGGCTGAGTGTAAAAAAGCACACTTGTATGCTTATCTCATATCCCTGAATAAACAAAATTTCGTTCGTTCGTTCTCTCTCTCTCTCTCTCTCTCCCCTCTCTCTCTCTCTCTCTCTCTCTCTCTCTCTCTCTCCTCTCTCTCTCTCTCTTCTCTTCTCTTCTCTTCTAACCGTCTATGTCCATGTCCTTATCGTGGCACTCTCGTTCCCACACTACTCATTCCGACAGTCCACAGGGAGCAATCTATATAAGGTCACCACGAGGCAATTCGTCAAAACAGGTCAGCACGTGGCAATTCGTCAAAGAAGACACTGCAGTGCTGTCGAGTCACTTCGATGCGTGTTCAGTGGTACTTTTCTTGATCCAACATTCGCAAAACACCACGCACACACCAGCCTCGACGATAATTCATGCCTGATCAGTCGCAGAGCCATGTAAACTGAGCATCCTCTTCTGGAGGGTGCGAACACGTCTCTCCAGAACGACATCCCTGTGAATTTGCCGGTATGGACTTTTCTTACATGAACTCAATACGGGCATGGAGGAGGAGAGGATGTAGACACCGACATCATCGTCAAAGCCTGACATGAATGGCCGAAGAATTTGGACATTTTGTAAAATGCTGATCAATGACGATTAGGTGGAGATGATGGTAGAGCGTACACACTCTGGCCTGAAACTGCTTGACAGGACAGTGCTCTATTACACTTCATTTCGTAATGTATACCGGTAGTCAAGCAGTCGCAGAGAATACAGACTCTAGCAGTGTTGATCTGGAATTCTGCGCAGCACTCTCACCACAACTCGACTGTGTGGTTCCAGTTCTTCCCATCTGAGCCCATGTTTGGCACACTTAATTCTGGACGGGGCTGGCCAGGGCCAAACATAAACAAATGATACCGATGGGATCCGAACCCCCGACCTCCCTACCCACGAGTCCGGGACGCTGACAACTACACCACGATTGCTGATCTCTCTAGCATTTTCACTCTGATGATACCTTTCAATTGAGTTACTTGAAACTTGATGGCGCCCATCCAGTCTCCTCCATACACACAGCGTCACACTCGCGCATTCTGCTGCAACCCTAAGCAACTCTTCTGGTGTAGCTGGTTTTGTTGCTGTTGTTACTAACAAAGTTATCATTTCTTGTTGTTGTTGTTGTAGTTGTTGTTCAACAGGCTTTTTTGTGTGTAATTCTTTTTTTCCGAACAGAGCGGGTAGGGGTACGAAAAGGAGAAAGGGGGTGGTTAGGGGGCGGGGAATGGAGAAATGAAGGGGTATGGGGTAGAATGAGAGTAAATAATCTCCGTAAGCTCCCAGTCCACTGCCTCTGAAAGCAGACCGAGCAGTGCAGTATGTCACTCCAGCGGCAACATCCCTGCGGACTATAAACATCATGTTGCTGCTGTTGCAGCCCCAACCCGAAAGCTGTTAGCCGTGGTTCTGATCGGTGCCTCCCCCCCCCCCCCCCCCTCCCCCCCCCCCCCCCCCCCCAAAAAAAAAAAAGAAAAGAAAAGAAAACGCCAACAGGTGTAAGGGTTGCTATCAGGCCACACATCCGGGGAAGATACCGCCTTGCCGCTAGGGCATTTTGGTGGTTTTCAGGAGCTGTTTTAAGGAAAATCCAACCTCACAGTGACTGAGCATAATTATAAAAATTCAGTGGGGGGAAGGATAGGTGGTGTGTGTGTGTGTGGGGGGGGGGGGTCGGTGCGTGCGTGCGTGTGTGTATATGTGGGTGGGTGTGTCTGTGTGTGTGCGAGTGTGTGCGAGTGTGTGTGTGTGTGTGTGTGTGTGTGTGTGTGTGTGTGTGTGTGTGTGTGTGTGTGTGTGTGTGTGTGAGTGCGCGTGTGCGTGTGCGCGCGCCCTGTGTGTGTGTGTGTGTGTGTGTGTGTGTGTGTGTGTGTGTGTGTGTGTGTGTGTGTGTGTGTGTGTGTGTGAAGGGGGAGGCGGGTTTGAAGTGTGGGGATAGAAGGGAATAGGGAAAGGAAAAAAAGGGCAGGGATAGAGAAGGGAGGGATTATTATCGTACAAGACCTGACGAATGAGGGGTGGGGGTGAATAGAAGGGGTGGTGAGGGAAAGGGGCGGGTGAAGCACGGACAACTCGCAGTCTAAACCAGTAACTAACCGACAACCTTAAGACGCTTCGTGCTTTGCTGACAACATGATTTTTTTTTCATTTTTTTTCCAGAACGGGGTCAGGACGCAGGAACAGGAGGGAGGGGGGGGGGGGGGGGGCGTCGTGATCCCGATAAGTCAGTAACCTAATCCGTCATCGCCTGTAGAGAGATACACGGACACGGGTACTATGCCACTCTACCGGCAAAATTCCTAGTGAAATCTGTAATGTGGACACTCTTCCAGCCCTCATCTCCGCGACAGTCAGCGGCTGTTCCATGATTGGTCCTCAGTCACCGTGTGAAAGGTGTTGACAGTTTCCAGACAGAGGTCATTAAAGGGACGCCATGACGTCATCAATCCTGGGGACACGCTCTCCTGGTCTGGTCTGCCGATAGCTAATCACCGTCATCAGCAGCAGCACGGCGTGTTCTGAATTTCAGAAGAAAAAAAAAGCTGTCATTTCTGCCCATCCCCCAGCCCATCAACTCTCCCTCTTCCCTCCCTCTCCCGCCTCCTCCTATACTTCCTTCTTGTCCATCCTCGCCCTTTTCCCTCAACCGACGTCTCAAGTTCCAGAGTATGCCAACTGTTATGTATCTGTGTTGAAGAAATTCGCTTTGTTGATGGTATTTATCAAGTCCTGTCCCAAACAACTCTCCGCTCAACTCTGCCCGCCCCCCCCCCCCCCCCCCCCCCCCAACCACCAAAGCGTGCAACAATAATCCATGCTTGGCATTTTCTGATGGATGTACAGAAAAGTGGGAAGTAAGAGAAAGAGGAGGGGCGGAGGAATGGGTAGGCGGGAGAAGGGGGTGGAGACGGAGGTGGAAAATCATCTCAAACACGTTTATAAGTGAACGCTTTAGACTTGGACGGAAACAAGCTGATGTTTTACTAACAAACCACACCGTGGTTAACGTAGGAAGCTTAAAGATTGCGGGTTCGAATTCCATCTACCTGTAACTGGTTTTTTTTCCCTGTCCCTTCTAGCTTCTATTCAGAGTTGTGTGTTATGGACTCTAAAAGAAGTCGGAACAACATAACCGAGTTTCATCTACCAAAATGGATATATCTCTAAACGTTTTGGACCAGTATTCTAGCAAACACAGCAGGTGTCTGTATCTCTTGGGCCTGGCTGACGACGGGATATATTACTATAGAAAGCGAACTGTCATGAAGTCTCAAAGTCGGGCTCAACAGTGTCATCCTCCTTATCTTCACTGGACATTTAAAAAAAACTGGAAAATGTAATGATACTGGTCTGGCCCGAATGCAAAAGACGATGATGTGTACTACTGAAACGGCGAACAAACGGCGACAATAATCCGCCTCCACCCCCACATTATCTTGCGCCTCCCATCTCATCCCCGTCGCCTTTTCTTATCCTACCACACATAATTGTGACACA
>CM031604.1:65688108-65690608 GCA_018398815.1 Conus ventricosus
GATAGACAGACAGAGAGATATAGAGAGAAAGACAGACAGACAGACTGAGAACGAGTAACAGAAAAAGACACAAAGAGAGAGGAAAGACAGAGAGAGAGAGAGAGCGAGAGAGAGTGGAGACAAAGAGAGAAAGAGAGACAGAGACAGTGAGAGAGACTGAGAGAGAGAGTGAGTGAGACAGAGACAGAGAGAGAGCAGACAAGTTAATCGGATGTCCAGAACGTAAACATGTCACATGACGACGGACAGAAACATTTTGTTTACAGCGTTTTTAATCACGTCAAATCTTCCAATCCGGTTAGTGACGGGTAGCGCTACATTACCAGTGTGAAAGCAGGGCATTCAGTCCCTCAGGAGTAGAGAGAGACCTGTATGTGGAAAGGCCTCTTTAGAGTGTAAGAAGATCAGGACCAGAAACACTCGCATGAGCTGGGGATGAATGAGTTTTGTGGGTGGGGGATGGGCGCCCCCCCCCCCCCCCCCCCCCCTCCCCGCTCCCTCAAAGACTTTCTGCCGTCATCTCTCCTTACAGGTTCTTCTCACATGAAGTCTGGTTCAGATTCTGGCTGCAATTTGTTAAAAAAAAATCCACCCATTTACCTACCCCCACTCTTTTGCCAGTTCGAATCTCACTGAACCCCAACACTGCAACAGTCATTTTCGCTGCCCCTCTTGACATGGAATCGGTCTGGTGGTACTAGTGCTGTGTTAGGCAGACCCCTACCTCCACCCCACCCCCACCCTCCTGTCATGAGATGGTTGACCTCCGTCTGCCTTTATCATCTGAGATGGGAGTGGAGGGACGTCACATCTGAATAAACCAAACCTGTGTATCCTTGACGCCGTGGTTTTCATAGTAAAAACGAATTAATGGCCCAATTGATGACACACACTCACAACATTCTCCTATGGGATGGTTGCACAACAGTCTCCTATGGGATGGTTTCACAACAGTCTCCTATGGGATGGTTGCACAACATTCTCCTATGGGATGGTTGCACAACATTCTCCTATGGGATGGTTGCACAACATTCTCCTATGGGATGGTTGCACAACATTCTCCTATGGGATGGTTGCACAACATTCTCCTATGGGATGGTTGCACAACATTCTCCTATGGGATGGTTTCACAACAGTCTCCTATGGGATGGTTTCACAAGTCTCCTATGGGATGGTTCCACAACAGTCTCCTATGAGGCGGTGCCACAAGACTTTGCACGGAAGCCTGAGTTCTAGTCTTTCGGAGAGGACGATAAAACTAGGTCCCGTGTGCAGTACGCGCTCTGTGCACGTAAAAGAGCTCACGACACCAAGAGTCGTTCCCGGCACGATCCCGTACAAAAATCTTTGATAAGTATACAAACATGTCCGCAGACAGAGAGATAGAAAAGAAAAAGGGGTGACGCTGTGGCAACGAGTTCTCTTCAATGGGGAGAGGGGGGGGGGGGGAGGTAAGGGGAGAGGGACGCAAGGGGAGAGATAAGGGGTTGTGGGGAGGGGCAGCCTAGATTTTGCGTAGAAAAATATTTCGAGATGAACAGTTCTTCTCCTTCCTTATCTAGAGCCGGGCCAAATTGGCGTTGCAACACAAAAAGAGAAGACACAATACTGACTGCTTCTGTCAACGAAAAAAGGAAACAATAGTGTTTTGATTTCGTATGTTTTGCAAATGACTTTCGAACAAACGCCTCTGGTGTTTCCCTTAGGGACTCGTATACACTTGGGTACACACAGATGTAAGCGCACAAGTCAAGAGTACACCGTTTTGTCCACCTCAACCTTGAATGAAGAAAGACAGTGTAGTATTCATGATGAGGTCTTTTTAAACGTCTTCTGTGGTCATTTAAAGTATATTCTTACAAACACTGTGTCACATTGTTTTTTCAAATTGTCTAGTAATTACTGTGTCACTTCAAATAGCCAAGGTTGCACATTATGACACTGATTTCGCATACGTTTGTGAATGCAGATTGCATGTGTTGTTTTGATTGGAACTGCCATTGCATAGATTTTGCTCTAGTTAATACATTGATATTACTATTATGTAAGTTAAAAATGTAGTTAAAAATAACAACTGGTTGCATATCCATGTGTGCTTTTTTTGCTTTTTGTCAAAGACTTTTTCACAGTTATAGCATGTGCGAGCGCGCGCGCGCGTGCGTGCATGCGTGCCTGTGTGTGTGTGTGTGTGTGTGTGTGTGTGTGTGTGTGTGTGTGTGTCTGTCTGTCTATCTGTTTCTGTGCCCCTCTGTGTGTGTGTGCGTGTGTGTGTGTGTGTGTGTGTGTGTGTGTGTGTGTGTGTGTGTGTGTGTGTGTGTGTGTGGTGTGCGTGTGCGAGCGCGCGCGCGCGCTTCTATGTGCGTGTGAAAAAGTGTCATTGTATTTTCAACAATATTTTGGTCATATTCAGTTGTGTGTTATTTAAATGTTTCGAATCTACGTGCCTTCGTGGGATGAGGGTTCCCCTGGATGACAAATGTTGACTTTACTTGACTGGGAA
>CM031604.1:65695608-65698108 GCA_018398815.1 Conus ventricosus
TTGTTGTTTATTTTGATTGCTTGCTTAACCCACCGTGCTCACAAGAAAAGTATTGCCAAGCAGGATAATGCTTTTAGTCATCAGTGTGTGTGTGTGTGTGTGTGTGTGTGTGTGTGTGTGTGTGTGTGTGTGTGTGTGTGTGTGTGTGTGTGTGTGTGTGTGTGTGTGTGTGGGCGCGCGCGCGCGGGCTCCGGATTGATTGGATGACTGGATTTGCTCCTGCTCGCTGTTATAGATGTTTCATTTCATTTTATTTCGTTTTATTTTACTTCATATTTGTTTTCTTTTATTTTATTTTATTTTATATGATTTCAGTTTGGTTCAGTTCAATCTCGTTAAAAAAAAAAAAGTCTTATCCAGAACGTGTGACAACCCTCTTTCTTTTTGTCTGTCAAACTGAAAGACATTCATGGTTTGTTTATGATTTTCCCATACCGGCTGTTTCGGTTGGGTTTTCATTTTTATCCTGCTCGCAACTTGTTTCATTTTTCTTGTAATTTTTTTGTTTGCTTGTTTCATTTTTTCTTCATACTATTTCATTTCATTTTATTTCATTTCATTTTATTCTTCATACTATTTCATTTCATTTTATTTCCTTTAATCTTAATTTATTTTGTTCTGCATAATACATTTCACTCAGAAGCGTGTGTCGACACGCCAAGCGAGGTATTTACGTTGTCGGCAAAATCTTAACAAGTATTGATTCCCAACTTTGGGAGATGTTTGTTCGGCTAGGTTGATTTATTTGTTTGTTTGCTTTTAACGATATAATGATTTTAAATTTTAAACCCCAATACTTGTGTGTTTTTTAAAAGTGTATTAACGTTAAAATCGGCATGTCTTTGAACCTGTTTTCTAAACATAAAATGAGGCAGGAAACAGTAAACAATAAACAAGTAGGGTAACTCTTCTTATGGGAGCAAGAGTTACCCTACTTGTTCATTGTTTTCTGCAACATTGCAGCCTGTTTCCGTCTTCAAAACTGAAAAACAATTTTCGTTTGGTTTCATTCTTTGATTTCGCTTGCTTGATTAGGTTTTATCCTGCTCGCTTACACCGCATTTTATTTCCTTTTGTTTTATTTTATGTCATATTATCCGGCTGCCCTATCGCTTTTTAGGGCATGGGCGACAACTTTCTTTTTATTTCGGTCTGTGTAATAGGATCCCCACTTTCAGCCTGTAAGACGGTCCAGTCAGGTATTTTCGAGAAGAACGAAATCGTAGCTGGTAGAACTGAAGAAGTATCGAGTAAAACACGTCAAAGGTTGTTCTTTGTAGCATTTTCTAAAATATGATGTTAAGAGTGTTGTCTTCTTTGGTTTCTTTAAAAAAAAAATGTCCAGGCGCCTGTGTTTGTTTGTTTTGTTTGTTTTTTCTCCTTTTTTAATGACTTGTGAGTTAACTTCAACGCTGTGACAGTCCTGGTATGGCCCTTTGAGGTCGGCTGGGCTATAAACAACATTACCATTACCATTACTATCTTTTGCTTGCTTGTTTGTAGTTTATTTTGGTTGGTTCTTTGTTTGGTCGTTGCTTTGTTCCTTTGTTTTGTTTTGTTAGTTGTTTTTCTCCCGTTGATTTTGGTTGGTTGCTTAACACACACATGCTTTCAGTCATCAGTGTGTGTGTGTGTGTGTGTGTGTGTGTGTGTGTGTGTGTGTGTGTGTGTGTGTGTGTGTGTGTGTGTGTGTGGCCTTCAGTTTGGTGGGCTGGCTGGGTTTTATCCTGCTTGCAGTTGCTGACATTTCATTTCATTTTATCTTGTTTTATTTCTTTTCATATTATTTCATTTTCTTTTATTTCATTTTATTCTGGGTTTTTTTTTGTTGTTTTTTTTTGGTTGTTTTTTCTCGTTCGAAAATGTCCAACCCAGAACGTGTGATAACCAAATAATAACGTATTTATGTGACCGGCAAGTCCATGTCGGCAGTCTAGTGCTGATTCTCACCTCATATGGATTTTTGTCCGATTTTTGTTTCTCCTGGTTTAACATCCCTACAATAATTATTTCGAATAGTAGTCCACAATGCTTCTTTCATTCTGTCAAATTGAAATTTCTTTTTTTCCAGTGGTTGTTTTGGCTGGGTCTTTATCCTGCTTCGCCACTTGTATTTCATCTCCTTTGATTTATCTTGTAATTGTTTGATTCAGTATTTTCTCTTTCATTTCTTTTTTTTTCAATTTTATTTCATTTTATCTTTTTTCATTTTTTTTTTTTTTTTTTTTTTTGCTGTCCCAACCTCTTCGCCACCTCAGAGGCAGTGCACACACGCCGCTCATTCCGACATCCCGTCCATATCTTCTTTCATTTTACTTTATCTTTTATCGGCATAATAAATTTCGCTCAGATACGCGTGCTGACCCGCCAACGGAGGCAAGATCCTAACTGCTGTTGAAAAGCAAGTATTGATTCACAAGTTTTGGAGTTGTTTGTTCAGTTAGGCTATTTTTGTTTGTTTGTTTTTGACATTTTTATAATAACTTCAGATTTCACACGG
>CM031604.1:65705608-65715608 GCA_018398815.1 Conus ventricosus
AAAATTTCTATCTTCTACATGGACCTATTTTTGAAAGTTTGGAACACTTAGTAACAGCATAACATGTTCTACACAAGTACAAAAAGTTAACAAATTAACACTTAGGTTAATATAGGGACCAATGTGAAAGATGTAATTTACAAACGAGTCCCAATAACTGAAATTATAGATTACAGAAAAAAATGTCTAAGAGTGTGCAACAGGGAGAGTTTGAGAGACCAGACAACAGGATAAATGAGAAAAAAAGACAATGGACCAAAGGAGGGAGAACAGTGAACGCACATCTAGAAAGAATGAATTAATACACATTAAAAAACAACAACAAAGAAAAAAAAAAACAAATAACAACGAAAGAAAAAAGACTTCATGAAGTACAAACCATAGTGTAAGGAATGTCCCTCATAATCCCTGTATCTTATGACCTTGTGTTGAACAATTCAAAGTACTCACAACGTACCATGGCATATATTATCAAAATCAAAAGCAGCCTACATGCATATGGTAAAGATATCAATACTAAGTATCAAACAGCGAGAACGAGAATAACAGTTTGGATGGGCAACAAAGGAAAATGAAAGGTAAAAAATATGTAGAAAATAACAGATGCTAACACACACCAAAAAAGAAAAGTAGACATTACTAGCAAATTCCAAGTTTGTTTTTGTTTTTGTTTATTAATCAGTGTGTACAATGTGGAAACAGAGAATCAAAAACACCAACCATGAAAGCCACTGTTGCAGACAGAGTCTGAGAAGAAATGGCAGAAAGTTATACGATACATGTAAGCAGTAATAGTTCCAAAACCGTTAACATTCTTCTCACAATCAAAAACAACAGAAAGATTGTCTTTTTGGTTTCTTTTGAGGTCATGATCAGCCAATGTCTAACTTCTTTTCAAGTTAAATGCCACAATAATTGCACACACATATACAGATCATGAACAAAGAAAAATGTTGAATTTTGTACATACCTTTATGGACTACACCTGTAAGTTTATTAAATAATTGTTTATTGATTTGTGATACTTGCCAGAGAAGCCATCTGCGTCCAAAGAATCATCCAAAACTGCCTTACAATACAAATATACTAGAAGTATTATATGTTTATGTTTGTCAGATATTTGAAAGAATTCTGTAAAGTACTCAGACTTTTTGTTTGTCTAAATTGTCATAGTTAGAGTATCAAGATCACAAAGAGAAAATATAGTAAGACAAATTATTCATCCCTTACGATCAAGGTGACATATTTAGTTTATTTGATTAGGAACCTATATAAATTTTGCGAAAGGTAATTTGTATGACTGATAATCCCTGGTAGTGGTACAACACAGGTGGCTGTTTTTCAGTTAGTTTAATTTAGGAAAGATTTATAAGGTGTTGAAAATAACGTTAAGTATTAAACTAACACAAAACTCGGATAACCAAAATATTTGAAACATTTTTATAGTAGACTGATACGGGTAACAAGGAAAGCCCAATCCAATAATGGGCTAATATAGTTGGTCAGAGCAAAGTATCCAAAATGGCCGTCGCGCATATAAGAAATAACATAACACTGCTCTTGTTCCACTCTTGCATACAAATGTCATAAAATAACAAGCTGTTACAAGACAGTCAATGTGCCCTAAGACTGTGTATCATCTGTTCAGGTCCTTGCAAGTGGAAAAAAGGTGGAGGTCAGAGCCACAGAGTGTATCACATGCTGTTCAGGTTATCCAGACTGACTGCCTTGACCCTGATGAGATAAAAACTGCCTGTCATCATTACACAGACAGGAGCATGGGCAGATGAGGGGCTCTACATGAAGAGAAAGCTTGCACAAATTGCTTGTAAAGAGCCAGTATTACCGAGTGCAAGGAGCGTTAAAGTGGACACCTAGGGAGTAATAAATGACACAGACCAGCTATTCCAGGGATGAAAAGTAGTGGGAAGGGCATAGGAAGTCACACCTCAAATGGTGTACTCAAGTAAAAGGGGGCCCCTTGGTTCCACAGGTGTTCAGAGGTTAGATATTTAAATATCCTACCTTAGACCAGTTTCTTATTGTTACTGCCATACTAAGACTATACCACACATGATGGACACACCATATGTAGAACACTGATATCGAAAAAATGCCTTGAGTACAAATTCAGATTGTGATTGTGTTTATGAGTCCAACATTTGCATGGGTACTTGTATAAAACCAAGTGAATGCGCAACTCTATTCAGTGAATGATTATGGCTATGTGTTCTCATTGGTGTTTAGGTGAGCCGCTTTCTAACTTCAGAAATTTTGAATGAAGGCGTCTAAGTCAGGAGCTTACTCAGTTACGCTTCCAATATATATCGGTCCCTACAACATCTTATTGCACTTCTCAGATCCTCAGAAGTAAAAATCTGCGAGCAGTCATTGATAATGGACAGGAATCTCCTTCTAGAATCACATCGTTCATGTCTCTTGCATTGTGCACTCTAAGGTTATGGTATACACAGTACAGAAGTTATTCATACTTGTGACAAGAACAGCAAGATAAACTGATTTTAGATCTTAAGGTAAACTGAATTGACTCTACATATGTATCTTGCCACTGTTTTTTCTCCATCATGGATCAAATGTGCAACATTCTCCCAACAGGAAAACCGGTGAACAAATGTCTACAGGCACTTGTGAGTGTGCTTTGTGAATACAGGTCAGAAACAATACCGTGTTCCCCTTTCATCTAGCTGTGTTCACTAGAACCTGAACATTTCCAGTCAGAAAAAGTATCGTTGGATTCCAGTGGCCTGAATTGGACGGAACCCACAGAGTGTGTGTGTGTGTGGTGGTGTGTGTGTGTGTGGATGTGTGTGGTGGTTGTGATAGCTACTAATATTTGTTATTTTTATAGGATTTTGTATGCCATCTCTTCCCTATTGTAGCACTGGAACTTCCTGCTTATCTTTGTGTGTGTGTGTGTTTGTGGGTGTGTGTGTGGTGTGAGTGTGTGTGTGTGTTATAATACATTTCTTTTTTATTTCTTTTTTTTCTCGTTTCGTCACTTAGACCCAAGTTGCATTACTCTGAAACAACTTTAAGTTGCCACACCTCAGTGAAGAAGTACTGATGTTTGTTGGGTTATTCTGTCTGCTAAAGCCAGTAAGAAAACATTGTCAAAGATAGAATGGTTTTCTCCCCGCTCGCCACCCTGATCCGCCTTGTCGAACCGTTTGTCCCACTTTAAGAACTTTTAGATAAACAAATAATTAATTGGGTATTGGATAAAAAAAGAAAAGAACCTAAGTGGTTCCACTCCCATAAATTTTTGCATCTTGGTGCTATGATACAGTTGAAATTCCTGAATAAATTTTTGTTTACCAAAACCACTTGCTATGAATGTCAGCCTTGCATGCAAAGGCCCCCGAAAAACCCCAAACACTCGCACCTTTATTAAGTGAATTTAATCAGAAAGGAATGACATCTGTTTGTGTGAGAAATTTGGGATTTCCCCAGTTTCTTACCTACATCTCTCTTGTGTGTGTGCTTTGTAAAAAGTAAAAAAAATGAACAGAACTCTCGGACAGTAAGGCCCTTCATTGTATTACTATTAAGCACAAGAGTAACTGTAGGATCAAGAAAATTTTAGCAACCAGAATCCAACTCTTGAGCTAGGTACATTTCGTATATAGAATCACTTATCACAGTATCTTGCCATGTAAGTAGCCATTCCAGGTCGAGTTAGCTTGTGATGGGCCAATTGTGCTGTCAGGGGTCAGGTTTTTTCTCTGAACTTTCTGTAAGGGAACTGGAGACTCCTCAGTGCCGATGGTCTCGTCTCCATACATTTGAAAGAGGTTGGTGAAGCAGCTTGGACACATAACCTGTAACGGTGTAAGACCGTTATGTTAGTAAGTAAAGTAACACTTTTAATTGAGCTTATCTTGTGAAAATCCAGACAAAGAAGACAAGGAACATGAAAACGCAGCATCCATCTACCTCTACACAAACACTATCCCTCGCCCCCCCCCCGCGCCCCCCCCCCCCACACACACACACACTACACTCCCCCACCACCACCTACCACCCCAAAGATGAAAACAGCAACTCTCAACTTGTAAAAAACATGAAAGACTACTTGTAGCCCTTAGACAGTAGTTTTCAACCTTTGCCCAAACATAGTCCAAATGCTTGCCAGTGGAATGGGAAAGACAAATAAAAAGTGAATAATAAAGACTGTTGTGTTTCTTAAGAATGCAAACCATCACAAACATGAAAATAATGCAGAAAAGAACATTTGATAGATAAATATGGATAAACATTTGACATTGTGATAAATTGCCGCATAACTGCATGAAACTATAGATGACAACTTGAAACTTGTTAAATATATATTGGGAATGTGGTTTGGAGTGGCAATAGCAAATACAACCCCAGGGGAGAGGTGGCAGCTCTCCCTTTGAAGGATGCTGACGTGAGAGTCAGCGACATTGGGCGGTCACAGACAACCTTCCGCCATGTGGAGACGACGGGTCTAGCCTGTGTCCCCGGGGGACGGCACCTTGGAGGAGTGGGGGGGCATAGAACGAAAGGAGCCAGCCTGACTGCGACAACGCGTGCCTGGAATACCGAGCAGTATTGTGGGGAGCAGACATGGGGGCCCCTCACGGGGTTGGGCTGAAAAATTGCCCTCTCTGCCGCAGTCAGCGAGTGCCCGCCAAGTTTTAAGGGACTCGATGCAAGCGCTCACAGTCGACTTTCGTCCCTGCTCCTCCTTTAATGGCGGCCTCACGGCGGCACAGGACCATCGCCACCCAGCATGGAAGAAGCCGCCCGGTGTGTCCTGAAGACAGCCAGATGTGATGTGGGGAGACAGCCACACACATCCGACCCGCTACCTTCGGTCTGAGAACAAGGATCCAGGAAACTGAACGCAACGTTCAGACCAACTCCACCAAACATGAACCAACTTTCAAGAAGAATAATGACCAAATTGTCCAAATGTTCAAGAAGAACGCGAGCTCTGGGGAGACAAATGAACGAACCCTCACTGAAAATCCCCACTACTGCCAGGCAACAACAGTTTGCCTACAAATATGCAGACTTTTGTCTGCAGGAAATCCCCTTGTACCTTAATGCCTCAGCCAATATGGACGTAATCTCACCATCAAATCAAAATTGTCCTACCATCAACAAAACTCCCTGTGTCTTATCAAACATCAACCCACTCCAATAGTCATTAATTTATTTACAAGAACAGGAGGACAGCACAAGGAAGAAATTAAAGCCCCCACATCATTAGTAAGGCTTTAAACTCACCATAGGTAGGATCAGACTTCAGCTGCGTATGAGTATACCCCCTTCATAGTCCTTGGGAAAGTAGATGTGGCCATTAACACACTGCCATCCTCCTCCTGCAGATATCCCCTCTCACAATTTTACATAGTAATGCAGTGGCAGCCGAACAGCCTGCAAAAATGTCAACATGCTGTGTTAAGCCACATAAATAAATAAGAAAATAAAGTGTGTACACACCCTTCATAAATTCCTATGAAATCATTAGTTTAAACCCATTCTCATCAGTGCCAGCGTGCATGCACAACCCCCACCACCCCCCCCCCCCCCCCCCCCCCCTCAAAAAAAAGTGCCTCCTCCATTGCTATATAACTGCAGTCCACTCTAAACCTTGCACCCCACCTTCCGCTACCCCATGCCATCTCCCATGCATGCCCGCAAGCATCCCTTCCATGCGTGTTCATCTCTAAATCCACAAAGACCACAGCCTGTTCTGTGTTGGTGTCAGTCACCATATTACACACTGTTTAACACACACAGCCACATGCCTGATTGACCTTCTTGTGTCAGTCACCACATGTACACAGGTGATCCACACAGTCCACGGCCTTTGTCAACTGTTGTGGTCAGTCACCACTTGTACACTGGTGATTACACACAGACCACAGGCCTGTTGTCTACTGTTGTCATCACCACATGTTCACTGGTGATCCACACAGACCACAGGCCTGATTGTCCATGTGTTGTGGTCAGTGCCACCTCCATAGCCCACTGTGTGATGCCACACAGACCACAGGACCTGTTTTGTCAAGTCACCACATGTACACGGTGATGCCACACAGGCCTGTGTCTTGTGTATGTGTCAGTCACCTCATACACACTGGCTGGCCATCATGTTGAAAAGTGTGGAAACAAAGACCATCCCCTAGCCTGTTGGCTTCACACTTTCAAATGCAAGGCAACTTCGACAACAAGTGATTAGCGTCAGCTGATGGGGGAATCCCTTAACTTTTGTCACAAAGCCAAGACCTTGGTAAAACCTACTGGGTTACACTAGCATTAAGATGGATAGGCAACCAACATAATATTTGGTTGGATGCACCAAATCCACCAACTATTGGATCCACGGATTGCTTCAGGTCAGTAGCACATGAAGGGTTAATTTGTGTTTGATATCAAGCAGAACATTTTCCCTATTTACATTGTATAGTCTTTAAAGCTGGTTTCTTCCCAGCTTAATGATAGTTGCAGATGGTGTGGATTGATGTCTATACATCAACAGAATATAAATCAGTTCTCATCAAGAACAGATTACAAGGAAATCACTATGTACAAGAAAAATGCAACTTAACCCCAACCAGGTGTACATTTCCTAGCCAAGAAAGTCTGTGTTCTTCGGACTGAAATGACAACAACAGACAGTTAAAAGCCGCGAGCTGTGAGGTTTGTGTGAGAGGGTTTACAGCTTCTTGACATCATTGAGAGTAAAATAAATCATAGATGTATGAGGAGAGCAAGGTAACCTCAGAGTCTGTAACAATATATATAGGTAATGACGGCTTTCAAATCTTTATTTGAAAACAAAAATACATTATCAACACAAAAGGAAAAGAAACAGCAAGGACATTTTGAGACCTTTGTATTGGACACTAACACAGAGAAATTGCAACCACTATGACAATATTTGTGAATGCAACAGACTATTAAAATCAATACAAGCTATCATAAGAAAAATGGTGTTGGAGACCAGTCCCTGAAAAAATGCAGGCATCAGGCAAAGTTTTCAACCCTGAGACAGTAGAACGAACTCTTGCATTTGAACCAGCTGATAGGTGATTCTACCAATTAAACTGGTGATGGCATTCTTTAAATGATGGACTCTGAGCCAGTACGAACAATACACAAAACTCTAGTACAACAGTCAAAAACTGGCGCTCGGTGCTATGACCACATACCACCTCACACCTCCGGTGAACCATCCTTTGGTTCTTTCCAAAACGCCGGCACAACTGTCCATTGTGTTTGCAAGTTGGGAATTTCGCCTGAAATACCACCCCGATTTTGGTTGTCACAAGGAGTAAATACAAACCTCTCCACTAGGCCGTTCATCACTTCCTCCCATTTCCATCCTGTGATGAGGCTTGCCACCCCAGTGAAGATGGTTGACAATGGATTTCCACCAAAACACCACCCTCCACCATTTCCATCCCAGCCCTGTGTATGCCAACTGGATCATTTTATATTGGTCAGACCTGTATCAACTAAGGCATAATCAACTTGATTTTCGGACCATTTTGATGTGCATAGCATTCAGCCTATTTTGACACTAAAAGCGACTGAACACAAGACCCTCAATAATTCCTAAATAATTTTTACTTGACAATCACTTCTTTATTGTGATGGGTTTTAACAACACTATAAATGGGTAAATCAATGCCACAACACACACACACACAACACACACACTCACACACACACACACACACATGTAACATGTTTCCAATAATGTATTTATTCCTCATTCGAAAAACTGAAACTGATTTTGTTCCAGACATTCCTGACCTATTTTCATAAGCAAAAAGATTGTTCCAACATTCCTACGCCTAATTAACATAAGCAGCATATGGCGTTGCAGAACTTACACTGAACACAGATGTTTAAGATTTGCACTTGCTTTTTGGCGAAATTCCACACATCGAGAGTATGCTTGACATTGGGCTTCTGCTCCCTGATGAATTTATCGTTTTTTATTATGTCGACATTGACAATGGAGTCCAACTTCAAGGCCAGCCTCATGCAGGAAAAGGAATGTTTCTCTGCAGACCCTCATTTTTCGACATCTAGAGCACTGTTACCCACCTCTAGCTCTGCAAATGACAATGTGCCATTCGAGGATCAAAGCAAACTTGGAAAAGTACAACACATAACAAAATCAGAAGATTCATGAGTCACCTCATATGCACAGTGGGAACTCGTAACTGTGCAGAAGGTTACAGATACTGTTCCTACAAATCCTATAACTTAGGGCAAAAAGGTTATTGTTTTACTGCTTGTCTGCGAATTGTTAGGCGCAATATAAAGAGCCTCTACTCTTTCCAACCATTTAAAAAAAAGATAACTTGGAGCTGCTGATTCACCTAGGGAACAAATAGACATTAATGAGGTTTAGGATTATTTTTTTTTAATTTAAAAAGGTATCCGTACATAATTGAACTTACCTGAACCATTTTCACATCAAAAAACTTTAGTTATGCGGGCCTTCTAAGTTGTTGAATCCAGCCAAATTTGGCGCAGTGCCATGGACTTGTCACTTCTTTCATCTCCCTGTCAGCTCAAGCCTGCCCCCCAATTCCATTCAAGCTATCAAATACTTGGCTTGTTCAACCAACCAACATTATTACTGGTAGGTTTAAGTGCATTTCCTGGTGGCTGTACAATGGTCTTGTCAGACATCCTGGCCAAATAGGAGGCAGTCCAGCACGCGGAGTTTTTGGTCATCATGGACCCTGAGACACAGAAAGCATTAAGACAGCAGGAGATTCCCAAACCGGCATTTTCCGCCGAGAGAGTACTGGCTTATCCACAGCCGACATACTGACAACTGTCAATTTTGCAGTGACGTGAGCAGGGATCCCCCAATACTTCAGCTCTGGCTTGAAGGACTGCAGCATCAGGAGCACATACCTTGAACTATCAAGGAGGGAAGACATGAACACCAGTGTACTTCCTCTCCCAAAGCTGGCACAGATAGGACTGGACATGGTCGAACGTCATCACTTGGTATCTTTCTTCTTTCATCCATTTAAACAATCATACAACAGGGAGTGAGGATAGGTACAGACTGATAGGAGAATGAACATGTATGGAAGCTGGACAATTTCTGATTATTACACATGGGGAAAAAATTTCCTAATGCAATGTGATTTGTAAAAAAAAAAGTGGTCCTATGGGGGAGTAAACAGAAAGATTTCGTTTAACCGAGTATATCTAACATTGCACAACAGCAGCTGTGTATGATAATTGTTACCATTCATGTATCAAACTCTTGTTAAGAAAACAGCTCATATTTTTATGAGGAACTACATGTACTCTAGCAGACCTGACACTATCTTCTGTGGCATGGACTTCCCTCTGTGGTCAAAGTCCAGGTCCCAACCAATACGGAGTCCCCAGGCCAAACTCGATGGAGTCATCGACAACCACAAATGGACTGGGGGCTGGAGGTGCAGTCCTAGCCTGATTGATGGACTTGGCTGGAGCATGCCAGGGGAGGAATCATGAAGTAGAACACTGACAGTAACAGCTGAAAGAACTCTCAGTCTGGACTGCTGTGTCCACTACATCGTCTACAACCGCCAAATCTCCAGAAAGACAAAACCATAAAGGGGCTAAACACTCCTGACATTAGGCAACCCACATTTTTAACGTAACCCACATGCACAAATGAATTAGCGTACTTAAGCAGAATCAGTTTGCTATTGTCTGAAAGGAACAAGTAAATTCCATAGCACTCTCATTTTGGCACAGGAAAGAAAACAAGTTTGCTACAGCCATATGCAATCCTAATAATTATTTCATCAGTACTCTACATCAATTTCACATCCAGGTTTGAATTAGCTGTGAGGCAAGAACTAATTGACTGCTGGCTGCATAATCACATTGACTCATGATCACCAGTTATATTGAGCGTGACACGCCAAGTATCCTGTAGTTATACATAGCACAATGTGACAAGAGGTATGTTTTGTGT
>CM031604.1:65730608-65740608 GCA_018398815.1 Conus ventricosus
ATGGGAACGAGTCAGGATGTGCTTGGTTGAACAACATCAATGTTACTGCCAGTGGCGTTTCGGTGAGAGGGAGAGGAGAGAGAGAGAGAGAGAGAGAGAGAGAGAGAGAGAGAGAGAGAGAGAGAGAGAGAGAGAGAGAGAGACAGACAGACAGACAGACAGACAGACAGACAGACAGAGTCAGAGAGACAGAAACAGAGACAGAGACAGACACAACACAGACAACACAGACAGAGACAGAAACAGAGAGAGATAGGGAGCGAGAGAGAGAGAGAGAGAGAGAGAGAGAGAGAGAGAGAGAGAGAGCGAGAGAGAGGGAGAGAGCGACTGACTCACACAGAGAGAGAGAGAGGGGAGAGAGAGAGAGAGAGAGAGAGAGAGAGAGAGAGAGAGAGAGAGAGAGAGAGAGAGAGATGGTTGGAGGCGAAGAAGAGAGAAAGAAGAAAACAGGCAAGGAAACAGATGTCCCTCCTTTGCTACACACACACGCGCGCGCGCTCACATGCACTCACACACACACACACACACACACACACACACACACACACACACACACACACACACACACACACACACACACACACACACACACACGCCCACACACGACGTTCGCCACATCATTCAACCTCCCATCCCAACGCCCTCGCCCACCTCACCCCCACCCCCTCTCCGGAACATCACTGTTCACTTAGTAACACGCTGTCCAATGATCAACGTCTCTCGCTCGTTACAGCAATGAAGGCAATGAACGGGAGGTGCTTTGGTACCCTTCAGTGCCACGATGCAGCTGTTTGGACAACAGACAGCGCGTTGAGGTAAGACCTGCACCGCCTTTGGTACCGATTTCAGGATTATGTCCGTATTAGAGCTTCTGTCTTAACAAGACAGAACACGTTTCTATAGCACACAGACAGTGAGCTAAGTCACTGAAGCAATGAGAGCGTGGTTGCCTACTCCTCTCATCACTGTCACACATTTTGGGACCGGCTGCCCTGATAAGACCATAGCAGTTGTTTAGAACAAAGTAGGGGTGGGGGTGGAGGAGTAGATGGTGTTAAGCGGCAGCATATTGTTTGTGTCATTTGTAGAACAGCTACCTTCGTCATCAATTCATTTACCCATCAGCTTTAAATCATGCGCAATGTGGTCTCACAACTTTGCGGATGTGGTGTAGCGTATGATAATGGACTAGTCCGTACGCAGTGACACCTCTTTGATGAAACTGAAACTGTAGCAACGTGGCTCAACGGATAACGCATGTATCTGGGACGCTAGCGAGTCTGGGTTACCCTTGGTTCAGTTCTCGGTTGACACTAATTCCTCCCCTCTTCTCTTCCTCTCCTTGCTTGCCCTTCGCTGAACCCCTTCTCCACAAGGTCTGGAACTGGCGGACTGAGCGCCAGTCTTCCTGATGAGACAACGAACAGAAAGCCCCCGTGTGCATCATTCCATTAGCGCTAAAATATGAACCTGCGGTAAAAGACGAATGGTCACTGGCAACATACTAAAGGAACATTCTCTTTGACTGGTGAACAAACAAGCAAACAAACAATGAAAAAATACTTATACGGATGGTGCTGTGTTTGCATTTCTCACACGGAGAAATGTGTTGTGACGAAGAGTCATACAATGTAGTACAGTACAATACAATGCAAAGGATTAATGGAATGCAATGCAAAACAATACATTATAATACAATGCAAAGCAACAAAACGCAACACAACACAAGTCCATGCGACGCGACGAGACGCGACGCGACCTACGGAAAGACAACACAACACAATGCAAAGCAACGCAACGCAACACAAAACAACACAAAATAACACAGCCCAACGCAGCACGACTCAGCACAACACCGCGCAACACAACTCAAAGCAACGCAACGCAACACAACATAACAGATCCCAGCACGACGCAACACACGACACAACACAACACAACACGACACGACACGACACAACACATCATAACACAACACAACACGACACAACATAACACAACACAGCACGACACAACATAACACAAGGCAACACAACACAAAACAACACAACACAAAACAACACAACACAAAACAACACAACACAAAACAACACAACACAAAACAACATAACATAACGCAACGCAACGCAATGCAACACAGTACTTTATCAGTAAAACATAACACAACAAAATGCAACACAATGCAACGCAACAAAGCACAGTACAACACACTGCAGCGTACAACACGGCATAATGCAACACAACACAACACAACACACGACACCTCCACGTCCACCTGTGAGTGCAACATACACACCCAAGCGATGCTCTTGACCAAGCCTGTCTCTGATTGGCTCAGACAGACCAGACCCAGTCACAGGACCACACACGGGCGCGGAGACGAGATGTGCGTGGATCCATCCTGGGATGCACGTGTCAACAGACAGACGAACAGACAGACAGACAGACAGACAGACAGACGAGTGACGTGAGTATGTGATTCTCTGACTCGCAGACCGGTGAACAGATCTTTTTTTCACAGAGAGAAATGCTATGGGTGAATTAGGATTTGTTTGGTGGGACAGAATCTGTGAAACACGTAGAAAGAGAGAGAGAGAGAGAAGAGAGAGAGAGAGAGAGAGAGAGAGAGAGAGAGAGAGAGAGAGAGAGAGAGAGAGAGAGAGAGAGAGAGACAGACAGACAGACAGACAGACAGAGACAGACGGAAGGAGGGGAGGGAGAAAGAGAGCGGGTAAGGGGGGTGGGGTCGAGGGGGAAAGGGGAGACAAAGACAAGAAGAGGATGACAGAGACAGGCAGGAGAGGACAGAGAGACTTAATGGGGAAAAGAGTGAGATGACAGAGACAGGCAGGAGAGGAAAGAGAGACTTAATGGGAAAAGAGTGAGATGACAGAGACAGGCAGGAGAGGAAAGAGAGACTTAATGGGGAAAAGAGTGAGATGACAGAGACAGGCAGGAGAGGAAAGAGAGACTTAATGGGGAAAAGAGTGAGATGACAGAGACAGGCAGGAGAGGAAAGAGAGACTTAATGGGGAAAAGAGTGAGATGACAGAGACAGGCAGGAGAGGAAAGAGAGACTTAATGGGGAAAAGAGTGAGATGACAGAGACAGGCAGGAGAGGAAAGAGAGACTTAATGGGGAAAAGAGTGAGATGACAGAGACAGGCAGGAGAGGAAAGAGAGACTTAATGGGGAAAAGAGTGAGAAAATAAGAAAATGGATACAACAGAGACAGGCACAAAGAAGCATTTGTTTTGCAGTTTCAGAGAGAGAGAGAGAGAGAGAGAGAGAGAGAGAGAGAGAGAGAGAGAGAGGAGAGAGAGAGAGAGAGAGAGAGAGAGAGAGAGAATGACAGTGACAATGACACAAAACTTTAATGACAACAGCTAAGTAGCCCTTATGTCATAGGCCCAGTACATTGTCTCATATAAATGATGAAGAAACTGATTAACTCAATACTCTGATTCGACGAATAAACATGGCAAGCTTTCGTTCATCCGCAAGTATTCGTCTACCGGGAACAAACAAAAACCAAAAAGCAAACTAACAGACAGAACAGAAGAAATAACAGAAAGGACATGCTAACTGTTCTCAGTGTGAAGCTAAAACGTTGTAGGGCGGAAAAGATCATACAATAAATTGTCACACAACCTCCATCAGGGATTCGCCATACATAACCGTAGACAATTCTCTCTGTCTCTGTCTCTCTCTCTCTCTCTCTCTCTCTCTCTCTCTCTCTCTCTCTCTCTCTCTTCTCTGTCTGTCCGTCTGTCTGTCTGTCTGTCTCTCTCTCTCTCTCTCTCTCTCTCTCTCTCTCTCTCTCTCTCTCTCTCTCTCTCTCTCTCTCTTTACACTCTTCCCCTTCTGTGTGTCTGTGTCTGTTTGTTTGTCTCTCTCGTTTTCAGTTTTATCAACCCCACCCCCACCTCTCTCTTTCTCAGTATCGTACTGAGAGAGAGAGAGAGAGAGAGAGAGAGAGAGAGAGGAGAGAGAGGAGAGAGAGAGAGAGAGAGAGAGAGAGAGAACCAAACAGACGGAGATCCTGACAGGATACAGACAGACAGTGACCCAGGCTTGTCACGGCCCGTTCTTCATCCTCCTTCACCTTTAGCAGGGGAAGTGATTTGTTCGCTGTCCGCTCTGGGACCTCCGACACAGCCGTTGCACACAGCTCAGCTACAGCCAGGCCTGACACAGCCGTCACATCCTCTCGCCCGATACTGATTGATCACTGGGCTTCCTGGCTGGAGCGATGAAGGCAATTTGTTTTGAGTGAGTCTGCTACACTTGACTGGGAAGTGAGGATGGAGAGACAGAGAGAGAGTGAGAGAGAGGAGGTGAGAGAGAGAGTCAGAGAGGGAGAGACAGACAGACAGACAGACAGACAGACAGACGACAGACAGACTAGACAGACAGACAAAGACAGTGAGAGACAGAAAGAGTGGGGTGAGGGAGGGAGGAAAGGAGACAGAGAGAGGGGGGAGGTGGGGAGAGAGAGAGAGGGAGACACCGAGAGACAGACAGACGGACAAACGAACGGACAGAGAGAGAGAAAGAGAGACAGACAGACAGAGACAGAGAAACAGACAGACGGACAAAGTGTAAACTGACAGATAGACAGAGAGAATGGGGAAGGAGGGACGGAGGGAGAGAAACAGAGAAAACAAGAGGCACTGAGTAATGAAGAGAGAGAGAGAGAGAGAGAGAGAGAGAGAGAGAGAGAGAGAGAGAGAGAGAGAGAGAGAGAGACGTTACACAACACAATACTATGCTAAGCGACGCACGCAACGCAAAACAAAACAAACCCACACAATAACACGCAACGATAACAGTAACGCTACACTATCCAACATAATCCAGTGCAACTGAACGCAACACGACACACAGAAATACAGTACAACACCAGAAACTAAACCCCATCACAATTCAATTCTATGTACAAGACAGTACAGCATAACACAACACAACGAAGCACAATACAATATCGCCACGTCCACTTGTGCAGTAAGACACTCGAGTCTTACAAATGCTGAAGTCTGTTTCTGATTGGGTCAGACAGACGAGAGCCGGCAACAGGACCTACTAAAATGGTTCTAGTTGCACTGTGAGACGACTGCAGGCGGAAATCTAAACAAATCTTAAATAAATGTTAGCGAACCGCCCAGAGAAACGTGGACAAACGAGTCACAAGACAAAACACGACGCGTTTCGACCTCTTAGGTCTTCTTCAGGCAAGATACAAACAAATAGGACAACAACACCTTCCTTTCGCTGAACTCTGAAGCGATCAAAGCTAAGTGAATTTTCGTTGTCCTATTTGTTTGTATCTTGCCTGAAGAAGACCTAAGAGGTCGAAACGCGTCGTGTTTTGTCTTGTGACTCGTTTGTCTACGTTTGTCTGGGCGGTTCGCTAACATTTACGCAAGATTTACTAAAATGGTGTGTAGACGAATGTACTTGCATCTGTCCTTGTTTGTGTGTTTCAGACAGCCATTGTTTGTGTGTTTCAGACAGCCATTGTTTGTGCGTTTCAGACAGCCGGACAAACCGGTGACGTGAGTGCACCATTTTCCGGTGCACAGACCGTGGAACAGAGATTTATGACAGAAATTAATGGTATGGGTAAATCAACATTTGCTGGGTGGAACAGAAATGGTGTTCCACGTTGTAGTTTTGAAGAGAGAGAGAGAGAGAGAGAGAGAGAGAGAGAGAGAGAGAGAGAGAGAGAGAGAGAGAGAATTTATATAAATGTTTTATCGTGAGTACAATGGTTAAACTACAGTAAGTTCTAACAAAAAAATGCAAACACACACACACACACACACACACACACACACACACACACACACACACACACATACACACATACACACATACACACATACACACATACAATGAAATACGAGTAAAGAGAGGGGTGTGGGAGAAGACAGAGAAAGAGGACGCAAATCCAATTTGAAGAAATATTAAGAAATAAGAGAGACAGACAGACAGACAGAATGACAGAGACAGACAGACAGAGAGGAGGGGGGGGGGGGGGCGGAGACAAAGACAAAAAATAGAGACACACACACACACACACACACACACACACACACACACACACACCACACACACACACACACACAGAGTCAGACAGACAGAGAGACAGACAGACAGATAGAGAGACAGAGAGCAGAGGGGGAGAAGGGTGATGGGAGAGTAATGACAGACGCAAAGACAAATACGCAAAGTAACACTGCAACATAGACCGAGAGAAGACGACTGGAAGAGGCAGACAGGATTAGAGGCTTAGGCAGATAGGGAGAGGCGAGGGGAGAGGATTTGTAGGAGGGGGATGGGCGAAGAGGGGAGGGGGCGGGGTGTAGATGGGTGGGTGGATGCGTGGGCGACACACGCAGCTCACAAGACAGACGGCTGAGTATGTGTGACGTAAGAAGACTCACTCCCTCTTCCGTAATCTTTTCATTAGATGTGATTTGTTTAGTAGTGGCTGGTATCTTCGGACGCAGCTGTGTTCCTGGCCGTCTAATGATCGCCTCGCGTACAGACTGGAACCACACAGGTAACGACCGAGAAAGTCTGACACTCGTCAGCAGTAGCGTGATTATGTTCAGGAAGAAGAACAGTAGATGAGGTTATATCAGAGCAACTGCTGCCACATATGGTTTCATTCCTGTCGCCTTTGCTGTCGACGGTGATTTATTTCTACGCAGTTTGACCGTCTTGATAGCGACATGCAAAGCTGAAAAACAAAAATTGGTATTGCCTTTGAAAAAAATAAACCCGTTGGCTTGAAAGAACAGGAACAAATCATTGAAGTTACGATTTAACCTTCAAGAACTAGAACAATTCTTAGCACAAAAAAAATCCTTTAAAAAATCTCCAGACAGACTACTTGGTAGCAAGCACGAATTAGAGCTGATAGACATGAATAATGATAGAGGAGCACAGGTAAGATCAAGGATCAAATGGATTGAAAAAAAAGGTGAAAAGAATTTTTTTCAAGTGAAAAAAAAGAGTTTGGAAGACCACAAAAATGCAGTTTGATGATGCTTGGACAATATGCAGAGGACAATTTCTACACAAGCAGAAAACGGTTCTTTCCCCTGCCGCAGGATGTCATTAGAACACTCAGTAAAGCTAATCCCCGACAAAAGAAAAACACGCCTGCCTGACGTTAGTCCGTTCTGCCACACTTGTCCCTAACATCACTGAATAAACGCAGTATCTTTGCAGTGTCTCCTCCGCTAGGTTGCCTTTCGATGATTTGATACTGTGGCTTCTTGTGGATACCAGTTCTGGGCAGCCAGAGGACGAAGCTGGGCATGACTGTAGGGGACAGCTGGAATGAGTGGCGTCCGAGTATGGCACTAGGGAGGGAGGGGGTAAGGAAGGGTAGGAGAAAAGGGAAGATGAGGACGGATGGAGGAGAGGCGAGAGGATGCCGGTGTAGGAGGGGGAGGGGAGCACAGACGATGGGAAGGTCCCTAACGGTGGGTGGTAAGACTGCCGAGTCCCGGGTCACCAAAGCCCCCTGTGCTCACTCATGGGCAACAGGGCAGAGGAATCTTAATCAACGCCCAACACTTCTACAGTTTAATCTTTGGTGTGTCCGGCTTCCCAGACCCAAAATGCAGTATACTACTCACGGACGTTACCCCGCGATTACCGGCGTTCCGGACCTCTCTCTCTCTCTCTCTCTCTCTCTCTCTCTCTCTCTCTCTCTCTCTCTCTCTCTCTCTCTCTCTCTCTCTCTGTCATTTCATACATTAGCATCCCACACCTCGCTGAACTGCCAAGGAAAGTTCCATGCCATATAAAGGAGATGCTGCACAAGATCATTTGGCATCTACACTGTGCATGTCACAATCAGCGAAGTCAGACACCAAGTGAGTCACTACGAAGACCTGTTGGCCATGGCGTGACAAGGAAAGCTGAAGAGGTATGGATATGTAACAGGTTAAAGTAGACTCTCCGAGACCATCCTCCCAGACACAGTCCAGGGGAAGAGGAGGACGCACAGGTTTGCTGAGCGGGCCGGGAAGAGTTTTGCAACATTCTAGGTCCTTGCCCACAGCAGTCAGAGATGGAGACAACTGCTGCAAGGTTCATCTCCGGTGCGTGCTCTCGTCTCTCTGCTGGACGCTGGAACCAGGAACAGTGACCAGCACGTCCTTTGATGCTGAATTGCATGGCTAAAAGCATTGATAATTTTCCCCATTGCAACTCGACCGAGGTAAGGGTAACCGATTTATGGCGTGCAAAAACCCTATAGTAAAAATCAATTAGGCGAACGCGCCCGTTCTATAAAAAGAAAAAATCAGGAAAGAGAGTACTTTCCGCACAGCAAGACCACCACTCCGAGAATGTTACTTTTCATAGAACACGGGTGAGGGATGAGCGGGGCGGATGACAGCAGTACATAGAAAACCTCCGGGCAAAAAGAAAGTATCCCACACCACAGAAAGACCACTGATCAGGGAACATTACTATCTATGGCACATAGGGGAAATAGCAGAACATAGTGAGAAAAAATCCCATCTGAAAGACAGACATTCATCTGGTTAATATTGCAGATGAAGTGGATCACTGAACGGGCGGGAACTGAACCAGAGATCACATTGTTTGAAATTCCCCATGTCTTCTCGTCTGCCCGATTTTTTTTTATATTGATGCACGTGTCAGCTTACGTGAATCGTCGAGGTCCCAGAACTTCCTGCGATTACAGAGCTGTTCAGCTATTAGGTGACGTAAAGAGAGCGTACGTACTTCAGCTTCTGAGGAAACCACGTCTGTTTCTGGAACCTACAAAGGCCTGAAACTATTTTCAGATCTGGCTCACGATCACTGAAAAGAACCCGACTAACGAGGAAAGTGGGGGATGAAAGTGATCAGAAACTCTATTTCGGGGATGTCTTGTGAGTCAGCATTATTTAGAATAGTAAGCCAACACCATGTGCCAGTAAGTGGGATGTCTGAAGTTGTAAAAGTTCTAAAAACTAGAAAAAGTAGAATTTTGCTTTCGTGCCTTCATGTTTCCTGCAAGACCATTCCATAATGTTCTCTCATTCTCACGCTTCGCTTTCCTGCTTTCCGGTGGCCTAAGTTACTGCTCTGAAAATTTTGATGTCGTCACCAAGTCTTTGTCAGTTCAGGACATGTTTCATTTCTACTGTCTAGGTGCTTTAAATTGTCGTTTTGGAATACATGTCTTTCAATCCGCAGTTCTTTAAGGAAGATATAGTTCTAAAATACATGTGAAATGTGCCCCAAAATGAATCTCATAGACTTTGGAAAAGTATGTTGTTGTTGACTTTGATTTACTGTGTGGACAATTTCACTTTTCAGTCATGCATTGTCATTAGGGCCAAGCGTTAAAGTAGCAGATTGTTTCAACTTTCATTTTCTTGAGAATACTTTGTACCACGTTTTGTGGTATGTGTTTATTATAGAATATAATTTCTTTCTCCGTTGTAATTTTGGATTTGATAAAGTCTATATTCGAAGGTTGGGGAGAGAGAAAACCTGAAAAGTTAGATGCCATTCTTCTTCTTCTTCTTCCTCTTCTTCTTCTTCCATTATTGTTATTATCATTATTACCATTATTATTATCAATATCATTATTATTCTTGTTGTTACTATTACTGTTACTATCATTATCATCATCATCATTATGAATACGCATATAGCCCTTACGCTAGGTTACAGACCAAGCTCAAAGCACTTTATAATCTACGCTCCCATTTCCACACCAGCCTCCTGTCCGTGTGCAGCCAACTGAAGAACTGCCTGCTGACGTCGGTCGTTCCCCGCGTCATTCAGTCAACATCAATCATTCAGCTTTCCCCCTTCACTCCAGTCGGGGGTTTCCCGTGTCATTCAGTCAACATCAATCATTCAGCTTCCCCCCTTCACTCTAGTCGGGGGTTTCCCGTGTCATTCAGTCAACATCAATCATTCAGCTTCCCCCCTTCACTCTAGTCGGGGGTTTCCCGCGT
>CM031604.1:65783108-65788421 GCA_018398815.1 Conus ventricosus
GGCATAGAAAATATATCCTACAAAAGGGAAACCATCGACAACAAAATCGTTTTCGAGATCGTCTTTTTTTCAGCCCATTAGTGGCAACATAATGATGCTGGCTCAAACTGCCCAATGTACATACAAGGTGTAGAAGGGCAAGCAAACACCTCCACACACAGATCTGTTCGACGTTACCTATGGAGCATGGTGTGGCACACACACGTGCGTGTAACGTTATGGGAAAGGTAAACACAGACATTTCTGAACACGCGTGGGATGGCGACACGCTGTCTCTAGCTAGTAAACCAGAAAACGGCTAGGAACAGAGTAAGGAATTGGCACCAAACAAAAAAAATGAAGAAAAACTGGTTGTACTGATAAACTGGTCGAAAAATGGAAAGCAAATCGTCTATAAAAAAAAACAGGTAGAAAACTAGATTAAAGATGGTATACTTGTCCAAAAAAGGTAGAAACCGGTCAGAGAGGCAGTGGACAAATTCTTAAAGGTTGGGAGCCGGTAAGAAAAACCAGAAAACAGGTTGAAAAGGGGTAGAGACTGGTAAGAATCCGTAGAAAACTAGGAGAAGTAAGCTGGTCGACGAGAGGAAGTTGCCCAAACAGCAGAGCAAGAAAATCAGAGACACGATCAGAACCTGGTGGAAAAGGGTCAGACACTGGTCCTGCCAGAAAGAGGAAGCTGGTCAAACCGGAGAGGAACTTTGTTTAAAAGGTAGGAAACAGGTATATAAAGAAGTTGGAAACTGGTTGGAAAGGCTATTAACCTGATAGGAACAGGTAGGAACTGATATACAAAGGTAAAAAAAAAACTGGTTTAAAAGAAAAGAAAGCAGGTGGTAAAAGGTAGAACACTGACATACAAAGCTAAAAGATTGGTCGGAAAAGTTACGAAACAGGTCACAGAGAAAAGAATGGAAGTGACAAGATTAAGAAAAACAATATGCAAAACACATAAACGTACTCCCAGTTTATCCTGAATACGCGTGAGGTTTTCCATAAAGAGGAAAAACCGTCTTGGGCTGGTGTAACCGTTAGTAATGGCTATTCTGGTAAACATCGGCCATCATCTGTGACCTATAATGAACATACTTACAAATTTTCAGAAAGATCGGCCAAGTACTTTCTGAGATTTTCCATAAAGAAGAAACCCGTTATGGGGCGTTAGTAACGGCTATAACGGTAAACTAAAGCATCGGGCATCATCCGTGACACATAATGAACATACCTACAATTTTTCAGAAAGATCAGCCAAGTACTTCCTGAGATATTCCATAAAGAAGGAAAACCGTTAGGGACCGTTATAGCCGTTAGTAACGCTATAAAGGTAAAATGAAACATCGGGTATTATCCGTGACCCACAATGAACATGAATAAACATTTTCAGAAAGATCGGCTACATACTTTCTGAGATATTCCATGAAAAAGAAAAATCGTTATGGGTAACGGATATAACGGTAAACTAAAACGTCGGGCATCGTTAGTGACCCATAATAAACATACTTACAAATTTTCAGAAAGATCGGCCACATACTTTCTGAGACATTTCATAAAAAAGAAAACCCGTTATGGGCCGTTACAGCCGTTAGTAACGGCTATAACGGTACACTAAAACGTCAGGCATCATCTGTGACCCATAATAAACATGCCTACAAATTTTCAGAAAGATCGGCCAGATACTTTCTGAGATTTTCCATAAAGAATAAAACTGGTATGGGCCGTTATAGCCGTTAGTAATGGGCATAACGGTTAAAATAACATCGGGCATCATCCGTGACCCATAATGAACATACCTACAATTTTTCAGAAAGATCGGCCAAGTACTTTCTGAAATATTCCATAAAAAGAAAAACCGTTATGGGCAGTTATAGCCGTTAGTAACGGCTGTAACGGTAAAATAAACATCGGGCATCATCCGTAACCCACAGTGAACATACCTGCTAATTTTCACAAAGATCGGCAAAGTACTTTCTGAGATATTCCATAAAGACGAAAAACCGTTACAGGCCGTTACAGCCATTAGTAACGGTTATAACGGTAAAAGAAAACATCGGGCATCATCCGTGACCAACAATGAACATAACTGCTAATTTTCACAAAGTTCGGCAAAGTACTTTCTGACATATTCCATAAAGAAACCGTTACAGGCCGTTACAGCCGTTATGGGTCACGGTAAAGTAAAACATCGGGCATTATCCGTGACCCATAATGAACATACCTACAAATTTTCAGAAAGATCGGCCCAGTAGTTTTGTCTGGAGCGAGTGGAACACATTTTGACATGGACGAACGGACGGACACACACACGCACACACACACACACACACACACACACACACACACACACACACACACACACACACACACACACACACACATACACACACAACACACACACACACACACACAGCTTTTCTTCGTTCCCATTCTAAAGTACTCCCTGTTCTATAAGAACTGGGAGTACAAAAAGACTGGGGAAAAAAGGCTGAAACTGGTCGGAAAAAAAGCAGAACACTGGTAGAGGAAAAAGGCACTGGTAGAGAAAAAAGGCACAAGTAGAGAGAAAAAAGGCACTGGTAGAGGAAAAAGGCACTGGTAGAGGAAAAAGGCACTGGTAGAGAAAAAAAGGCACTGGTAGAGAAAAAAAGGCACTGGTAGAGAGAGAAAAAAGGCACTGGTAGAGGAAAAAAGGCACTGGTAGGGGAAAAAGGCACTGGTTGAGAAAAAAGGCACTGGTAGAGAAAAAAGGCACTGGTAGAGAGAAAAAAGGCACTGGTAGAGAAAAAAGGCACTGGTAGAGAAAAAGGCACTGGTAGAGAAAAAGGCACTGGTAGAGGAAAAAGGCACTGGTAGAGAAAAAGGCACTGGTAGAGAAAAAAGGCACTGGTAGAGAGAAAAAAGGCACTGGTAGAGAAAAAAAGGCACTGGTAGAGAAAAAGGCACTGGTAGAGAAAAAGGCACTGGTAGGAAATGACGCAAGATGATGTAGCAAAGGCAGGGAACTGAAAGGAAAAGGTAGAGAAAAAAAACCATGTTGGAATATGTACGAACCTGATTTGAAAAGATATGAAGCTGGTCCAGAACGATAGGAACTAATGGAGAAAGGGAGGAAACTCGTCTAAACAGGTCAGAAAAGATAGGAAACAGGTCAGAAAAGACAGGAAACTGGTCAGAAAAGACAGGAAACAGGTCAGAAAAGACAGGACACTGGTCAGAAAAGACAGGAAACTGGTCAGAAAAGATAGGAAACTGGTCAGAAAAGACAGGAAACTGGTCAGAAATGATAAAATACTGGTCAGAAAAGATAGGAAACCGGTCAGAAAAGATAGGAAACAGGTCAGAAAAGAAAGGAAACAGGTCAGAAAATAATAGAAAACAGGTCAGAAAAGATAGGAAACTGATCCGAAAAGACAGGAAACAGGTCAGTGTCATGTGACGTAGCCTCACATCAAGGCATGTGACGCTCCATCACATGTAGTTTAGTGATCTGAATCATTTCCCCATGCCACAACTAAAAGGAAGAATATTTATGTGGCTTGACTAGTGTAGCGGGCGTCCCCAAATAATTGTGAGATATACTCAGGAAATAAACAAGGGTAGTCATTGGGTGAAAGTGACCACTGAGAGATAGTTTAACAAGGGCTGGTAAGGTGCTGGTCATGTGTTTTGAACACTGAGTATGCACTCACTAGGAGGAGGGAGGAAAGAATCAGTTTTAGCCCAGCAGATGGCCTAGAGACTCGAACCTGTCAGGACGCTGGTCCTCACTGCTGACCAGTCATTACCAGGTGAGCTATAGATAGTTGGGGAAAGCTACAGGGGAAAACTTAAAGAAAAGAGAAAGAAAGAATTCATATGTTGAATTAAGAAGCAGGTTATTTACACGAACCTTATTCGTGTTTCAGCCCTTCACCCTTCGCCCTTCACCTTTCACCTTTCACCCCGTGAGGGGGTTAAAGATGGCCATGGTGTGGGGGAACACACCGGTAGTTCAGCCCGGCAATTAACCACTCCAGGGAGAGGAGTTGGAACTCGTCATCTCTCCAGAGACAGGAGAAGACGAGGGAGAGGAGTGGGAACTCATCACTCCAGTGAGAGGAGAATTCAAAGGGGCGATACACTGTCTCAGAGAGACAGGGAATCATGATGGTATGGAGCGAGTCCAAATTCTGATGCAGGTATAGCATCAAGGAGTGAAAGAATTATTTATTCTCCTGGTCTGGATCTTAGGCCAATGTTGTTTGAAGGCCATGACTTTATAGAAACTTGGATCACTTAGTTTATCTCTCAGTGTAAAGAGAGATACATATATAAAATCTGTTTACAAATTGTTTAATGTGATTTAGTAAAGTGTTTTTCCCTGAAGGAGAGGGGGAGAAGAAAAAACATTCGGTAGTGCGCCTTTTGGTTGATTGGAAGGATTGCGTGTGCGTATGGAGTAAATGCTGTCATGAATGCATGTGTGCAAAAGTGACAGTGTGACAGTGGTGACCCCGACGCAAAAGGAAACTAGAAAGTGAAGAAGGGAAACTAAAGTTTGAAGATAAAAGACTACAGAGGGAAGCTGAAATTGAAGAAAAAAGACTACAGAGGGAAGCTGAAGATAAAGAACGTCAATTTAAGTTGAGGCAGTTAGAACGAGAGACTGATGCTGAAATTAAAAGATTACAGGCATCGAGAGAACCTCCACCAGTTCCACCAGTCGGTTCCGCAAGCGCGCCTCAACCAAAAACGGCGTATATTCCAAAGTTACCGCCTTTCGAGGAAAAAAACGGATGACATCGATAGTTTTCTTTTCCGATTTGAAAGTCACGCAACGTCTTGTGGTTGGCCAAAGGAAAAGTGGACATTGTATATTGCGTCGTTGTTTAAGGGTAGCGCTTTGGCATTGTACCACACACTCGCGGCGAAAAAAAATTTAACTTGGGATCAGTTGAAAGAAGAACTCCTCAAGAAATTTCAATGTTCTGCTGATCGTTTTCGCGAACGTTTCCGTTCTGTGCGCCCTGACAAAGGAGAATCGTTTCCGTCGTTTCTAATTCGTATGAGTCATTGTTTAGATCGATGGATCGATTTATCAAAAACGAACAAAACTTTTCAATCACTGCGAGATCTCCTTCTTAGAGAACAACTTTTCCAGAGCGTGAGCAAAGATCTGGCCACTTTCCTTAAAGAAAGGCAATTTGAAAGCGTTGAGGAAATGTGTCAGATGGCTGATCAGTATTGTATCGCTCACCCAGATAAGGGCGTGGCTAGGAAAGGAGAATTTTCCATCTTTGAGTCTCATGCGTCATGTACTATCCATCGGGACAGGGA
>CM031604.1:65789421-65804421 GCA_018398815.1 Conus ventricosus
TTTTTCAGAAAAGATCGCCCATAGTTTTGTTTCTGGAGCGAGTGGAACACTTTTGACCATGACGAACGGACGGACACACACACGCACACACACACACACACACACACACACACACACACACACACACACACACACACACACACACACACACACACATACACCACACACCACACACACACCACACAGCTTTTCTTCGTTCCCATTCTAAAGTACTCCCTGTTCTATAAGAACTGGAGTACAAAAAGACTGGGGAAAAAAGGCTGAAACTGGTCGGAAAAAAAAGCAGAACACTGGTAGAGGAAAAAGGCACTGGTAGAGAAAAAAGGCACAAGTAGAGAGAAAAAAGGCACTGGTAGAGGAAAAAGGCACTGGTAGAGGAAAAAGGCACTGGTAGAGAAAAAAGGCACTGGTAGAGAAAAAAAGGCACGGTAGAGAGAGAAAAAAGGCACTGGTAGAGGAAAAAGGCACTGGTAGGGAAAAAGGCACTGGTTGAGAAAAAAAGGCACTGGTAAGAAAAAAGGCACTGGTAGAGAGAAAAAAGGCACTGGTAGAGAAAAAAGGCACTGGTAGAGAAAAGGCACTGGTAGAGAAAAAGGCACTGGTAGAGGAAAAAGGCACTGGTAGAGAAAAAGGCACTGGTAGAGAAAAAAGGCACTGGTAAGAGAAAAAAGGCACTGGTAGAGAAAAAAAGGCACTGGTAGAGAAAAAGGCACTGGTAGAGAAAAAGGCACTGTAGGAAAATGACGCAAGATGATGTAGCAAAGGCAGGGAACTGAAAGGAAAAGGTAGAGAAAAAAAACCATGTTGGAATATGTACGAACCTGATTTGAAAAGATATGAAGCTGGTCCAAACGATAGGAACTAATGGAGAAAGGGAGGAAACTCGTCTAAACAGGTCAGAAAAGATAGGAAACAGGTCAAAAAGACAGGAAACTGGTCAGAAAAGACAGGAAACAGGTCAGAAAAAGACAGGACACTGGTCAGAAAAGACAGGAAACTGGTCAGAAAAGATAGGAAACTGGTCAAAAAGACAGAAACTGGTCAAAAATGATAAAATACTGGTCAGAAAAGATAGGAAACCGGTCAGAAAAGATAGAAACAGGTCAGAAAAGAAAGGAAACAGGTCAGAAAATAATAGAAAACAGGTCAGAAAAGATAGGAAACTGATCCGAAAAGACAGGAAACAGGTCAGTGTCATGTGACGTAGCCTCACATCAAGGCATGTGACGCTCCATCACATGTAGTTTAGTGATCTGAATCATTTCCCCATGCCACAACTAAAAAGGAAGAATATTTATGTGGCTTGACTAGTGTAGCGGGCGTCCCCAAATAATTGTGATGATATACTCAGGAAATAAACAAGGGTAGTCATTGGGTGAAAGTGACCACTGAGAGATAGTTTAAACAAGGGCTGGTAAGTGCTGGTCATGTGTTTTGAACACTGAGTATGCACTCACTAGGAGGAGGAGGAAAGAATCAGTTTTAGCCCAGCAGATGGCCTAGAGACTCGAACCTTCAGGACGCTGGTCCTCACTGCTGACCAGTCATTACCAGGTGAGCTATAGATAGTTGGGGAAAGCTACAGGGGAAAACTTAAAGAAAAAGAGAAAGAAAGAATTCATATGTTGAATTAAGAAGCAGGTTATTTACACGAACCTTATTCGTGTTTCAGCCCTTCACCCTTCGCCCTTCACCTTTCACCTTTCACCCCGTGAGGGGGTTAAAGATGGCCATGGTGTGGGGAACACACCGGTAGTTCAGCCCGGCAATTAACCACTCCAGGGAGAGGAGTTGGAACTCGTCATCTCTCCAGAGACAGGAGAAGACGAGGGAGAGGAGGGGGAACTCATCACTCCAGTGAGAGGAGAATTCAAAGGGGCGATACACTGTCTCAGAGAGACAGGGAATCATGATGGTATGGAGCGAGTCCAAATTCTGATGCAGGTATAGCATCAAGGAGTGAAAGAATTATTTATTCTCCTGGTCTGGATCTTAGGCCAATGTTGTTTGAAGGCCATGACTTTAGAAACTTGGATCACTTAGTTTATCTCTCAGTGTAAAGAGAGATACATATATAAAATCTGTTTACAAATTGTTAATGTGATTTAGTAAAGTGTTTTTCCCTGAAGGAGAGGGGGAGAAGAAAAAACATTCGGTAGTGCGCCTTTTGGTTGTTGGAAGGATTGCGTGTGCGTATGGAGTAAATGCTGTCATGAATGCATGTGTGAAAAAGTGACAGTGGGGACAGTGGTGCCCCCGGGACGCAAAGGAAACTAGAAAGTGAAGAAGGGAAACTAAAGTTTGAAGATAAAAGACTACAGAGGGAAGCTGAAATTGAAAAAAAAGACTACAGAGGGAAGCTGAAGATTAAGAACGTCAATTTAAGTTGAGGCAGTTAGAACGAGAGACTGATGCTGAAATTAAAAGATTACAGGCATCGAGAGAACCTCCACCAGTTCCACCAGTGGGTTCCGCAAGCGCGCCTCAACCAAAAACGGCGTATATTCCAAAGTTACCGCCTTTCGAGGAAAAAACGGATGACATCGATAGTTTCTTTCCGATTTGAAAGTCACGCAACGTCTTGTGGTTGGCCAAAGGAAAAGTGGACATTGTATATTGCGTCGTTGTTTAAGGGTAGCGCTTTGGCATTGTACCACACACTCGCGGCGAAAAAAATTTAACTTGGGATCAGTTGAAAGAAGAACTCCTCAAGAAATTTCAATGTTCTGCTGATCGTTTTCGCGAACGTTTCCGTTCTGTGCGCCCTGACAAAGGAGAATCGTTTCCGTCGTTTCTAATTCGTATGAGTCATTGTTTAGATCGATGGATCGATTTATCAAAAACGAACAAAACTTTTCAATCACTGCGAGATCTCCTTCTTAGAGATCAACTTTTCCAGAGCGTGAGCAAAGATCTGGCCACTTTCCTTAAAAAGGGCAATTTGAAAGCGTTGAGGAAATGTGTCAGATGGCTGATCAGTATTGTATCGCTCACCCAGATAAGGGCGTGGCTAGGAAAGGAAAATTTTCCATCTTGAGTCTCATGCGTCATGTACTATCCCATCGGGACAGGGAAGTTACAGGAAAGGAATCGTGGTCTTTTCTGAGTCCTCAAGGATATGCTTATCCTGGGAACGGACAGGGATCTTTCCGTGGTTCGAGTGACTTTCGTCAGTACCAGTACTCACCCCCGGGAAAGACCCGTTACTCCTCAGCAAACGTTCCGAGGTCGTGGACAACGACCACCGCGTAGACCTTTTGGGCCAGTTCGTGGACAGAACAGAAGTTCACAAAATCAGTCAGCTGCCGATCAGACAATGCGATGTTTCTTTTGTGATGGCAAGTTTCATTTGAAAAAGAATTGCCCTTTAAAACCCAAAATGATTCAAGACCCGCATTAGTCTCCACTGATTGTGAAGAAGGCCTTGTTTTTGCACCAGATCAATCGGTTGTTGGACTGGTGTTAGAAAACGGAGCCATCAACGGATTGCAGGCTTCGGTTTTGCGAGACACTGGGTGCACCACTGCTGGTGTAAGAAAATCTTTCTGCTTCAAAACCAGTATCTCAACACTGTCCAAAAGTGTAGGTCGTTTGGAGGCAAGATTGAAACGTTTCCGCTGGCGAAAATTTCGGTCGATACACCGTACTACTCCGGATTTCTCACCGCCTGTGTTATTGATAACCCAGTCTGCGACTTGATCTTGGGCAATTTGCCAGGTGTCGCTACAGTACATGGGGTGCTGGAGGATCGTTCGTTCCTTGTCTTGTGAGTACCAGGTCAGATATCATAGAGCAGGGAAAGGCTACAAAGCCGCTAAAAAATCTCAAAACTGGATGACTCCAGACTACCCCAGATGATCTAAAAGAAATGCAGGGAAAAGACGAGACGCTGACGACAATACTTTCTGCTGCTAAACAGACTGTCACTGACATACCAACGGACAAACCAACGTACATACTGGACTCTGACATTCTCTACAGGTGTGTACCTGGACAGGACAACAAACAAGTTGTCGTTCCAAAGCCACTTAGAGAGACAGTACTACACACGGCTCATGATGCATTGTTCGCTGGTCACTGTGGAATCAAAAGAACACTAAAGAGAGTTTTTGATTCTTTTTATTGGCCAGGTGTCACAAAGGAAGTTACAGAATACTGCCGCTCATGTGACATCTGCCAAAAGACATCTCAGAAAGGTCGCGTTCCATGTGCGCCTTTGCACAAAATGCCTCTCATTTCCGCCCCATTTCGGAAGGGGGCTATTGATCTTTTTGGGGCCTTTACCACTGTCTTCTTCCGGATATCGCTATATCTTAACTTTGGTGGATACAGCGACAAGGTATCCAGAAGCGATTCCACTGAAGAAAATTGATACAGTGTCTGTTGCTGAACCCTTACTTGCGATTTTTTCCAGAGTGGGTCTTCCAGACGAAATTCTCTCGGATTGTGGAACGCAATTCATTTCCGATCTCATGAGAGAAATTTACAGACTGTTGTCAATCTCTTCCATTTCAACCACGCCATATCATCCCCAATGGAATGGCATGGTTGAACGTTTCAATGGAACGTTAAAGTCCAGTTTGAGAAAGGTTGCAAGGCAGGAACCCCATGAATGGGGCCGTTTCATACCGGCTTTGCTTTTCGCATACAGGGAAATGCCGAACGAAACGCTGGATTCTCACCATTCGAGCTTCTTTTCGGACACTCACCAAGGGTCCTTTGGATCTACTGATGACACAATGGACGAAAAAGACGGACATCCCTGACAGTAAAACTGTTTACCAATACGTTTATGAACTGCATAATCGTTTGAAGGATGTATGTGAGCTTGCTCAACAGTCAGCTGATAGAAAACAGATGTGTACAAGGTCTTTGCAGATAGAAAAGCGAAGGCACGTTCCTTCAGGGTAGGGGATAAAGTCCTTGTACTACTCACTGATGAACATAACAAGCTTCGTGTTATGTGGAAGGGTCCTTTTCAGGTGGTCGAAAAACTTTCTGCAGTTAATTATAAGATTAAAATGGCAAACATGAGAAGGTATTCCATGTGAACATGTTGAAGAAGTATGTTGAACGTACAAATGTTGCCATCAACCAGTCAGTTGAATGGATATGTCCTATGTCAGAACTGATGTCAACATGACAGATATTATCAGTGATGATTTTGTACCCAATGTAACGTACAGGGACAGATCAAAGGTTGTGAAAACAGCAAATGTAGGAGGTTAAATCTACCAGTGCAGATGATGTTGTCCCCCTTCCTACTCTGTCTGTCAAAGGTGAAACCTATGATGATGTGATTTTGTCGAATGATTTGTCTTCAAGTCAACGGAACAGCTCAAAGAAATTTTGAAAGACTTTCAGGATGTGTTGACAGATACCCCAGGTACAGTGACTGGTATTGAACCCCATAGTATTCAGTTGAATACTGAAATACCAGTGCGAACCAGACCATACCCCCTCCCATTTGCAAAAAAAGAAGTTGTCGAGAGAGAAATCAAAGTAATGCTGGATTTAAAGGTCATAGAACCTTCTACATCTCCGTACAGCTCATCAGTTGTATTGGTGGACAAACCTGATGGCTCGGTGCGGTTCTGCATTGATTACAGGAAATTAAATAAGATCACTGTGTTTCGATGCCGAGCCCATCCCAGACATTGAAGAACTTCTGTGTCAGCTCTCGAAGGAAATTTTTTTGTGAAAGTAGACTTGACTAAAGGATACTGGCAGATTCCAGTGGCTGAAGCTGACAAGGAAAAGACAGCATTTCAAACACCTTTTGGTCTTTCCAATGGACGAAAATGCCATTCGGTTTGCAAAATGCCCCAGCTTCTTTTGCCAGAATGATGCGAGCCCTGAGACTCCATGAATGTGGTGCAGTCAGTTTTTTTTGACGATATTTTGTTGGCTGCAAAGTCATGGAGTGACCTCCTTTCTAACTTACGAGCTGTTTTTTCCAGACTCAGAAGTTTTGGTTTGAATGCGAGACCATCCAAAATTCGTGCCGGTTTCAAACTCTCGAGTTTTTGGGTCACACTATTTCAGTGGAAAAATGATGCCAGAGGGAAAGAAAGTGGAAAAGATTTTATCTTTACTTAAACCCACTACAAAGAAACAGATCAGGTCACTCATCGGATTGTTGTCTTAACTATAGACGATATGTACCCCACTTTGCGTCCTGACGGCCCCTTTGACTGAACTGACGAAAGGGACGAAGAACAAAAGTATTGTGTGGTCTGATGAGTGCCAGAAGGCTTTGGGTGTGTTCAGAACACCCTCAAAATCATTTCCTGTTCTGTTGTTACCCTCCCTCTCAGAAGACTTTATTTTGGAAACCGATGCCAGTTCCAAAGGAATGGGAGCGGTGCTGTTGCAGGAAAAAGTGCTTTATTACATCCCGTGCAATACGCTAGTAAGAAGTTCTCAAAGACACAGGGGAAATACTCCACTATTGAGAGAGAGTGCTTGGCTATTGTATGGGCATGTGAGAAGTTCGCCAGGTTCTTGACTGGAAGAAAGTTTCGGTTACAGACTGACCATAGGCCATTGACGTTCTTGCAATCGTCAAAAACTAAGAACAGCAGATTATTAAGGTGGTCTTTGGCATTGCAGGAATTCCAGTTTACAATTGAACCAGTGCCTGGAACACAAAATGTCATGGCAGATTTATTGTCACGTGTATGAATATTTTATGGACAAATGTAACTGTCTTCAAGGGAAAGACTATTCCTGGTTTTTGTCTTTCTTAATGATTACGATGTGCTCACATTTGACAGTGCATTGTATGCTACTGACTATTTAAATCAAGTGGTATTTATGCTTAATTTGCTTGTTGAAGTGACTGTATGTTTTACAAGCAAAAAAATACTTGATGTTGATGTATTACATATCTATTCTTTGCTTTATTCTTTAGTAAAGAATGAAAAAATCATCAATTACTATTTATGTCTAACTTGCTTGTGAAGATGAATATATATGTATGTGTGAGCAAATAACTCTTTAGAAAATGTATATACACATGTTTTAATTGTGCACTGAGACAAACATATTGTTTTCATTAGTTCATTGTCAACAATGGAAATGTTTCACTTTTCAATGGACTATAACATTACATGTGGAAAAAACACTATGTTTTAAACTATGTTTATTTTGTTTACATGTCTATTGAGAAACATTTACACTAGAAATATTCTCATTTTCATGAGGGTTTTGTAACATATGATGTGAGACAAAGATCAAGGGAAAATATGTGCTTCACATCTTAATATATAAACACAATTTGTACTTTGAATTGTTAATATCCCTAGTTGTTTTGTACGTGTAATTTGTGAAATGTAATTTGTGACATGTGGTGATCAATTATGAATTTTTTTATAGAAAGACTGAAAGTTTGAAATATGCTATTTATGGTGGATCATGATGACTGATTCTATACTTGATTATTAATTTGGTGAATCATGTGTGATGGTTACACATTTTGAGATCATGGCTGAAGATGTGTTTTAAGTGAAGTTGTATATCCGTTAAAAAAAATTTTCTGGAGAAACTTTTTTCACCCAGGATGGGGGGTGTCATGTGACGTAGCCTCACATCAAGGCATGTGACGCTCCATCACATGTATTTTAGTGATCTGAATCATTTCCCCATGCCACAACTAAAAAGGAAGAATATTTAAAGTGGCTTGACTAGTGTAGCGGGCGTCCCCAAATAATTGTGAGATATACTCAGGAAATAAACAAGGGTGGTCATTGGTGAAAGTGACCACTGAGAGATAGTTTAACAAGGGCTGGTAAGGTGCTGGTCATGTGTTTTGAACACTGAGTATGCACTCACTAGGAGGAGGGAGGAAAGAATCAGTTTTTAGCCCAGCAGATGGCCTAGAGACTCGAACCTGTCAGGACGCTGGTCCTCACTGCTGACCAGTCATTACCAGGTGAGCGATAGATAGTTGGGGAAAGCTACAGGGGAAAACTTAAAGAAAGAGAAAGAAAGAATTCATATGTTGAATTAAGAAGCAGGTTATTTACACGAACCCTTATTCGTGTTTCAGCCCTTCTCCCTTCGCCCTTCACCTTTCACCTTTCACCCCGTGAGGGTTAAAGATGGCCATGGTGTGGGGGAACACACCGGTAGTTCAGCCCGGCAATTAACCACTCCAGGGAGAGGAGTTGGAACTCGTCATCTCTCCAGGACAGGAGAAGACGAGGGAGAGGAGTGGGAACTCATCACTCCAGTGAGAGGAGAATTCAAGGGGGCGATTTCACTGTCTCAGAGAGGGCAGGGAATCATGATGGTATGGAGCGAGTCCAAATCTGATGCAGGTATAGCATCAAGGAGTGAAAAAATTATTTATTCTCCTGGTCTGGATCTTAGGCCAATGTTGTTTGAAGCCATGACTTTATAGAAACTTGGATCACTTAGTTTATCTCTCAGTGTAAAGAGAGATACATATATAAAATCTGTTTACAAATTGTTTGATGTGATTTAGTAAAGTGTTTTTCCCTGAGGAGAGGGGGAGAAGAAAAAACATTCGGTAGTGCGCCTTTTGGTTGATTGGAAGGATTGCGTGTGCGTATGGAGTAAATGCTGTCATGAATGCATGTGTGCAAAAGTGACAGTGTGACAGTCAGAAAAGATAGGAAACTGGTCAGAAAAGATAGGAAACGGGTCAGAAAAAATAGGAAACGGGTCAGAAATGATAGAATACTGGTCAGAAAAGATAGGAAACAGGTCAGAAAAGATAGGAAACAGGTCAGAAAAGATAGGAAACTGGTCAGAAACGACAGGAAACAGGTCAGAAACGACAGGAAACAGGTCAGAAACGACAGGAAAACAGGGCAGAAACGACAGGAAACAGGTCAGAAAAGAATAAAAACTGGTTACAAAGGGCAGGAAGCTGATCGGAAAAGGCAGGAGAGAGGAAACGGTGGGAACTGTTTGTAAAGGGTACAAAACTGCTGTTGTGTAAAGGGTACAAAACTGCTCCTAAAAGTAGGAAACTGGTTGGAAAAGATAGGAACTGAGGGGTACGAGGTAAAAGATGGCCTGGAAAAGCAGAATACTGGTGAGAAGGAAAAAAAAGAGAATATTAATTTAAAAATAGTAGAATGGGTCAGAAAAGGTGGAGTCCGAGGTCACCTCAACTCAGTCTCAGTCTCACAAGTATTAGGAAAGAACTCTAGGAACAGCTTCGCAACAGAAGGTCCTCAGAGAAAGGGAGGAAACTGGTCCAACATGTAGACAGCTTATAGGGAAAGTTAGAAGGCTGGTGTACGTACAAGGATATAGGGAAACACGCAGGCCACTGATTCTGACGGCTGCCTCCATCTTGCTCAGCTTCTGTGTAACAGACTGGGTCTGGAATGGTCGGAGCTGTTGACGATGTCAGTCAGTCCTGCTATTCGTGCTCAGTCTTCTGTGTAACAGACTGGGTCTGGAATGGTCGGAGCTGTTGACGATGTCAGTCAGTCCTGCTATTCGTGCTCAGTCTTCTGTGTAACAGACTGGGTCTGGAATGGTCGGAGCTGTTGACGATGTCAGTCAGTCCTGCTATTCGTGCTCAGTCTTCTGTGTAACAGACTGGGTCTGGAATGGTCGAGCTGTTGACGATGTCAGTCAGTCCTGCTATTCTTGCTCAGTCTTCTGTGTAAACAGACTGGGTCTGGAATGGTCTGAGCGGTTGGCGATGTCAGTCAGTCCTGCTATTCTTATGTCTCTATGCTTTTTGCCTTCCATAGCACCTTGCATCCCCACACATCTCCAGTGCACCGGGGATAATTGTACAAGAATGATACGGAAGGAAGACAGAAACACAGCGCTGTAAATCAATGTATCGCTCAAGAAATGAAGAAGACAACGGAAGCTGGATCGAACCATGGCGTGAGGACATGGAGAAAAAGCTGGATAACGACAAAAAAGAAGGGGTTTAAGGCAACGTGGCCCACGTCGCTCAAGTATTGTTCTGGATTGCTGCCACCCTCACTCTTTCTCACCCCCCCCCCCCCTTCAAACCCCCAATCCCCTCTTCTCCTCGTTCCACCCTTCCTTTCTCCATCCCCCGTAAATCTCCGCTCGCCATTTCCCCAGCTCCTCCCGGCCGAATGAGCTATGAACAACATGACATAACACGTCATTCCTTCGGCTTCTCACTCTTTCTGATTTGGCTCCAGCTTCAAAAGACGTAGTTTCACCGTATTATGTGTTCAGATTGGAGCAAGGAATACCGAGAAGAAAAACCACCCCAAACCGTAAAGAGGATTGTGGAAAAAGGTCAACGCATTTCTGAATAAGCGCCACACCCTCCTTCCAACATTTCAGTTTCTACGGTGTGTGTGTGTGTGTGTGTGTGTGTGTGTGTGTGTGTGTGTGTGTGCGTGTGTGTGTGTGTGTGTGTGGTGTGTGTGTGTGTGTGTGTGTCGTGCGTGCGTGCGTGCGTGCGTGCGTGCGTGCGTGCGTGCGTGCGTGGTGTGTGTGTGTGTGTGTGTGTGTGTGTGTGTGTGTGTGTGTGTGTGTGTGTGTGTGTGTGTATGTGTGCGTGTGTACATACAAAGGGAGAGTCAGAGACAGAGAGAGACAGAGAGAGACAGACAGACAGACAATGAGAAAGACACAGTAAGGGGGGAGGGAGACAGACAGACATGTAGACAGACAGACAGAAGAGATTAGAGAAAGAGAGAGCGAGCAAAAGAGACAGACAGACACACAGAAAAACAGACGCTTTGACGGTTAATACGTTATATGTTATCGCCTTCAGCTTAGCACGCCATTAAGCTAAAAGGGAACACTTATGACCTGCCACACTGCATCGATGAAGTATAAGAAAAATAGCTAATGATGAAATTAGTAAAAACCATCAGCGCGTAATGCATTAAAGTATTATTCACACTGGAGGCAAGGTACAGCTATTGAAATCATAAACTAGCTCACACACGTACGATTCAGTCCGGTTGGAAGACTTCCCTACAGACCATCCTTTCCAACCCTACCATCTCCGCCCCTCCGTCCCAACACATAGCTCTCATTCCATTCTCACATCTTACACGCATAAACACAAACAGGAAATACAAGTTCACATTCACACTTTCATCCTCGCTCCTAAGCTCACCCTCTACTCCGACAGATCCCCGACCGCCCTTCCCCTTCTCCTCCCCCTTCGGTACTCCACCTCCTCGCTGTTCCATTTATGTATGCACACACACGCACACACAGAGTCCGAGACTGCGTGGCTATCCACTTATTACAAAAGAACAAAAGAACACAAAACAAGGGGGATTTGATTACAGTACTGCTAGCATCAAGTTCTAATTTCTTTTTTTCTCGCGTTGGTAGCTTCAGTCAAATACTTTGCAAGCTGCTTTTTTTATCTGTTGATAAGATTTCTTATATCGCTTACTGTAGGCTCGACAGAGTCGCGCTGAAAAATTGATATTTTTGACGAATGTCTGGAGTGCAGCAACATTGGAAAAGAAAGTGCACTTCATCTTCCTTACTGTGACCGCACATTGGACAGTCAGCACTTTGTTCTCTGGTCATAAACCAGTGTTTACCAGAGCTTCTTTCATCTTTTTATTTGTTATTAAAGACAGCCATATATCTCCGCTTCAAACGTAGTTTCAAAGGAACGATACCACGCATATTTGTCATTATCTTCAATTCTGAATGCCAGTTTTGCTTGTAACATGAAACAAGACTTTCCTTAAGTATTGATATACATCCCTCCTCGGATCCAACACCTGGACACAACCATGCCATCCCAAAATCATTTTCTGTTCGAGCGCTCCCAACTTTTGATGCCCATCTAACTGTATCAACAACATACCATAGGCTTGCCTATTTATTCTAGTAGCTGGTAATCTTACCTGTCGCAACCAGTTTTTAACACATTTAAATGGATATCTTCCTGTTTCTCCGTATGTCATCAGTACACCTATGAATCGTCTGATGGCAAAAGTATGTGCTTTTTCTACTAACCCTGGGTCTTCCAGTGCCCACACCTCTCCTGCGTAAGTCAATGTGGGCTCAATCTGAGTATTAAAAAGCTTCGAGAATGAAAAAGATCAATAGTATGTAGATTTCTTAGTGATTTTAGAATTTCCATAACCCTTATCTTATTTTTTCTGCTCATGTCTAAACGGGCAGCACTCGTTCTTAATCTGGGTGTAAATATCAAGCCAAAATATTTGTATGTGTTTGTTATTCTTATTTCTTGGTTTCCATGTGTCCATCTTTCTTTCATTCCAAGAGATTCACCTGCACAGAAAACTATGACATTAGTCTTATCTAGATTTACTTCCAGAAGTAATCTGTCAGCTTCTGTGAGAGAGAGAGAGAGAAAGAGAGAGGGAGAGAGAGAGAGAGAGAGAGAGAGAGAGAGAGAGAAGAGAGAGAGAGAGAGAGAGAGAGAGGGCGGAATTAAAAAAAAATTAAAGACGTAAACTCTCAGTTGCTGACTCCATTTCTTTCCAATGAAACCCCCTTCATCTTCTGTACAAATAAGATGAATGGACAGGAAGACAGAAAGGAAATCTTTTGTAATTATGTACCAGATCAACAGGCTTTTTTTTTAGTCCGTGCCTTATAAAGAATAATGTTCTCTGATTGGTCGATGAAACAAACGATCGGAATTCTCATGCGAATGAATGTATTACATGAATTAGTCACATAATTACATTCAGGTTTAACGTCGACGCCCACTACAAGTAAATAGGAGACATGGATAACGACTGAATGAATAGGGGTAGGGGTCTCTATTTCATTACACTTTACTCCACCAGAACTGACACCTGACACTTTATTGTTTTCATTATCAAACATTGCCTACACATTGAGCTCTGTTACCTCAAAATATCGCAAGAGTTAGCAAAGATCACCAGATTAACACACCTTTCCACCCCACCTCAACATCTACGCACCCAACACTCTAAAACCCTTCTGCACATTACTCGGACTCCGACGCACGCACTTCGTAATCACAGAAGACAAACAGATATAGCATAAATCACAACATGCCACTAGTTTCTGACAAAACACAATCTCCTCACCCCCACCCCCCACCCCCATCACCCCTGTCTCTGTCTCTGTCCTCTCTCTCTCTCTCTCTCTCTCTCTCTCTCTCTCTCTCTCTCTCTCTCTCTCTCTCTCTCTCTCTCTATGTATCTGTCTGTCTATCTATCTCTCCAATCTTGAGCGTTTTTTCAACAAAGTGAAAAAAAAAAAAAGAAGGCGAAGGGAGGAAGATACAGAGTATCTGCGAATGATAGGCATTAGAACGCTTTGACTACTGCCAACTCGGATGTTGACAATTCTGGAAACATCATTGATTCTTTTGGTTATGGCCTTTTCATTTCAGCGTGTCAACGCACGTGTTAGCAAACCAAAACGATTGGTATAAAGGTGAGAAATGACAACAAGAACCTTTGACCTAATATGTGTGTGTGTGTGTGTGTACTCCATGCATGCAAGTATATGTGTTCGTGATCAAGTACGTGCTCGCAAAATCACCTGCAAACAACCTGTCCTCAACCCCCAGGCAACATTACACAACCTGTCGTATACTGTCACAAAAAATACGCTGCGCATCTGTTTCTGCATCCTCGTAGGTGATAGTCGTTGTTCTGCTGCAAGACAGAGTCTCCTTATCAACGATTTATTTCCTCGGTAGGATGGAGGATGAGAAACGAGGAGAGAAGAGGATGAAATGGAGTGGGAATGGGAATATAGGAGACAGACAGTGAACGGCTGGGGGAGGGGTGGGGGCGAGGGTTGGAGAGAGGTGGTTGGGGAGGCGTGTCGGAGCATGGTATGCGGTTTACAAATCTATGATTGGACGACCTGTTCTTGCAGGCAAGCTGAAGAGCACAGCGGATGATTTTCTTTCATTCAGTGAAGAAGCAGTTTGTTAAAGGTCTTCTCTCCTTTGCCTGCAGAACGTTTTGGTTGGCTGAGCAGCTTGTTGGCTGGGCCGCTGATCAGCTAGCTAGCTTTGCTGTTACAATTACTGACAAATGCAGTCTACATTCACAACAAGTAAAAGGAAAGCAGTCAACCCAACAACTAAACGTACGATGAATTCCATCAACATGCCAATGTATAAGAACAATCAAAGCAAATTCGCAAATGGATTGCAATCTTTGGGGGGGAAAAGGCATTGCTTTCAATGGATTCTTGATTCGGATACCAGATTCTACAGAACCGTGTCAATGCATTTCCTTTCAGTGCATGTATTATTCGATCTTTTGTTTGTTCTTTGGTTTGTTGCAGAACTGTTGGGCGATAGGTTTAATATCATTGATTCTACATCCATAAACAACGGTTGCTCTGTTGCTTGTTTTAATTGGTTGTTCGGTTGGTTAGTTGGCTGTCGATTGACTGTCGTTCGGTTGGTTGGTTGGCTGGATGTTTGGTAAGTTGATTGTCTAATTAACTGTCAGTTGGTCGGTTGATAGGCTGGTTGGTTGACTGTTGAGCAAACGTCACTCCTTTTCCTCATTGTACTACCGTATCATAGCTAACCTGTTCTTCTGTAAGAAGGCTGACGTGGTGTTCAACAACCCAATACCTACCACACCTAAAATAGAACAAAGGACATGAATGTTATAAGGTTGACAGCGACCATGCAGGACTTGACAGAGGTGACAGCTAGGAAATAAAAGACCTCGTCTCAGTGTTACTGCATTTTGTGCTGTAAGTTCTAGCACTTGTGACAGGAAAAGAAATATGTACCCCGTAGCTATTGGCAACTCAGGGACATAAGCATAAGTTATGCTCTATCTTCCTAACGCCTTGCCAAGACAAGAGATCCTGTGTGGATATGCACAGTGTCTAGCTAGAGCGAGTGTAAATATTCTACATAAGAAGCTCTCAGCCACTCTTGACAGGCTGTGAAATGAGTGGGTCAAAGCGTGAGATCTGTGTGCTTGGAGCAACGAACGCAATGACCTGAGTACGTCTGGTCTGCTTCAGTGGAACAGTGATGCTGCTGGGAAACAGAAACGGAAGATG
>CM031604.1:65809421-65811921 GCA_018398815.1 Conus ventricosus
CTACAATCTCTACAATCTCTAACACACATACAATCCAACACATCTGTACCACACTACAATCTCTACAATCTCTACCACACTGCAATCTCTACAATCTCTACCACACTACAATCTCTACAATCTCTACCACATACAATCTCTTACCCACACTGCTATCTCTACAATCTCTACCACACTGCAATCTCTACAATCTTCACCACACTACAATCTCTACCACACTGCAATCTCTACAATCTCTACCACACTACAATCTCTACAATCTCTACCACAACTAACAATCTCTACCACACTGCAATCTCTACAATCTCACCACACTACAATCTCTACAACTCTACCACAAACACTCTCACAATCTCTACCACACTACAATCTCTACAATCTCTACCACTATACAATCTCTACCACACTACAATCTCTACAATCTCTACCACACTACAATCTCTACCACACTACAATCTCTACAATCTCTACCACACTACAATCTCTACAATCTCTACCACACTACAATCTCTACCACACTGCAATCTCTACAATCTCTACCACACTACAATCTTTTACCACACGCAATCTCTACAATCTCTACCACACTACAATCTCTATCACACTACAATCTCTATCAACACTACAATCTCTACCACACAGCAATCTCTACAATCTCTACCACACTACAATCTCTACCACACTGCAATCTCTACAATCTCTACCACACTACAATCTCTACCACACTACAATCTCTACCACACTATAATCTCTACCACACTACAATCTCCACCACACTACAATCTCCACCACACTACAATCTCCACCACACTACAATCTCTACCACACTCCCAATCTCCACCACACTACAATCTCCACCACACTACACTCTCTAACCACACTACAATTTCCCACCACACTACAATCTCCACCACACTACAATCTCCACCACACTACAATCTCTTCCACACTACAATCTCTTCCACACTACAATCTCTTCCACACTACAATCTCTACCACACTACAATATCTTCCACACTACAATCTCTTCCACACTACAATTCTCTACGACACTACAATCTCTTCCACACTACAATCTCTTCCACACTACAATCTCTTCCACACTACAATCTCTACCACACTACAATATCTTCCACACTACAATCTCTTCCACACTACAATCTCTACCACACTACAATCTCTTCCACACTACAATCTCTTCCAACACTACAATCTCTTCCACACTACAATCTCTACCACACTACAATATCTTCCACACTACAATCTCTTCCACACTACAATCTCTACCACACTACAATATCTTCCACACTACAATCTTTTCCCCACACTACAGTCTCTTCCGCACTATAAGACTGAGGATCACAGAAGCTCTGGAGAGAAGAATCCAAAGCAAGGAAACCAGGTGTTACGGCAAAGTTAAGAAAAGAAAACCATGATGGTATGGCCATGCAACAAGATCCGATAACCTTGCTGGAAGAATCTTTCTGGAACTGTTGAGGAAAGGAAACGGAGAGGAAGACAGAAAAATATAATTGACTAAAAAAACATAAGACAATGGGCAGGGAAACATGTGAAAAGATGTACAGCTTGGCACACTACTGACAGAGCTGGAAGAGCCTGGTGAATTGGTCTTCAGTATGGCGCCCTAGTGACTCGTCACAGAAGAAGAAGAAGAAGAATAAGAAGAAGAAGAAGAAGAAGGAAGAAGAAGAAGGAAGAGAAGAAGAAGAAGAAAGAAGAAGAAGAAGAAGAAGAAGAAGAAGAAGAAGAAGAAGAAGAAGAGAAGAAGGAAGAAGAAGAAGGAAGAAGAAGAAAGAAGAAGAAGAAGAAGGGAGAAGAAGGAGAAGAAGGAAGAAGAAGAAGAAGAAGAAGAAGGAGGAGGAGGAGGAAGAAGGAGGAAGAAGGAGGAAGAAGAAAGAAGAAGAAGAAGAGAAGAAGAAGAAGAAGAAGAAGAAGAAGGAGGAAGAAGGAGGAAGAAGAAGAAGAAGAAGAAGAAGAAGAAGAAGAAGAAGAAGAAGAAGAAGAAGCAGAAGCAGAAGAGAGAAGAAGAAGAAGAAGAAGAAAGAAGAAGAAGAAGAAGAAGAAGAAGAAGAAGAGGAAAGGAGGAGGAGGAGGAGAGGAGAGGAGGAGAGAAGGAGAGGAGGAGGAGGAGAAGGAGAAGAAGAAGAAAAGAAGAAGAAGAAGGAAAAGAAGAAGAAGAAGAAGAAGAAAAAGGAGGAGAGAGGAGGTGGTGGAGGAGGAGAAGAAGGAGGAGAGGAGGAGGAGAGAGAGGAGGAGGAGGAGGAGGAAGGACGAGAGGAGAGGTGAAGAAGAAGAAGAAGAGAAGAAAAAGAAGAGAAGAAAAGAAGAAAGAAGAAGAAGAAAGAAGAAGAAGAAGAAGGAAGAAGAAGAAGAAGAAGAAGAAGAAGAAGAACTTGCAAAATGGTTTCAACGAGGCAGGGTGGAATCATGGGTGGCCAAATCCATTATAATATTCCTTTTTCTTGTGGTTCTGACGGTC
>CM031604.1:65816921-65821921 GCA_018398815.1 Conus ventricosus
GGAGAGAGCGAGAGAAAGAGAGAGAGAGAAAGATGGAGAGAAGAGAGAGAGAGAGAGAGAGAGAGAGAGAGAGAGAGAGAGAGAGAGAGAGAGAGAGAGACAGACAGACAGACAGAGACAGACAGACAGACAGACAGACAGATAGACAGATAGACAGACAAACGAACAGTCAGCATGGCAAACACTAAGGCAGGCCAAAAAAGCAGACGGACAGGGACAGGGAGGCAGAGAGAGACAGAGACAGAGATCAAGAGAGAAGAGGCTCGTGTTTTCAACAACACCAGCAAGGAAAAAGAAAAAGAAACAAACATCAACCAAAACCATCATCTCTCACTCTTTTTGTTTTTATTCATTTCACTGTTGAAATGGTATTTGATCTTATTCCATTACCCTTTTGTCTTGATGGAAAACGGGTATCGACCCAGTCGACATTGTACGTCAGTAAACAAAATATGTGTTCAGAAATGTCACGGTGATTCATCTGCATTGGGTCATGGACGATTTCTGATCACATCTTAACTGCTGATATTTTGATGATAGTCACATAACGTGACTTCGACTTTTATCTGCCCTCTAAAATTAACCCTTTTATCTGCCCTCTAAAATTAACCCTTGGAACGAACATACGAGTAAAACTGCAATTCTGAAAATCGTTCGAAATGTAATAAAGTTAAAATCAAATGATAGAAAAAGAAAACATTAGGAAAATGAAAAGAACATTACAGACAAAATTGTTATTCCTCGAGGGAAAATATCAAACAGAATCAAATAAAATAAAGGTATGAGTGAATTACAATTTACATGAAAATAACGCAAAATTAAATATTACGGGGGGGGGGGGGGGGGGGGGGGGGGGGGGGGGGGGGGGGGGAACCCTGCACCAACTCAAAATTCAAACTGTTGGCACATGTTGACCTTGCATGCGTCCTGTTTATTTGGTTTTATTTCATTTTATTCCATTTATTGCATTTTATTTCCTTTGATTTCATTTTTTATCCTCAAAGACAGGCTGAATGATTTCCTCCCCACCTGATTATTCTGCACTTTTCCTTGCTGTTTCTTTCCCTTTCTGTTTTCGGTCCTACCCTGTTGGGTTGGGTACTGGCTTACCCTGGTGTTGAAAATACCACAGACTTCCAGGTCGCGCTCTGTTCTAAATACCCTGGGTGGACTAACACAGATAGGCCGGGTTCTGCACAGCGGTCTCACCCAGGATTCAAAAGTGGACTCCAGCCAGAGGCGCGCGCGCGCGTGTGCGTGTGCGTGTGTGTGGTTGTGTTTCATCAAAACACGGGGGCGGGGCGGGGGCGGGGCGGGGACGGGGGGAGGGGGAGAAGAACTGAAATTGAATTTCTCGAGATGCACGGCATCTAACTGTGAAAATTCGCTGAAGTGGTGGAAGACATTGCCTGAGATTCAGCAGTCAACACTGCTCCCTGCCCCCGGGCAGAATGCTCCACACACACACACACACACTCACACACACACACACACACACACACACACACACTCCCCCTTTCATCTTCTCTCTGTCCCAGGCTGTGCTCCGCTCCTCGTGCCTCAGGTAAAGGAGGACTTGGTCTGAAGAGCCTTCGGCATGGTCAGCCAGGTACAAACAGCGATACGTCCATATTTCACGGCTTTGGTCTGAAGAGCCTTCGGCATGGTCAGCCAGGTACAAACAGCGATACGTCCATATTTCACGGCATGGTCAGCCAGGTACAAACAGCGATACGTCCATATTTCACGGCATGGTCAGCCAGGTACAAACAGCGATACGTCCATATTTCACGGCATGGTCAGCCAGGTACAAACAGCGATACGTCCATATTTCACGGCATGGTCAGCCAGGTACAAACAGCGATACGTCCATATTTCACGGCATGGTCAGCCAGGTACAAACAGCGATACCTCCATATTTCACGGCTTGGTCAGCCAGGTACAAACAGCGATACCTCCATATTTCACGGCATGGTCAACCAGGTACAAACAGCGATACCTCCATATTTCACGGCATGGTCAGCCAGGTACAAACAGCGATACCTCCATATTTCACGGCATGGTCAGCCAGGTACAAACAGCGATACGTCCATATTTCACGGCATGGTCAGCCAGGTACAAACAGCGATACCTCCATATTTCACGGCATGGTCAGCCAGGTACAAACAGCGATACGTCCATATTTCACGGCATGGTCAGCCAGGTACAAACAGCGATACCTCCATATTTCACGGCATGGTCAGCCAGGTACAAACAGCGATACCTCCATATTTCACGGCATGGTCAGCCAGGTACAAACAGCGATACCTCCATATTTCACGGCATGGTCAGCCAGGTACAAACAGCGATACCTCCATATTTCACGGCATGGTCAGCCAGTACAAACAGCGATACCTCCATATTTCACGGCATGGTCAGCCAGGTACAAACAGCGATACCTCCATATTTCACGGCATGGTCAGCCAGGTACAAACAGCGATACCTCCATATTTCACGGCATGGTCAGCCAGGTACAAACAGCGATACGTCCATATTTCACGGCATGGTCAGCCAGGTACAAACAGCGATACCTCCATATTTCACGGCATGGTCAGCCAGGTACAAACAGCGATACCTCCATATTTCACGGCATGGTCAGCCAGGTACAAACAGCGATACCTCCATATTTCACGGCATGGTCAGCCAGGTACAAACAGCGATACCTCCATATTTCACGGCATGGTCAGCCAGGTACAAACAGCGATACCTCCATATTTCACGCATGGTCAGCCAGGTACAAACAGCGATACCTCCATATTTCACGGCATGGTCAGCCAGGTACAAACAGCGATACCTCCATATTTCACGGCATGGTCAGCCAGGTACAAACAGCGATACCTCCATATTTCACGGCATGGTCAGCCAGGTACAAACAGCGATACCTCCATATTTCACGGCATGGTCAGCCAGGTACAAACAGCGATACCTCCATATTTCACGGCATGGTCAGCCAGGTACAAACAGCGATACCTCCATATTTCACGGCATGGTCAGCCAGGTACAAACAGCGATACCTCCATATTTCACGGCATGGTCAGCCAGGTACAAACAGCGATACCTCCATATTTCACGGCATGGTCAGCCAGGTACAAACAGCGATACCTCCATATTTCACGGCATGGTCAGCCAGGTACAAACAGCGATACCTCCATATTTCACGGCATGGTCAGCCAGGTACAAACAGCGATACCTCCATATTTCACGGCATGGTCAGCCAGGTACAAACAGCGATACGTCCATATTTCACGGCATGGTCAGCCAGGTACAAACAGCGATACCTCCATATTTCACGGCATGGTCAGCCAGGTACAAACAGCGATACCTCCATATTTCACGGCATGGTCAGCCAGGTACAAACAGCGATACCTCCATATTTCACGGCATGGTCAGCCAGGTACAAACAGCGATACCTCCATATTTCACGGCATGGTCAGCCAGGTACAAACAGCGATACCTCCATATTTCACGGCATGGTCAGCCAGGTACAAACAGCGATACCTCCATATTTCACGGCATGGTCAGCCAGGTACAAACAGCGATACCTCCATATTTCACGGCATGGTCAGCCAGGTACAAACAGCGATACCTCCATATTTCACGGCATGGTCAGCCAGGTACAAACAGCGATACCTCCATATTTCACGGCATGGTCAGCCAGGTACAAACAGCGATACCTCCATATTTCACGGCATGGTCAGCCAGGTACAAACAGCGATACCTCCATATTTCACGGCATGGTCAGCCAGGTACAAACAGCGATACCTCCATATTTCACGGCATGGTCAGCCAGGTACAAACAGCGATACCTCCATATTTCACGGCATGGTCAGCCAGTACAAACAGCGATACCTCCATATTTCACGGCATGGTCAGCCAGGTACAAACAGCGATACCTCCATATTTCACGGCATGGTCAGCCAGGTACAAACAGCGATACCTCCATATTTCACGGCATGGTCAGCCAGGTACAAACAGCGATACCTCCATATTTCACGGCATGGTCAGCCAGGTACAAACAGCGATACCTCCATATTTCACGGCATGGTCAGCCAGGTACAAACAGCGATACTCCATATTTCACGGCATGGTCAGCCAGGTACAAACAGCGATACCTCCATATTTCACGGCATGGTCAGCCAGGTACAAACAGCGATACCTCCATATTTCACGGCATGGTCAGCCAGGTACAAACAGCGATACCTCCATATTTCACGGCATGGTCAGCCAGGTACAAACAGCGATACCTCCATATTTCACGGCATGGTCAGCCAGGTACAAACAGCGATACCTCCATATTTCACGGCATGGTCAGCCAGGTACAAACAGCGATACCTCCATATTTCACGGCATGGTCAGCCAGGTACAAACAGCGATACCTCCATATTTCACGGCATGGTCAGCCAGGTACAAACAGCGATACCTCCATATTTCACGGCATGGTCAGCCAGGTACAAACAGCGATACCTCCATATTTCACGGCATGGTCAGCCAGGTACAAACAGCGATACCTCCATATTTCACGGCATGGTCAGCCAGGTACAAACAGCGATACCTCCATATTTCACGGCATGGTCAGCCAGGTACAAACAGCGATACCTCCATATTTCACGGCATGGTCAGCCAGGTACAAACAGCGATACCTCCATATTTCACGGCATGGTCAGCCAGGTACAAACAGCGATACCTCCATATTTCACGGCATGGTCAGCCAGGTACAAACAGCGATACCTCCATATTTCACGGCATGGTCAGCCAGGTACAAACAGCGATACCTCCATATTTCACGGCATGGTCAGCCAGGTACAAACAGCGATACCTCCATATTTCACGGCATGGTCAGCCAGGTACAAACAGCGATACCTCCATATTTCACGCATGGTCAGCCAGGTACAAACCAGCGATACCTCCATATTTCACGGCATGGTCAGCCAGGTACAAACAGCGATACCTCCATATTTCAC
>CM031604.1:65834421-65839421 GCA_018398815.1 Conus ventricosus
GTACACACGCGCGTGCGCGCGCGCACGCACACATACACACACACGCACGCACAGATACACAAACACACATACATGCCCACATAAGTGCATACACACACACACACACACACACACACACACACACACACACACACACACACATACACACACACACACACACACACACACACACACACAACACACACACACACACACACACACACACACACACACACACACACACACACACACACGCGCGCGCGCGCGCGCATTCACGCACGCACGCACGCACATGCGCGCGGGCACACACACACACACACACACACACACACACACACACACACACACACACACACACACACACACACACACAAGGCCAAAGGTTCTTGTCACTTCTCACCTTTACACGAACCATATTCGTTCGCTAACACGTGTGTTGACATGGTGAAATGGAAAGGTCATAGCTTAGCTCGTGGATGAATGATGTTTTCTGCTTTGTCAATATAGGTGGCAGCAGTCAAAGCGTTCTATTAATACCTACCATTCATTGACACTCTTTCTCCTCTTCCCGCCCCCTGCAACCTTCCCTCTTCCTTTTTTTTTTTTTTTTTTTTCGTATTCTCCACTTTGTTTGGGAAACGCCCAAGCTGAGAGAGAGAGAGAGAGAGAGAGAGAGAGAGAGAGAGAGAGAGAGAGAGAGAGATTGTGGGTTTTTTTTAGAGATCATTGTGGTGTGGCGTGTTTTACGAGTCTCTCTCTCTCTCTCTCTCTCTCTCTTCTCTCTCTCTCTCTCTCTCTCTCTCTCTCTCTCTCTCTCTCTTTCTCTCCTCTCTCTCTCTCTCTCTCTCTCTCTCTCTCTCTCTCTCTCTCTCTCTCTCTGTCTCTCTCTCGTAACATAGGTGTGTGGGCGTCTTTCGTTGGGGGAGTAGAGGTGGTGGGTGGCTAAAAGAGAAAGGAAACTAACGGTGTATAAGTAGACGAAGTAATTGCTTCGTTTTCGGATTGTGATGGAATTCGCTTTAATGTCACACACAGACGATTGCAAACACGGGAACAAAAGCTTTTTACGGTCCAAATGTCATCATTGACAGAGTAGAAAAACAGGGCCCAGAGTGGTAATTGGGTATTACACACACACACCACACACACACACACACACACACACACACACACACACACACCACACACACACACACATACGCACACACACATAAACACACACGCATACACACACGCATACATGCACGCACACAGAGAGAGAGAGAGAGAGAGAGAGAGAGAGAGAGGAGAGAGAGAGAGAGGAGAGAGAGAGAGAGAGAGAATTATTACAGATATGCGTGTATGTAAGTAGAGTGTTCAAGGGTTTTGGAGCATTGGGTGCGGAAAAAAGGGGGGGGGGGGGGGTGAGGTGGGGTTAATGGAATGATGATTATTGAGTAAATGAAGAGGTGAGAAAAACTTTCAAACAAAAATGGAAACTTTGAAGTTTTACTCTTGCATGGTTTTGAGGTAACAGCTCTAGGTTACAGGCAAATGCTGAACTGTCAAAACAATGAGGTGTCGTGTTACCAGTTCTGGTGGAGTCAGTGTGATATAATGAATCTCCCGTCTCCCACTGTTTCACATGTATCCCCATATCGCATTTAATGAGTAAGGACATCAAACCTGAATGTAGCTATGTATTCGATGCACGAAACAAATTCATGAGCATCAGGATTTCCATGGTGTCATTCACCAGTCTGAGATGGTCGTCATTTGAAGTGTATGGACAAAAACTTATTGGCACACACACAACACACCACACACACACACACACACACACGCGCGCGCGCGCGCGCGTGCACACGCGCGCGCGCACGCACACACACACACACACACACACACACACCACACACACACACACAGAGAGAGAGAGAGAGAGAGAGAGGAGGAGAGAGAGAGAGAGAGAGAGAGAGAGAGAGAGAGAGAGAGAGATTTAGAAGAGCACCACCACCTTATCGACCACCATCAGTCCAAAGTGTCAGTGATTGACAGTGCTTGGGGAAAGAGAAATGAACAGTAAGCCTCTCCAAGATGCAGCGAACCAGAGGAAAAAAAACATTAGATGTGGACAGTGTGGTGGAAGCAACAGAGATGAGGAAGGCGCGGAGACAGAGAGGGTTAAAGCGGGATGACGGAGAGAGAGAGAGAGAGGAGAGAGAGAGAGGAGAGAGAGAGAGAGAGAGAGAGAGAGAGAGAAGGAGAGAGAGAGAGAGAGAAGGAGAGAGAAAGAGAGAGATTGTGTTTTGTTAGATATCCTTGTGGTGTGGTGTGTTTTACGAGTCTCTCTCTCTCTCTCTCTCTCTCTCTCTCTCTCTCTCTCTCTCTCTCTCTCTCTCTCTCTCTCTCTCGTAACATAGGTGTGTGGGCGTCTTTCGTTGGGGGAGTAGAGGTGGTGGGTGGCTAAAAGAGAAAGGAAACTAACGGTGCATAAGTAGACGAAGTAATTGCTTCGTTTTCGGATTGTGATGGAATTCGCTTTAATGTCACACACAGACGATTGCGAACACGGGAACAAAAGCTTTTTATCGTCCAAATGTCATCATTGACAGAGTAGAAAAACAGGGCCCGAGAGCTGGTAATTGGGTATCACACACACACACACACATGCGCGCGCGCGCGCGAACACGCGTGTACATGAGCGCGCGTGCACGCACGCACGCGCACACGCACACACATAAACACACACGCATACACACACGCATGCATGCACGCACAGAAAGAGAGCGAGAGAGTGAGAGAGAGAGAGAGAGAGAGAGAGAGAGAGAGAGAGGAGAGAGAGAGAGAGAGAGAGAGAGGAGAGACTATTACAGATATGCATGTATGCAAGTAGAGTGTTCAAGGGTTTTGGAGCACTGGGTGCGGGGGGGGGGGGGAGGGGGGCGGGGGGGGTGAGGTGGGGTTAATGGAATGATGATTATTGAGTAAATGAAGAGGTGAGAAAAACTTTAAAACAAAAATGGAAACTTTGAAGTTTTACTCTTGCATGGTTTGAGGTAACAGCTCTAGGTTACAGGCAATGCTGAACTGTCAAAACAATGAGGTGTCGTGTACAGTTCTGGTGGAGTCAGTGTGATATAATGAATCTCCCGTCTCCTACTGTTTCACATGTATCCCCATAACGCATTTAATGAGTAAGGACATCAAACCTGAATGTAGCTATGTATTCGATGCACGAAACAAATTCATGAGCATCAGGATTTCCATGGTGGTCATTCCCCAGTCTGAGATGGTCGTCATTTGAAGTGTATGGACAAAAACTTATTGGCACACACACACACACCCCACACACACACACCACACACACACACACACACACACACACACACACACACACACGCGCGCGCGCGCGTGCACACGCGCGCGCGCACGCACACACACACACACACACACACACCACACACACACACACACACACACACACCACACACAGAGAGAGAGAGAGAGAGAGAGAGAGGAGAGAGGAGAGAGAGAGAGAGAGAGAGAGAGAGAGAGAGAGAGAGAGAGAGAGATTTAGAAAGAGCACCACCACCTTATCGACCACCATCAGTCCAAAGTGTCAGTGATTGACAGTGCTTGGGGAAAGAGAAATGAACAGTAAGCCTCTCCAAGATGCAGCGAACCAGAGGAAAAAAAACATTAGATGTGGACAGTGTGGTGGAAGCAATAGAGATGAGGAAGGCGCGGAGACAGAGAGGGTAAAGCAGAATGACAGAGAGAGAGAGAGGGGAGAGAGAGAGAGAGAGAGAGAGAGGAGAGAGAGGAAGAGAGAGAAGGAGAGAGAGAGAGAGAGAGGAGAGAGGAGAGAGAGAGAGAGAGAGAGAGAGAGGAGAGAGAGAGAAGAGAGAAGAGAGGTGAGAGGAGAGAGAGAGAGAGGGCCCGGGGGGGGGGGGAAGAGAGAGATTTTGGAGACGGGCGTTATTTCTTTGCGTTAACTCACTCCTTGTTTCCACATGGTGAGAAAATGGCGTAGAGAATGTTTACTGAAAAAAAAAAATCAGAACATGCCAAGAGATAGAACCGATCAAGGTCTTTCACTGAGTTTATTCATTGTGTATTGAGGTGGGGTGGGGGTGAGGGTGGGGTGGGTAAAAAGTGAACGAGAGGCAGTCTGCAGAAGTAGAAAAGATTGTCCTTTGGATCTTTGGTCTCATAAAAGAGAAGAGAAAGACAGAGAGAGAGAGAGAGAGAGAGATGAGAGAGAGCAGAGAGAGAGAGAGAGAGAGACAGAGAGAGAGAGAGACAGAGAGAGACAGGGACAGAGAGAACAGACAGGGATTAGAGACAGAGACAGGCACAGAGAGGAGAGAGAGAGAGAGAGAGAGAGAGGAGAGAGAGGAGGGGAGAGGAGAGAGAGAGAGAGAGAAGAGAGAGAGAGAGAGAGAGAGCAAGGAAGAAAGGAAGTGCGCAGAAAGATTCGATCGAGAAAACAGTACGACTGCGACCGGTGTATCAATCAATATTGCAAAGTAAACACCAAGAACGAAATATAAACAAAACGAAATGAGAAAACAGCAGCACTGATTGACTTGCTCAGTCTGTCAGTCCTCCTCCCTGTACTGCAGACCTTTGGACAGGTCTAATGCCATCGCTGGGAGTAGGAGGCTGATTGACGAGCATTGATTTGGCTTCTTCTTTCATGAACGCTGAATCTGAGGATGATTAAAGGTTAGCAGAGCAGCGGCTTTAGTTTCAGCCTGTACAGTGTGGAAACGGAATGTATGTACACTTGCTGCCATGAGAGAGAGAGAGAAAAGGGGAGCGGGGATGAAGGGACTGGGTGTAGGGCGAGGGTGCGAGTATAAAAGCTACAGCACGATTAAAGGACTGTGTGGGATATTGACTGATCGATCGTTCGATCGATTGATTGATTGGTTGGCTGATATTGATGGACTGAGTGATTGCTTGATTGACGTTATTTTTTATTTCCGAGAGTAACAGATGAGAACGGTGATTTGTCCGTCTCTCCCTTGTCGCTTATG
>CM031604.1:65846921-65856921 GCA_018398815.1 Conus ventricosus
TCTACCACTGCAGATATGAATGTTTATCTACGCGCGCGCGTATCATTATTTTCATTATAATTGTAACTTTTGCTGCGTCAGCTTCTGTGGCTCATTGCAACCTCTCTATACAGCTACATGCAGCGCCAGGAGGGCAGGGTATGCTCATGGCAACCTCCCTATACAGCTACATGCAGCGCCAGGAGGGCAGGGTATCCTCATGGAAACCTCTTTATACAGCTACATGCAGCGCCAGGAGTGCAGGGTATGCTCATGGCAACCTCTCTATACAGCTACATGCAGCGCCAGGAGTGCAGGGTATGCTCATGACAACCTCTCTATACAGCTACATGCAGCGCCAGGAGTCCAGGGTATGCTCATGGCAACCTCTCTATACAGCTACATGCAGCGCCAGGAGTGCAGGGTATGCTCATGGCAACCTCTCTATACAGCTACATGCAGCGCCAGGAGTGCAGGGTATGCTCATGGCAACCTCTCTATACAGCTACATGCAGCGCCAGAGGGCAGGTATGCTCATGGCAACCTCCTTATACAGCTACATGCAGCGCCAGGAGTGCAGGGTATGCTCATGGCAACCTCTCTATACAGCTACATGCAGCGCCAGGAGTCCAGGGTATGCTCATGGCAACCTCTCTATACAGCTACATGCAGCGCCAGGAGTGCAGGGTATGCTCATGGCAACCTCTCTATACAGCTACATACAGCGCCATGAGTGCAGGGTGTGCTCATGGCAACCTCCTTATACAGCTACATGCAGCGCCAGGAGTGCAGGGTATGCTCATGGCAACCTCTCTATACAGCTACATACAGCGCCAGGAGGGCAGGGTATGCTCATGGCAACCTCTCTATACAGCTACATGCAGCGCCAGGAGTGCAGGGTATGCTCATGGCAACCTCTCTATACAGCTACCTGCAACGCCAGGAGTGCAGGGTATGCTCATGGCAACCTCTCTATATAGCTCCATGCAGCGCCAGGAGTGCAGGGTATGCTCATGGCAACCTCCCTATACAGCTACATGCAGCGCCAGGAGTGCAGGGTATGCTCATGGCAACCTCCTTATACAGCTTCATGCAGCGCCAGGAGTGCAGGGTATGCTCATGGCAACCTCTCTATACAGCTACATGCAGCGCCAGGAGGGCAGGGTATCCTCATGGAAACCTCCCTATACAGCTACATGCAGCGCCAGGAGTGCAGGGTATGCTCATGGCAACCTCCCTATACAGCTACATGCAGCGCCAGGAGTGCAGGGTATGCTCATGGCAACCTCTCTATACAGCTACATGCAGCGCCAGGAGTGCAGGGTATGCTCATGGCAACCTCTCTATACAGCGCCAGGAGGGCAGGGTATGCTCACGGCAACCTCTCTATATAGCGCCAGGAGGGCAGGGTATGCTCATGGCAACCTCTCTATACAGCGCCAGGAGTGCAGGGTATGCTCATGGCAATCTCTCTATACAGCGCCAGGAGGGCAGGGTATGCTCATGGCAATCTCTCTATACAGCGCCAGGCGTGCAGGGTATGCTCATGGTAACCTCTCTATACAGCGCCAGGAGGGCAGGCATGCTCATGGCAACCTCCCTATACAGCTACATGCAGCGCCAGGACTGCAGGGTATGCTCATGGCAACCTCCCTATACAGCTACATGCAGCGCCAGGAGTGCAGGGTATGCTCATGGCAACCTCTCTATACAGCTACATGCAGCGCCAGGAGGGCAGGGTATGCTCATGGCAACCTCTCTATACAGCGCCAGGAGTGCAGGGTATGCTCACGGCAACCTCTCTATATAGCGCCAGGGTGCAGGATATGCTCATGGCAACCTCTCTATACAGCTACATACAGCGCCAGGAGGGCAGGGTATGTTCATGACAACCTCTCTATACAGCTACATACAGCGCCAGGAGGGCAGGGTATGTTCATGACAACCTCTCTATACAGCTACATGCAGCGCCAGGAGTGCAGGGTGTGCTCACGGCAACCTCTCTATACAGCTACATGCAGCGCCAGGAGTGCAGCGTATGCTCACGGCAACCTCTCTATACAGCTACATACAGCGAGTGCAGGTATGTAGGACGACAGACTTAAAGGCTTTCTTTTTTTGTGGAGGGTCATGATTATATGACGATGAGCAGGATGAAGATGACGCTATGGCGTTCCGTTCTGGTCAGAATCGACAGGACAGCAACATGAGCAACGCTTCACTGTATAATATACTGCGGCATTATCTCAACCATGACCAACAGAAAACTCCCACATATAAATGCCTTGATGGGAATTGTGACGAAACGCTTGACAACCCCATCCGATCGGTCCCACTAAAACCCCAAACCCAAAAAAAAGATTTCAAATCTATGCCCACTCCCCTCTCCCAACCCCCCCCCCCCCCCCCCCCCCCACCATTTCTCTCAGTGGGACGGCGGTATCGCACGATTGACAAAATACGCACGATTGACACGAGGCTCTGACGAAGGAATATTTTACGTCACAGTAAACGCGTGACGCCTTTCGTTCTCGCCGGCCTACCTCCCCCTCCCCCTCTCAACCCTCCTTCACCCCACACGGGGAGTTTCTCCGACACGGGAAAAGTTCATTTACATTTGTGGAACGACCCGTCTCCCACTCACCCCCTCCCCTTCCCCTTCTATCCCGTGAAACAAAAGCGCGACTCCACTGCCGTGCCCCCCCCCCCCTCTCTCTCTCTCTCTCTCTACCCAGTGACACGGAGGCAATCGCCAAACCTCCCTCCTTCTCCCAATCCCCCCCCCCCCCCCCCCCCCTCATATCTACAGTCCGTGCACTGGCTGAACTCGTGAATTAAGTCACCGGACTCGCTACACAAGAATAGGTGTCGAGTCGGACGCATACATTACACTGGCCGTGGAATATGCTGATTAAGTTCAAACGGTTCCCGAGGCGACTAGCGATAAGGCTACATCCCTCCCCCCTCTCACCCCTGAGGTATGAGTGACAGGTTGTCAAACTCGAATTCCGCAGTTAGACTCCATATATACCAGACACACAGGGGATAACTTCACTGACCCCTGAAGACTGCCTGTAGACCGGACCAGTAGAAGACAAAAGAGACAACTAGAGAAGTCGTGGGACAATCCTGGTATCCTCGTTGATCTCCAGTCATTCACTGTTCATTCCCAGGAAAAGTGAGTTGGAACTCTGTTTTACCTTTTGGAATCTATGTATTGATTTTATGTATGCTGTGTGCATTAACATTGTAAATTTGTACAAATGCTTAGCAACATGTATCAAACTGAATGATTATCTTGTGTAGGAGTTGGCTTGCCACCATATGGCACAAGCTCTCTCCCAGTAGTTATGATTCTTTGTTTACTCTCTGATCACTGTTCTTTGTGTTTACCCTGACTTTTGCCAGTAGGCAATTCTATCTGTTAAGATAATAACTAAATGATTAATGTTGGTCAGGAAAACAGTACGCCTGTGCTAGGTTAAGAACTGCTACCCTCATTTATAAATACTGGTGATTGTTGGAATGATTTATAGTGTATGACAAGTCTACACCACATGTGTACTTGGACTCAAGAGTAGCCCAAGTCAGTATGATTTAATTCATAAGAAACATGGAAGAGTTGTTTGACTGAAACTATGTAACTTAGTATTACTGTCTCCTACCCTTTTGTAAGCTTAACTTAGTCTTTAAACAAAAGTGGAGATTAATAGTTATAGCAGACACTCTACCATAGAGAATACTTTGCTGGCTGAGTCTCACACCTGTGCTGAAAGTAAACCAGGGTAAATGTGAGCACTCGACAAACCAGCCATCAGATTCTCACCTACAGACCAAGTTCTCTTTATCGCAGAACTGGGATCCTGGTCACCCTATCTGGGTTACCTTATCCTGGGCACGCTACACATCGCAGCTGTACCAGAAGCTGGGACTTCGCCCAACCCCAGGGCGACACCAGACAACCAACAGGAGCTACACCAGTGGGGCAGTCACCAACCAAAGGAGAGATCAACTACTCTCTCCGAAACAAAGCTAAGTTAGCTTACCACCTGGACTCAAAACGATCCGACCCTTGCCCTCACTTTATGATGAGGCAGGGGAGACTCTGTCTATGAGTATCTCTTTGGTTACATTCAGTGTAACTTTGACAGACCCCCTGTATGCCAACTTAAAACTTACTGTGCACTGAGTGTAAGCGAGTAAAGTAGGAGTGAGGAGGGCCCCTCATTGTGGTAGTCCCATGAGAGTTAAACCCTAGCCTATCCAGAGTTGACATGCCAATACTTGCCAAATGAGTAAGCAATAAAAGTTGATGTGTGAAAGTGCACTTAACTCGTGTCAGTCTCTGTGTTCAATCAAATGTTGAATGCTTGAACTTCTCTCTTTCAATTCTGTCTCTCGGAGCTATAAGTACTTCTATGAGTACAGGCCGAAGGAAAATTATCTCAGAGTCACTATTCAGTATTTTACACATTCCCCGAATTAAATAAAAATTTCTTCGATGACTAGTACAGGAAAGTTGCTCCTTCCACCACTAGTAAGAGAGAGGGTGTAGGTGAAGTGTTAAGATAATTCCCATTGAGAAATTATCTCCAGTCCTTCCCTAGAGGACCCACCTACACACGCATACCTCATTCACATCTCGTCACAGGGAATTAAACTCACTACCTCCGAGTCCCCAAGTCCCTGACGCTTACCACTGCCTGGCAGTTCGTTCTGTTTATCATCATTGTCAAATCTTTATGGTCATCGTCATGGGTTGTTGCTGTTGTGGTTGTTGTCGTCATCGTCGTCATAGTCATTACTATCTTTTCTATTTCACCTTTTTTTTCAAATGATGATAATGATAACAACAATAATAGTTATAACAAGGATATTGATGATTATTGTTTTCATCATCATCATCATCATCATTATCATCATCATCATTATTGTTATTATTGTTAATCGTATTGTTATTGTTGTTCATAATTATCATATCATCGTCGTCAGCATCATCATGATCATCATCATAATCATCATCATTTTTGTGGTTGTTGTTACACTTTAATTATTGTTATAATTTTATCATAATTAGCAGCAGCAGCAGCATTATTGCTGTTATCATTCCTGCTCTCTCTCTCTGTCTCTGTCTGTCTCTTTCTCTCTCTCTCCTCTCTCTCTCCTCTCTCTCTCTCTCTCTCTCTTCCCTTTCCGCTCTCTCTCTCTCTCTCTATCTCTCTCTCTCTCTCTGTGGGCTGAGTTCGAGATCACGCAGCGGGCAGGACGCGAATTTGGTGCTCTCTTAAAATTTTTGTACATTTTTGTTAATTAATCAGGATTAACGAACTCTGCAGTGATACAAGATGAACGCCGAATTGTGTGCAGGTTCTGTCGACATTAATATGCAAAAATTACTGCAAAATCAAAAAGAACAATTTGAAAAAGCTTTGGATTTCCGATTTGAAACAATGACTCAGCAGATTTCAGTCGGCTTGGACAGAGCCGTGCGTGAGTTAAAAATTGAACTGCATGAGCTGCGTGCTAAAACTTCGAGCTTAGAAGCAACAGTGACAAGTGCCACTCAGGAAACACACCGGACAAAGCAAATTGTGTCACAACTTGAAAACAAAATGGTACGAACAACAGGTGTGTTGTCTGACAAAATTGAAAGGCTTGAAATGTACTCTAGCGGGACAATTTGAAGTTTTTCAATGTTCAGCCTAAGTCCAGCAGTGAGTCACATGATGAGTGTGTGACAGTGATTGTCCAGGTGCTACAAGGACTGTGTCCGACAAAGTGTGGTGCCGGGATGACATCATCAGAGCACACCGTCTCGGACGTAGCAACGACAACAACCGACCCCCGCCGATGATCGTGAAGTTTGCGCGATGGGCTGATAAGATGGCGGTGCTTACCCGAGGCAAAGAAGCACTGCGGAAGAAAAATGTGACGGTTGCCGCCGATCTGACAGACAGACAGAGAGAAACGCTTCAAGAATACCGACAACAAGGTATGCACGCCTACTACAAGGGCAACAGACTGGTGGTGGAGGAACAGAGGCGACGTCCCGGTCACCGCTGGCAGACGGCACCGGAACACCACGCCGGCAGCGCTCAGCGTTACGACTCCCGCATCAACACAACGGTTCGACGAAGGCGACCACATCACCCGTAGTGAGCATTACTACGACAGTCAGAGGTATGGTAGTGAAAGGCTGGAACCATACCGTGGGTCGTGGTATAGGCCTACCAACAGTGACTGTGATCCGAGGGTCTATTCTGGGGAGTGTGGAGGTGGGGGTGAGGACAATAACGGGAGCGGGGCACGGGACTGGAACTATGGCCAACCATACTACAGCTACCAGTCCATGTATCACTTTCCATCCCTGCCACCAGCACCGGACACTCCCAATTTGGTCAGTGTTCAACCTTCCAGTATTCATACCCCTCAGGACAGTACAGGTAAGACAACAAGTCAGCGAGACACAAAGTCATGCAAAGCTGTTGACTTGGTGTCAGACAATCCAAGGGAGACGGGGGGGAATCATGGTTCAGTTGATATTGTGGAAAACAAATTGTCAGAGCCATACTGTGTGTCAGATTGGGTTTCTGACAGTGAACGGGGAACGGATGGAAATTCTGATCCTAACACTTTGAAAGACGATCACTTGAGTCAGTTGGACAGTGTGGCAGACTCTGTGTTTGGTGGGGGTAGGGGAGTGGATGGAAATCCTGCCGGAAATGACATTTTAAACAAAGATACTTTGGAAGTGACATACACTGACGGACAACATCAGTCGTCTGACAATGACCCGTCCATAACCATGATCACAGTGGCTGACGACGCCAGGAGTGACGATGACTTACAGAATGACACACAGATCAACACTGAGACCACTGAGCATGAAAACCAGTCGCAGTCCTTAAAACAAATCCTGAAAAAGACCCCCCCAGACAGTCATGGCGAGACAGTGGACAGAGTGAACACTGACCTAGAACGGCCAAAGAGTTCGACAAAGCTAGTTGACACAAACATACATGTTGTGACCGATGATGTGATAGAGACGCTACAAAAAACGACAGACAGTGAACAAAATGACAAAGGCTCTACTACAACAACACAAACGGGTCGATTGACGCGGACCTCGAAACAAAATAATACAAAAGACAGAACAACCCGGCTAAGGAGTGCTTCATGCACAAATGCTGCTGTAAAACGCCAGACAACACTTCGAGAGGTCACAGCTCAAAGTGGAAAACGAGATGAGTTATAGGGATTCGGCCAGGCTCATGTCATGCGAGACATTCGATTTATGACATATAATATCGAAGGTCTTTCTCGGTTTATGATCCTGAGCTCCGATCTTACATTGCTGAGTTTGATTTCTGTCTCCTAGTTGAAACGTTTGCTACTAGATTCCCTGACCATTTGTTCCCCAACCACCAGACGTTTGGCATACCAGGCATTAGACTGTCAGATGGGTCACATCCAGACTGTCGGGGGGACTTGCGCTGCTAGTGAAAAAAGAGCTGACCAAATATATTGAAAAAATCGATGTTGAATATGACAACATTATTGTGCTGAAATTGTCAAAAAAATTGTTTGGGACAGACTCACAGTACTTTTGCTTGGTGTATATGTACCGCCTTCCTCTTCTCCATATTATCGTGATACAGACCAAACAAATGGCATTACTGTTTTAGAGCAATGTATTATGGACGTTGTGGAATCTCTTGGCAACTTACCTGTTTTGTTGTTCGGTGACTTCAATGCACGTACAGGGGGTGAAAATGGTACAGAAGCAGATGATGATGTCATAGTCATTTGTCCTTTGCAGGAAGACACTCATGACAACGTTTTACTGCGAACTTCAAAAGATAAGATACAGAATGATTTTGGTAAATGCTTGTTGAATGTCTGCAGTTCTTTTGATCTGTTCATCCTTAATGGTGCCATTAAAGATGATATTGACTTCGGTCACTTCACCTATGTGTCACCAACAGGATGTAGCATTGTTGATTACGTAATTGTGTCTAGATGTCTCTTAAAATATTGTGTCTCTTTGAATGTTCGGCCAAGAATAGAATCAAAACACATGCCAGTTGAAGCTGTATTCAGCACTAAAGTGTATGTAGCTAATCTACAGAATCCAAAACATACATTTAAACTTGAAAAAATTGTATGGGACCAAGAAAAAATTGATGAATTCAAAGGTAAATTGATGGGTGATGAGTTTCAGGAAAACATGGAAAGGGCAACTGACTTAATAGATACCGATGTTAATGAAGCGATTTCTGTGTTTAAATGAGTCATTAATTGATGCTATAGTTGTATGAGAAAACCAATTACAATTGGCAAAGAAAGAACAGACCCATGGTTTGATAAGGAATGCAACCAAGAAAAAAGCAGCTCCGCCAAAATTTGAGACAGTACTACAGACGGACGGACGATGACGAAGAGATCAGAATTATGTATAATCAAAAGCGCAGAGATTATAAAGAACTTCTCAGACTAAAAAGAAAAACTCATCGAGAAAAAGTTGTAAAGACTTTACATGACAACATAAACGACTCTACGAAATTTTGGAGCAAATTAAAATCTTTATCGTGTAAAAATCAGTTCAAAATGACATTAGCAAGGATGATTGGTACCAACACTTTTCAGAGGTCTTTCAGTCCAACTTGACTACCGATGAACAAAACGTGTCTGTTGACGAGCGAGAAGTACAAATCGATAAAGAATCAAATCATTTCAACACAGACATTCTAGAACATGATTACTCAGAAAGTGAAATTTACGCTGCAGTACGTTCATTAAAGAACGGTAAGGCCGCAGGCCCTGATGGTATTGTGGGGGAAATTTTCAAAAATTCTATTACAGTAATTAGTCCGTTTTTGATTCTTTTGTTCAATATACTGTTTTCTACTGGAACTTATCCTTTACAGTGGTCAGAAGCCATTATCCAACCTCTGTTTAAAAAAGGTGATGTGAATGTAGCCGATAATTATAGAGGGATATCATTGCTGAGTGTGTGCAGTAAGTTGTACAGCCATATACTAAACGAACGGCTGAACAAATGGATTGAAGAAAATAATGTCATCAATGAAAGTCAGGCAGGATTTAGAAAAAAATATAGTACTATTGACCACGTTTTTTACACTGTTTGCTATAGTTCAAAAACAATTATTGCAACACAAGAATTGTTCGTTGCCTTTATCGATTTTAAAAAGGCCTTTGATTCCGTTGTTCGAGCAAACTTGTGGGATATTCTAAAGAAAAGGGGGATAAATGGAAAAATGTACCGGGCTATTACTAGTATATATAACACAGTGAAAGCGAGAGTTAGAGTTGGTAACGATTTAAGTGAAGCCTTTTCGTGTCCTCTCGGTTTAAAACAGGGGAAGTGTGCAGTCCCGTTCTGTTCTCCATTTTTATCAATGAGTTGGCTGTAGAAATAATTGAAAAGGGAAAGCATGGAATCCAACTTATCCCTGATTTTCTGGAAATTTTAATTCTTATGTTTGCAGACGATGTTATCCTCCTCTCTGATTCAGTTACTGGTTTGCAAAATCAGTTAAACGTCTTATACAATTCAGCTAAAAGACTAGGTCTTACAGTAAATCTGAATAAATCAAATATAGTGATATTTAGAAATGGTGGCCATATCTCTGAGCATGAACAGTGGTTCTTTGGTCAGAATAAGATGAATGTTGTAAACATGTACAGATATCTAGGAATCATAATGTCAACTAGACTCTCCTTTTCACATACCCTCTATGATATGACAAGCAAAGCAAAGAGAGGCGTCATAAATATTTTCAAACTTTTGTGGTCTGTGGGAGAAAATCACCTACTGTATTCTTTAAGTTGTTCGACACTCAAATTCAGCCAATACTTAGTTATGGGGCGGAAATCTGGGGCATATTTGGTAATCTTGATATTGTAGAAAAAGTGCACCTCTTCGCCATGAAAAGATTTTTGAATGTGAGCATCAGAACTCCTAATGTTATGATCTATGGAGAATTGGGTAGGTTTCCTT
>CM031604.1:65866921-65876921 GCA_018398815.1 Conus ventricosus
CTTTTTAAAAGTTTTTCCCCAAAAAAATGAGGGACTGATCACTATGCGTACGTGCTTTCCTCTACCATTTAGGTTTCTCTCTACTTATTCACACAGAAAGTTACGAGCGTTGCATGTGATTCGAATCCTTCAACCCACCATTTCTCTCTCCCTCCCGTTCTTCCCTCCACAACGCGCCTCCTCCTCCGTCACCACCATTCTGCAATGGCTGTTGTAGTTTAACACTATCCCAGCTAGCATATATAGGAGAATTCAGCACTAAACCGATGTTATTCTTTCACGGTAATTTTTTTTTTTTGTCCCCAACTTTTCAGCACTTCATTTTATTCATAATGTCAGTTTTGGTTGGACCAAAGCGATGACAATAAGCTGTACTTTGACTAGGATGACGTCAGTACAGACCACAGCAAACAGTGAATTGAAGGATCCCTGCTTTTTCACCCTCGCACTCACCTTCCTGCGTTTGGGGAACGTAGAAATCATGGCAACCTTGTATTTCTGGACATCGTTTGCTTTGTACACAGGGTAATGGAATCTCCCTGGTGAAGAAGTACTTTTTGATATCTTCAGACTGCGGGTCTTCAGCGTGTAACATGAAAATCGGTGGAACGGTCAAGGTCGTAACGGAGTAGCTGTTGTTGCATGTTGTATGTGTCGACGTAGTACTGATGGTTTGTATTTGCTACGAAACACGCCTGCTCTCTCTCTCTCTCTCTCTCTCTCTCCTCTCTCTCTCTCTCTCTCTCTCTCTCTCTCTCTCTCTCTCTTGCCAGCGCGCGTACATATTTGATTTTCACTTCAGCAGCTGAACAAGCAGAAACGGGTGTAACATGATGGCCAGACAAGTCCAGCCTGCTATTGATTTGTAAGAGGTGTCAATAACCTGTATTTAGATTCTCCGCTTTAAAAGAAAATGCTGTGTTTACGCTCTCTCTCTCTCTCTCTCTCTCTCTCTCTTCTCTCTCTCTCTCTCTCTCTCTCTCTAACACATTCAGAAAATATGTCGATGTTTTCGCAAATGTCTTTGCATAAAAAGCAAAATAGAATATTTCTGTGTGGGTGCTTGTGTGTGTCTATAATGCGCGCATGCAAGCGCGCGTGGATTTGTGTCTATGTGTGCGTACGTGCGTGTGTGTGCAAGTGTCTGTGTGTACATTTTGTGTACATGTGTATGTGTGCCTGAGTGTGTATGTGTGTGTGCCTGTTTGAATGTGAATGTTTTGGGTATGCGAGCGCACGCATGTATGCGTATGTTCTGCGCACTTGTGTGTGCATGTGTGTGTGTGCGCGAGTGTATGTGTGTGTATGTGTTTATGCGTGTGTGCGTGTCTGTGTCTGTGTGCGCGTGCGCATATGTGTGCGTTTGTGTGTGTACGTGTGTGTGTGTGTGTGTGTGTGTGTGTGTGTGTGTGTGTGTGTATGCACGCGCGTGTGTGTGTGCATATCTGTGAGTGTGAGGGTGAGCGTGTTTGTATGTGTGTCTTTGTGTCTGAGTGTGGGGGTGTGTCCGGCTTTGTGCGTGCGCCTGTTTGTGTATCTGTGACTGTGTATGTGTGTTCAAGCGTTGATGCGCCGCACGATCTTCTACAAAGAAGAACTAATGGAAGGAGTCATAGATAACCAAATAAGTCAAGAAACGACGTCAGCAGAACAATGAAACATGACATGACAACTAAAGCAGTTTGAGAGAATCCCTTAAAACATCCAAACGGCCCCCCACCACTGGTGCAAAAAAATGCAAATAGATATGTAGCTATGCTTATCTTCCGACCACAGCATTGATTGTTCCCCTTGTCCACACTCTGAGCAACCTCCGATTCTAGAAAGAAAAAAAAAATTCGCTTTTTATTTCTTGACTTGTCAGCTGCCTTTGACCACCCGACCCTTTGTTCCCCGTGTTCGAAATGTATTCGGGATCCACAGTATTGCTTGTTAAAATCCTTTAGAACTGACCAATTTCAAAACGCAACAATCAATGGCTGTCACACTGAGCGTGCCTTACTCAATCATGGTGTCATACAAGGCCTGTTCTTGGTTGTTGTTGGGTTTTTTTCACACTATAGACTGCTCTCCTCAACAGCCATCATAAAGTCAGTCATCATTCCTACTCTGATGACACCCACGTTCAGAAAAGTGATACTTCTGAACATCTTTCCTTCCTTCTGGAAGAAACATTTGATTGCTTCCCTTACATCAAAAACTGGATGGTTCCGAATACATTACAGATAAATGCCGACAAAATCGAAGCTATGTTCATGGGGACATGGGAACTAAACAGAATCTCTCTTCTGTCACTGTTGATTCAGTCAAACTCAGCAACCCGTCCAGCCTCCTTTCAAGCTCTGTCTAGGACCTTGGTGTTGTGCTAAAATTGATTACCCAAAATTGTTGCTGCTTCTTTCAACTACGGCGCGTCAGTTTTATTCGGAAGTGCATATCCATTGACGTAAGATATAAATTAGTCACCTCTCTCATTCTCTGCTACATCAATAACTGCCCCTCTCTATTTTCTGGTTTGTCTGTGTCATCTATGCACTCCCTTCAACGTCTGAAAAATGTCGCCATGTAACTTGTCCCCAGACAGCAAAGATCTGATCACATCGCTTGCCTCTTGAGGATAAAAATTTCAGATTAATTAACACTGTCTGCTATAACTGCATTTACACCTCCGCCTCTTCCCATCTCTGTGACTGTTTACTCCTCTGTCCCCCCATTCCGTTCTCTCCGAACCTCGTCAGTTCTACCCCCGTGTTGAATTCCCAGATTTACACGATCAATTGTTGGCCGTCATTCTTTCTCTGTCTCAGACTTACATGCCTGGCGAGAGCTTTCTCTTTCTTCTCGTCAAAACCTAGCGCCGAGCTTTTAAAACTAGCCTCAGTTCCTTCTTTGTTTGAAACTGATCTCCCTTCTATTTTGACCTTACTGATCTCCCTTCTATTTTGACCTTACTGATCTCCCTTCTATTTTGACCTTACTGATCTCCCTTCTGTTTTGACCTTACTGATCTCCCTTCTATTTTGACCTTACTGATCTCCCTTCTATTTTGACCTTACTGATCTCCCTTCTGTTTTGACCTTACTGATCTCCCTTCTATTTTGACCTTACTGATCTCCCTTCTATTTTGACCTTACTGATCTCCCTTCTATTTTGACCTTACTGATCTCCCTTCTATTTTGACCTTACTGATCTCCCTTCTGTTTTGACCTTACTGATCTCCCTTCTATTTTGACCTTACTGATCTCCCTTCTATTTTGACCTTACTGATCTCCCTTCTGTTTTGACCTTACTGATCTCCCTTCTGTTTTGACCTTACTGATCTCCCTTCTGTTTTGACCTTACTGATCTCCCTTCTGTTTTGACCTTACTGATCTCCCTTCTGTTTTGACCTTACTGATCTCCCTTCTATTTTGACCTTACTGATCTCCCTTCTGTTTTGACCTTACTGATCTCCCTTCTGTTTTGACCTTACTGATCTCCCTTCTGTTTTGACCTTACTGATCTCCCTTCTATTTTGACCTTACTGATCTCCCTTCTATTTTGACCTTACTGATCTCCCTTCTATTTTGACCTTACTGATCTCCCTTCTGTTTTGACCTTACTGATCTCCCTTCTGTTTTGACCTTACTGATCTCCCTTCTGTTTTGACCTTACTGATCTCCCTTCTGTTTTGACCTTACTGATCTCCCTTCTATTTTGACCTTACTGATCTCCCTTCTGTTTTGACCTTACTGATCTCCCTTCTATTTTGACCTTACTGATCTCCCTTCTATTTTGACCTTACTGATCTCCCTTCTATTTTGACCTTACTGATCTCCCTTCTGTTTTGACCTTACTGATCTCCCTTCTATTTTGACCTTACTGATCTCCCTTCTATTTTGACCTTACTGATCTCCCTTCTATTTTGACCTTACTGATCTCCCTTCTGTTTTGACCTTACTGATCTCCCTTCTGTTTTGACCTTACTGATCTCCCTTCTGTTTTGACCTTACTGATCTCCCTTCTGTTTTGACCTTACTGATCTCCCTTCTATTTTGACCTTACTGATCTCCCTTCTGTTTTGACCTTACTGATCTCCCTTCTGTTTTGACCTTACTGATCTCCCTTCTGTTTTGACCTTACTGATCTCCCTTCTGTTTTGACCTTACTGATCTCCCTTCTATTTTGACCTTACTGATCTCCCTTCTATTTTGACCTTTTTGGTTTGTCTGTCTACCCTTATAAAGACAAAATGCTATACATTATAGTCATTATCATTTTGTAGTTATATAAAGACAAAATGCTATACATTATAGTCATTATCATTTTGTAGTTATATAAAGACAAAATGCTATACATTATAGTCATTATCATTTTGTAGTTATATAAAGACAAAATGCTATACATATAGTCATTATCATTTTGTAGTTATATAAGACAAAATGCTATACATTATAGTCATTATCATTTTGTAGTTATATAAAGACAAAATGCTATACATTATAGTCATTATCATTTTGTAGTTATATAAAGACAAAATGCTATACATTATAGTCATTATCATTTTGTAGTTATATAAAGACAAAATGCTATACATTATAGTCATTATCATTTTGTAGTTATATAAAGACAAATGCTATACATTATAGTCATTATCATTTTGTAGTTATATAAAGACAAAATGCTATACATTATAGTCATTATCATTTTGTAGTTATATAAAGACAAAATGCTATACATTATAGTCATTATCATTTTGTAGTTATATAAAGACAAAATGCTATACATTATAGTCATTATCATTTTGTAGTTATATAAAGACAAAATGCTATACATTATAGTCATTATCATTTTGTAGTTATATAAAGACAAAATGCTATACATTATAGTCATTATCATTTTGTAGTTATATAAAGACAAAATGCTATACATTATAGTCATTATCATTTTGTAGTTATATAAAAACAAAATGCTATACATTATAGTCATTATCATTTTGTAGTTATATAAAGACAAAATGCTATACATTATAGTCATTATCATTTTGTAGTTATATAAAGACAAAATGCTATACATTATAGTCATTATCATTTTGTAGTTATATAAAGACAAAATGCTATACATTATAGTCATTATCATTTTGTAGTTATTATTCATTTCCAATTTTATTTATTTCGGGGACCCATTTCCTTATTCTAGCTTTTTTATCACTCTTTGCAACCTCAGCATATTTTTTTTGTGCTTTATATGTTTCATTCTTCTGGTTGGTGTCTTTCAAGCAGTGGTAGTCACTCCTAACATTTAAAGAATCTTGGGACCTGTGCTCACCCCGCTCCTCTTTTCCTCTTACTCCTCCCTTTTTCCCCATTCTCATCACTTCGCTTGGATAATCCTTTGGACATTCTGGATCATTTTTTTTCCAATGCTCTCTCTCTCTCTGTTTTTAATTGAAAGAAAATTCTTAGGTTTCTTTCTAACATCACCATTGCATGTTAGGAATGACATCTCATTACACGTATTGGCTGACTGATCATTTCCCCTGTACGAAATGCATGAAAACTCTCTCTCCTCTCTCTCTCTCTCTCTCTCCTCTCTCTCTCTCTCTCTCTCTCTCTCTCTCTCTCTCTCTCCTTCGTTCACGAATAACACACACACACACACACACACACACACACACGAATAACACACACACACACACACACACACACACACACACACAGGGAGAGAGAGGGGGTGAGAGACAGACAGACAGAGAGAGAGGGAGACAGACAGACAGACAGACAGACAGAGAGAAAGAGAGAGAGAGTGGCCACCACATTAAACCGAAGCTCGACCTTCACTTCCCACCCGGCTTCAATTTAGCGGAGAGTTTTAATCCACTGAGGGACCTGCTCGCTGAAATAAAACCCTCCAGCCAATTCAGTGGCCAGGTTGTAAAGGCACTGGCCTAGCCAAAGACCAACGCAAGGCAAGGCCAACCAGTCTGAAGCCGAAACTTCAATTACCTATGATACGACGTGAAATGTTACAATGCTTCAATCTCCACGTAAAATTGTATTAATACTTCCGTCTGGACGAAAACGTATATCAGTGGTTGCAGTTGTCTTACATAATGCTGAAAAGATCAACGACTAACCCACACTTTTTCCACAGTAGCTTAGGTAGGGTAGAGGTGTAGCCAAGTTGTAAATTAATGTATAGGAGGAGGGGTGCTGTTTTCGTTTCAGAACAAAACTTCATACCCAATGATTTTTTTAACTTAACTTGTCTTACCTCTTCTCCAAACTCTTCTTCCAGTTACGAACATTCTGTCTATCGATTGTTCATTGTTGTCGCTGCTTTCCTTCCTTTTTTCTATACAGTATCAGGAATGATATTTGAGTATGTCTTACAGAAATGCCATTCAAATGTTGAGGAACCGCGCATTGTCCTCTTTTGGTACATTTGTGAACTCTGATTCTAATTGATTAACATTTGATTTGGAAAAAAAGTTTAACTATTAAATGTTTCGCCTGGAGTGCAAAAACGATGTAAAAGCTGCCGCGTTTTTCATGAAGACTACTGTGTGTTTTTTCTGGGTTCGTTCTCGGGATCACAGGTACTAGGTGGCTGTACTCTTGGGAACGCACGCAAGGGATCGGCCCCCACTTGCATACCACTACCTGAAATCATCCTTAAAATGCTTGTCATCAAGTTCCAACTTCCAGGTAAATCTATTTTAATTTTCCAGTTATGTTCTGCTTTTTCCCAACTTGTGTGCTTAAGTCAACACAGCGTATATAGGAAAGCTTGGGGTTTCTTTTTTTTTTTTTATAAGAACAGTTTTTTTTCCCTTTGTTTTGAATGCTTCTTATTGGCATGTGCGCCAGATGAATGGGTACAATAGTTTGGAGTTATCTTAATTACAGACAGAATCTTATCTTTTGTATTTTTGTAGCCGAGATGGCCATAAGGTAGAATTCGTGGAAAGCTGAGAACCACACCAACAATCCCAATCATCAGGAATATTCATACACCAAGGATAAAAAAAACAATCCTGTCAAACCTCAAGGGAAAAAAAATCGAAAATAAAATCATTCTCAACTGTGGCGATTTTAGTTCGCAACACATGTGGAGCGAAAACAGGTCTGGGAGGCAGATGCAGGGAATGGAATCTTTCTTACTAAAAGTAACGTTTAGTATGCATTCGCCAATGGGAACTGTGCGCAACGTGTAGTTCTCTGCCTCTCATGGCCGGTACGGAAGATAAACGATGACACGCCAGACAGTCTGTCAAGACATGGAATGGCCGACGACACCCTCTTCCCACAGTCGTCAGACCCCGTAACCGTGTCTGGCACGGTCAGGACTGGACGTCTTTAGGTCCCCGTGCTATGACGGACCATTGCCGGTCTGTTCGCAAAAGCAATCGCCTGCATGAGGAAGACGATAGAAAATATATATATACATATATATATTACTAGTACCTATTTGTATTGATCCTAAAGGAAAGAGCCGTTATCTAAAAGGACACAGATGTACACACATTTCGTTCAAGATTTGACCTCAAAGAGAGAGGAATCAGAAGAGGGAAAAGAGTGGAGAGGTGGATGGAATGGGGGAGAATGGAACGGGGGAGGGTGGTGTACACAAACGAGTCATGAATGACAGTAGCCAGTGCGCTGCAAACCGCTCCATACTAAAAACTACAAAGGCACACGAGAAAACGCGGACTTCACCTTGGCGAAACAAACGATGGAAAATCAGTTTTGCCACCAGGGAGGTAATAGCATGTACGGACTGAAGAGTCGCCTCCCATATAATTTTCTTTTTACTATGGAAAGCATGAAATGTCAATTATTATATAACTAGAAAGTTTCGCTATTCCCTGAAAGATATGACTTCATAGATAGCTATCGAACACAGTAACTTCACGGAGTTTACGTTCAGTGGAAAAGTCTGTATTCAGAATTTACGTGATCTTGCCGACAGACAAACTGTCAGTCGTGGGTGTAAACATTGTATTATTGGCGTACAAAACTATTCAATAAATATATTGCAAATACTGGCAAGGCAAGAAAGCAAAAAAGCATATCAGACATTGTAATGTGGTCACTAGGTCGCATCAGCATTTTTTTTTTTTTTGGGGGGGGGGGGGGGGGGGTTGTTATTGCTTATACCTGTTTGCTTAGACAACTGTCGTCTCTCCTTTCCCTTTGCCCCCTCCCTCCCCCCCCCCCCCCCCCCCCCCCCCCCCCCCCGCAACCTTTCTTTCAAAATCCCCATTAGGTCGTTCTGATAGTGTTTGATGACTTATTTGCTTGATTATTTTTTGGGTTATTTGTGTTTTTTGTTTTTTTGTTTAGTGTTCCTCGTAATATATTCATCTTTAATCCCGTGTGTGTGTGTGTGTGTGTGTGTGTGTGTGTGTGTGTGGTGTGGGAGAGAGAGAGAGAGAGAGAGAGAGAGAGAGAGACAGAGAGAGAAAGAGAGAGAGAGAGAGAGATGTGTGTGTGTGTTGGTGTGTGTGTGTGTGTGTGTGTGTGTGTGTGCGCGCGCGTTGCGTGCGTGCGTGCGTGCGTGCGTGCGTGTGTGTGTGTGTGTTTTGTGTGTGTGTGTGTGTGTGTGAGAGAGAGAGAGAGAGAGAGAGAGAGAGAGAGAGAGAGAGAGATTTCCTTTTTTGTTTGTGCTATTCATGTATCTTTTCATCTTTGTCGGTTAGCTTGTTTGTGAGCCATTTTTAAACACAAAAAAGCCTGTAAAATTGATTTTAACGAAATATTTTTGGTGTTTTTTTTTGTGTGTTTTTTTTTTTGGGGGGAGGAGAAGGGTGGGGCTGGGGGGAATGAAATGTGGCTCAAGGAAGAACCCGTGAATTTAGGAACGCGGGCCCATGCTGTCTGGATGGACGTGCCAGAACCAGACATTGCTGAAAGAAAAGATGACTTTAAGACCAGATTTTAAAAAGGCGAGGGAGTGAAAGTCTCGACATTGTGAGGGGAGTCGTCTGTTCCATGCCGCTGGGGCTGGAAGAGTCAAAAAGGTCTTCGTCCGTCAAGTCTTAGGTCTGGTGTCAGGTGTCCTGAGACATCGAACATCAGAAACAGGAGCAGAGAGGACAAGGGAGGGTACTGGTGTGGGTGAGTTTCAGAAAGATACCTTGCCTTCTTCTTTATGGATTATTTTTCAGTTAACTTGATTATTTCCTTGTCCACTTATTTGCCTCTGTTTATAATGTGCCTTCTTTTTTGTTCATTATTTTTCAGTGAACTTAATTATTTGCTTACTCACTATATTGCCTCTGATTATTGATTCAGCTATTCAAGGCAATGTCCATGCAGCGCAGCATACCAACAAGACCGTGCAGTTGAGAGTTTTTAAACACACACACACACAAAAACAAAACAAAAAAAACAAAAAAAACGACTCATCGTAAAGGTCACAGACCCAATTCAATTCGCTGACAACAGCCGTTAGCTAAAGAGAAAGACCGAAGCAAAAGGTCAAAACAATCTGTTTAAAACGTCATTTCCTTCTTCCCGTGGTTTTTAAGTGACATGAGTTTCCGGACCGGATACTGAAGCCTTGTCAAAGATTATAATTGGTGTGCGGAAATAATTCGCTGTGATGGCGCTGCCCTCTCTCTCTCTCTCTCTCTCTCTCTCTCTCTCTCTCTCATCTCTCTCTCTCATCTCTCTCTCTCTCTCTCTCTCTCTCTGTTTGATCTCTATCTCGTTTTTCTTTGTTCGTTCTTCCCTTTCGTTTGTTCGTTTGGTTCTCCCTTTGTTTTTTGTCTTCTTTTTCCTCTTAGTTCCTTTCGGGTTTGTTTTTTTTTTGTTTGTTTTTTGTTCAGTTTCTGTGATCTTCTTTCTTTCTTTCCCTCATTTTTTTGCTTTAGTTCTTCTTATTCTATAGCTATTGCATAAGAAATAAAATGACGGTCACTGTTAACACTGTTATACAGACAAGCATACCATACATGGTCAATGCAATCTGTGTGAAACGTCTTTTTTTCTGCCTGTATTTCTTTGAATGTAAAGAG
>CM031604.1:65889421-65896921 GCA_018398815.1 Conus ventricosus
TCTCCTCTCTCTCTCTCTCTCTCTCTCTCCCCCCTTGTCCATATTTTGGGTGTCTGTGTATACCACTTGAACCAAGCTAAATTTGTTATGTATACATAGATGCATCCCTCCCCTCCCTCCCCCTCTCCCCTCCACCTGCTCCCTTCTACCCAACTCCCTTGAACACACACACACACACACACACACACACACCACATCACCACCACCAAAACCACCACCACCACACCACACACATCACACCCTCTATTTTACTGGGTAGTGCATTCACCTTCTTTGTGTCGCTTTCTTTTTCACTTACATATGTGGAATCGAATCTCACATTGTAATATTCCTGATGTGGCCCCATTCACTTCTGTGACGGTGCCTGGGACATGCTGTCTGTTACTCCATGGAGTGCTTTTATATCCCCCCCCCCCCCCCCCCACTCACATCACCGACCTTTCCTGTACCCTCTCTCTCTCTCTCTCTCTTCTCTCTCTCTCTCTCTCTCTCTCTCACTCTCTCTTTCTCCCTCACTCTCTCTCTGTCTCTCTCTCTCCCCCTCCCTCTCTCTCTTGATATTACATCATTTTGGAACGAGCCACATTTTCATGTTTTAGTCATTCTGGAACTGGCTTAGGGCCTACAATGAGTAGAAGACGTCCACTCTGCAAATTTCAATGGCAGGTCTGGTGGACAAGAACATTTGTGTGCAAAGGCCATGGCTGTGGGCCATGGCGGGATGGCAGTTCAACTTGTATACAAGCTTACAACAATATATACACACACAGGAGACTCATGCCGTGGGTTCCATGTCTTGCAGTTCTTGTCTCGAAGCTTACTCTTCGTGTCTTGCAGGAAAGACCAACAACGAAGTGTGTAAAAAAAATTGCATTCGATCAGATCAGTTCAGTTTAGTGCAGTGGATATTTCAACGTCTGTGCTTCATCAATGATACTGGACGATGATAAAGAAAGGCAGCAGAGTTCAATCAGAGTCGAAAGAATGATTCGCTGTTAGTTTGTAACATTGGTCTCATGTTATTTTAAGTTTTCATCTTATTCACTGTCACGACCGACCCCTGGAGGTCTGCCCTGACAGGATCGGTCTAGGTGGGAGTGAAGGGAGTGACTGACCTCACACGCCCCGCAAGAGACCACACAATAAAGATTACGATACAACACCCCATTTATTCACACCAGCAAAACAAGCATTCCAACATACACAACATGCACAAACACAATCAAGCACTCCAACGCACACAACATGCACAATCACAATCAAGCACTCCCACACCCACAACATGCACGATTATAAATAAACATTTCACCATACGACGTACACAATCACAATTACAGCATTCCAGCACATATGACATATACACAATTATAAAGAAACATTTCCAGCATCGATCCCTTCTAACACCATGGAGTGCGTCCACACCCCTGCCCCTGTCAAGTCTGCTGGGAGCACCCTGTCGCACTAGGTGCTCCGAGCCGGGTCGGTTCTCGCAGGGAGTCGCTCAAAGCCGACACCCTCGACTCACAAGCCGGCAGTGAAGAGCGCGTCCCGGAGGGGGAGGGGGGGGGAAAGGAAAACGAGGCGCTGTTACTGGAGGTCCTGGACGGGGGTCAGGGCCGGCCAGTCAAGACGGCGGGCTCCTCTACCAGTCCGCGGTCCCGACCAGGGCGTGGCCTCGACCAGCGCGTGGCACCATCCAGTCCGTGTCTCAGCCAGAGCGTGGCCTCAACCAGCACGTGGCACCATCCAGTCCGTAGTCTCAGCCAGAACGTGGCCTCAACCAGCACGTGGCACCATCCAGTCCGTGCTCCAGGTGAAGCCCCCGGGAGGGGGGAGGACGTAGCTGGGAGGAGAGTAGAAAAGGAGGGAAAGAAGAAGGAAGGAGGAAGGAAGAAGGTACTGGAACCCCGCTGTCGGTACAGTCTGACCCACGCTGTCAAATCTTAACAGCCACTCGCATGATGGGCGAGGGGAAGTCTACTAAACGCACACAGTAAACCCATCGAATCAGGAGTGTTCACTAGGGTCTTCTCACACGATGAAGGTAAAAGACTGCATTAAATCAACAGGTTATAAAACAAATATGAATTATCTTCACCCTTCTCTCACTCACATTTAACATTTTCCTTCCTTAGGAAATAAATCAACACAGCGACCATCGCTTAATAACTGCCACCACATTTGCAAATAATAATTCAATGGCATAATTGTCACATTTTATAAACACATTTCAAAATAACACAAATCTCCAACCACGCATCCGAACGACAAATCATGCGTACGCACGCTCGCGAACATAAAACTCGTTCTCCTTGCACACACAAACAGACGGTGGCCGAAGGATAAGAGTCCGGCGAACGTGACAGGGGCGGACGAGCGAGACCAAGCAAGTTCCAACCCTGAATCACCAGGTTCTCTCCCATCCCCACCGACTACCGCATCACCAGATGCATAAACAGAAAAAGAATTTTGGAAGTAATTTAGAATGGCCAGGTTAAAGATTGAATTAACCAGAGAAAAAGGTCTCAAACAATATTTCTCTAACAATTTCGAAAACAAAAGAAAATTGCGCAAAAGAGAAGACTAAGCCGGCTAACAACAACAAACCAAAACAAACAAACCACGAAACTGATGCGTACCAGCTACCCGTGGGTGACCCCGAAGAGGCGGGTCAAACGACTCTCTCTACCCTCTGTCCAGTCGAGAGGACAGAGGCGAAGATGCGGAAACAGAAGAAGTGATGTCCCTCTCCTACAGGCCGACTGCAGGAATTGAAAGTACAGGCTGTACTTTCGATGATACGGTGAAGAACCAAGACTGGAGCAGGCGCTCCCAGAGACATCTTCCGCTCGAGTGAAGAGATAACCTCCCTCAGCAATGGCGGCCAACCTGCCACCCTACGTCACAGAGTGAGCATACTTCAAACTAAAAGAAATGAAGCACGTGCGACAGGTAAAAAGACAGGCGAGGGGCCGATAGACAGAAAGTTCGAGAGAAAGGTACCGACCACCCGTGAACCTGCAGGATGAATAGCACGGGCGTGGAATTAGAGAGAGAAAAAAGCAAACCAAAGTTGAGCTGAACACAACACCAAGGTGCAACCGCACCACAAGCCACACTAAGGGACGGATAAAAAAAACAACACAACGAAAAATAAACAAATTAAGTAATTCCGCCACCCTGGGTGGGTCGAACGTCGTAGGCCTCGTGACAAACTCGTGACAAACCCCCTTCTAAAAGCATCTTTTTTCCTGAGATACAGTGCTCCTTTGAACCTTGACGCATGTGCAAATTCACAACAATGGGACCGACCCCAACTCTCTGTGATCGACAGAGTACGAAAAATCCAATACAAACTTTCCCACGATAGAATCACACCGAGGAATACATAATACTACATTTATCAAACAACTAAGCAAACCTTCCAACCATGAAAGTAACAATCCGAACCACTGATGATTCACTACCGTTAACATCACTGAAGTGAAAACTGTCACTACACCTAATACAGAGACCAAAAGGGGATATAACCCTGTTGAGGGGGTGTCCCTCTGACTGATTTCCCCATGTGCTGACTACGGAGCTCGGCTAAGATATTTCACATCCGTATTACAGGAACCCTTGATATGACGGAAAGTGAACGCATGACTCTGCATTTTCCACTGCCTAACTAAATGAGTCGACGACTGACTGGCCGGATCCGGTCCAAGCACTGGAGAGGATGATGATCGCTCTCCAGTACAAACTTCCGGCCGTACTTCTTCTTGGGCACGCCAGTGCGTGCCCCAAATCTCCCGGGAGAGCTTCAGCAATAGTAGGGTATCGATAGTCCTAAGCGGGACAGCCTCTGGTATGGGACTCGCAGATTCTACCACTACCGAAGTGTAGCGGTGACCGCATCGGATGGAGGATTAATGGGTCTCACCAGGTCGACCCCAACCTTGCAATGCCTCCCCAACCCGTTGGCACTGACCCTAGGGGAACACGCTTCAAGCGACCCTTAGGCGTTTGCCCCGTTGGCAGATATCGCAACTGCGGCAGTACTGCCTAACCTGTGAGTTCACCCGGGCCAAAAGAAGTCTTTGTCTTACCCCGCTCGAGAGTCCGCTTGGAGCCCATATGACCTGCCATGGGGGAATCGTGGGCCTGCGGAGAACAGATTCTCTCAAGCTTTGGGGAATGACAAGCTGCTTGGCCACACGAACTGCCTGAGTGAAAACCCTAAAGAGGATCCCCTTGTGGAGCTTAAAGCTCACCTTGGCGTGTCGGGCCGACTGAGGGGACATCCACAAGTTGTCGTAGGCGTTGGACATCCAAGTCCCGGCCTGAAACGGATAATGCTAGCAGGATCGGCCCTTGCAAACCTCGTTAGAGATGGGCTGGAGAACGGGACGAAATTTCCTGTTCCTGCTTCTTAGCTTTGGCGCGTGTGGTGACTCCCACACACGCCTGTACGGGCAAATCCGTAGACAACGGACTGAAGCGTGGGTCTGCAAAGGGTGATAGTATTCCCATGATAAGGGAATACAGAGTCGCTCCACCACCGCGATAGCCCATACTTCGCCACAGAAGTAGGGGGTGGAGATAGGATAAGTACAGAAGGACGGGTGGAGGTAAAACCAGCCTCCAACCCGCACCCCATCATAACTAGCGCCCCCGCCGGGCCTCGGGGGCAACCAAATTCTTATCCACAAAGATCGTTAAAGCTCCCGAATCCCTGATGGTGTCGACCAAGGAGGAACCAACAAGGGAGAAAAACCACGGGGCACTCTGATCACCAGAAGCTGGGATGGAACCCACGTTAGCCGAGCACGAGGACGTGGGAAAGGACCAGCCCCACGACTACCAGTGGCTTTAGGACAATCTTTCCTAATGGGGGCCAGGACGACCACAAAGAAAACACAATCGAGGTGCTGAGTCCCCGATGGACTGCCTGCCTTATTCGACCCGCTAGCAGTTGTCGGCGCCTTATCGCCACTAAACCCCTGTGGGGGGCTTCCTCTCCGTATCTGGGCGATGCCCATAAGCCCTGCGAGCTTCAGCAAACACCTCAGCGGGGGAAAATCGCAGCCGCAAAAATCCTGAGGTGCTGTCTCCCTATCCGGATCCTCAACTCTGGGGACACAGTGTTGGTGAGCTGTTCAATGAGGATCAGATCCCCCAGCTCCAACTTAGCCAACTGACGCCAGTACCCTAGCGTTTTGCGCAGCCTATCACCAACTGCACGAAGTCTCGTGGGTTATTCTTCTTCATGGACCTGAACTTCCGCCTGTACGTCTCTGGGGTAAGGTGAAAACGCTTACGCAGAGCCAACGCATTCTGCATAAGACGCACCTTCGTTAGAGTGAGCACACACTTCCTTGCAGCACCAGATAACCCAGAAAAAAGGTGCATAGCCTTCTGTTCCTCAGACAATTGATATGACCTACAACCTGTCAGAATGTTCCAGAACAAATCTTTGTCCTCACTGGGTCTGAACTCTGGAAGCTTTAACTTTGGGCCTCTAACTCTATCACCTGCCGGTGATTAACCCCCTGACTTACAGATCGGGAGCCTGCGAAAGAATTTTGTTCCATCTCCTCCCTACGCTGATCCAACTCTTCCCGAGGGAGAGCTTCCTGCCTGGCAGCCTCTCCCTACCGCTGAGCCTCCTGTCTAGCAGCCTCTTCCCTGCCTGAGCAGCCCTTCCCTACGAAGAATAGCCTCTTCCCTATGCAGAATCTCCTGTCTGTCATCTCCTCTCTGCGCAGAGCCTCCATCCGTCTAGCTCTTCCCTACGGAGCCTTGCCTCCTCTCTGCGCCTTCCCTACGCAGGCTTCCTGCCTACAGCCTCTTCACAACGCTGCCGCTCCAGAAACATAAGGACAGAGGTGATATCCTGAGCGGGGTTCACCACTCCCACACGGGGGGATGACCCTCTGACCCGTCCCTTGGTCTCGACTTTACCATGAGGAAAGTCTCCCGGGCATGCTCCTTACCAGGGAAGCCGGGAGAGGAGAAGGTTTCGGTCTCTGCGACCCAACAGAAGCCCATAGTTGCTTCGCTATGCTCTGGCGCTTCCGAGCGGAAGTGCCAGTCGGGTCTCGACAGGAAGACCCCCCAGCGAAAGGTAGTAAAAGTACTCACTGGACTACCTGCTACAGCACTGGAATAAGTAGAAGTTTACCGTAGTCGAAGTACGGAAACTAAAGTAGGGACTACAGTAACATTTTGAATACCCTTCTTTTTCGACGCCACGCGCGCCAAAACCACCAGCGCCGGACGTCGCCATGACAACAATATCCTACGGTTTTCAAATACAGGGAAAGACCAATTCCACAAAAAAAAAAAACAAATATTTAGGGGCGTGTGTATATGTGTGTATGTGTGTGTGTGCGTGTGTGCGGACAAGTTCCGGCTGCTCCCCCTCTGGCAACACCGCGCTCTACAGCACGAGCAACAGTGCGGTGGGGCTCACCGAAAAAAAAAAAAAAAAAAAAACTATGTCCGGCTGCCCCCACTCTGGCAACACCGCGCTCCACAGCACGAGCAACAGTGCGGTGGGGCTGGCCGGAAAAAAAAAAAAAAAACAAACTGGGAGACGGGAAACCGGAGAGAGGAAAAAACAAAGGGACACTAAACGTCCGATACAACCCCCTGTACTCAATAACCCGGGCGAGAAAAAAAAAAAAAGAACTGGCTAAATACAAAACAGGAATGGAAACTGAGCGGCAACAGAAAGGCAAGACTTACGGCCGTACCTGCGTGAGGTACCCGGGGGAAGGAGGTCTGACGCGGTCGACTCCCCCGGTCTCACCTCGACTCCCGAGTCACACCGGATGTTCCCTCAGGCCACAAAAAGACTCCCTTCACGCTAGAGTCACCCAGCCAACCACCCACGAACAAACACGACAAACTGACTAAACATATATAAAACAGACAAAACAAAACAGGTACTCTCCGCGAAACGAGAGAGACAGCCAAGCCCTTTACATCCCGGACGAGCCCCCACAATTGTCACGACCGACCCCTGGAGGTTTTGCCCTGACAGGATCGGTCTAGGTGGGAGTGAAGGGGGTGACGACCTCACACCCCCCAAGAGACCACACAATAAAGATTACGATACAACACCCCATTTATTCACACCACAAAACAAGCATTCCAACATAAAACAACATCACAAACACAATCAAGCACTCCAACGCACACAAAATGCACAACACAATCAAGCACTTCCCACACCCACAACATGCACGATTAAAATAAACATTTCACCATACACGTACACAATCACAATTACAGCATTCCAGCACATATGAAAATATACACAAATTTTAAAGAAACATTTCCAGCATCGATCCCTTCTAACACCATGGAGTGCGTCCACACCCCTGCCCCTGTCAAGTCTGCTGGAGCACCCTGTCGCAATAGGTGCTCCAGCCGGGGCGGTTCTCGCAGGGAGTCGCTCAAAGCCGACAACCCTCGACTCACAAGCCGGCAGTGAAGAGCGCGTCCTGGAGG
>CM031604.1:65906921-65926921 GCA_018398815.1 Conus ventricosus
TGGGTTCGAATCATTTAATCAGGTATTCGAACAATCTTTTTTTTAACCCCCCAAATTCCCACCCCAACCCAACAACGTTTTGAAAAACCCGTCTCCCTTTTCCCCTTTCCCCCCCTTAGACCCCTTTTGTCCCCTTTTCTCACGGGACACCCCGTCTCCCGGGACCCCCTTTCACCCCCCAAAATTTGCTTTGTTTGACCAGCCCAACCCCCATCCCCCAGCCAGCTGTTTCCACCCCGTCCCCAATCCAATCCCCCCTTTGCCCCAAAGCCTGCCCCTACTTCCCCCAAAAATTCCCCTAAAGGGAAACATGAAAAACCCCTTCCCCCCGACATTTAAACCACAAATACCCCATATTAAAAAAAGCAGAAACAAAGCTCGTGGGTAAAAACCCTTAGCATCCCAAACCCCCCCCCCCCCCCCCCCCCCAAACAAAAAAACACCAACCACCTGCCCCCTCCGTGTAAAACCCCCACCCCCACCTCCCCTTTACAACAACAAAAAAGCGGCACGCACTTGCTTCCTAAAAAATCGAGAAAAAACCCCCATGCTTTTCCTACGCCTACAAAGTAACCCAGCAATACACAACCTAAAACCCCAAAATCAAAAAACTCCGGAAAAAATTTATTTTTCAAAGTTCCCAAACTCTTCACCCACACCACAAGTACTCCCTTTAAAACAGAAAACCCCCCCACCTGAAATCGGGGAAATCAAACCCCTCAAACAAACTCATTAAAACCTCACCCAAACCCCAAAACCCAAACCCCCCCCGCTGGCAGCCTATTATTTGCTCTGTCCGCTTCCCCACCCCAACAATTTCCCATGCCCCTTCCCCTTTTTTTAAAAAGGGGGAAACATGGGGTTCAGAACGACTCGAAACAGACACGCCTTGATAAACCCAACATCAGACACAGTCTACCCTACAAATGCCCCCACATCCCAAGAAAACCCCAAAAAATTTCTCAGATAAAAAAACACTACTATCTAACCACTACACAAGGGGCCTAAAAAAACATCCAAACAAAAACCACCTCCACAGGAACAAAAAAAAACACACAGTCAAAGACAGGGGTTAATTTGAAACTAAAAAACAGCCCCGGGTCAGACTACCCGAAAAACAACACCTTATCCCCTTTCGTAGTTTCGGGCCAATTTCTTGACCTGATATCTAAAATTTGTTATTATAATTTTTCCCTTTACGTAACATTACCCAACCTCCTTTTTTAAAAAGGGTTTAAGAGCCAAATCAGGGGTTTGTTCCGGGTTTTTCGATGATTTATTCATTGGCTTAAACACTTCCATAAAAAACCCAACACACGAAAATTCATCTACAAAAATTGGGAATAAACCGTGCAAACATACATCAACACGGAAAACAAAAGGGCCACAGCTGATCAAAAACATCAAACATTTTTTTCCCTCATAGACTTTTGGGCTTCCCCATCACCCCCCAAGGGGACAGCCCCCTTTCTCAAAAAGACCGTCCCCCCCTTCCAATTTTGCCCCCCCAAAAAGGGGCCCGTGCCAAAAAGAAAACTTGTAAAAGCCGCCCACCCCCAATTTTCTCCCCCAAAAAGGGGATCCCCACGCAAGGCATTTAAAACCAAACCCCCCCCACCCCACCCCCAAAAGGGCAAAACAGGGGGGCTACAGCCTCAAAAACCCCAACCCAAAAATACTGCAACAACCTCTGCTAAACCCCCATTGTAAGACCTTTTTTCGAGAGGGATGAAAGTCCCAAAAAACCCCCCGGGCCTTTCCCAGCTACGATAGGCCCCCCAAAGAGACACGGGCCCTCATTTGGTGTTCATTACCCACAGCCCTCAACCTCCCCCTGCCCCCGGTTCTCACCACCTACAATGCCGATAAAGGGGGGGTCTTTTCCCCCATCCTCCACCCCGGCGCCCCACATCCACTCCCCCTCTAAATCCTTGACAACCCGGCGTCCAATACCCATCCGGCATCCCTGGCGACCCGAATCCCCCTTTCTTTTTTTCCCAACCTCTGGGGGCCCCAACTTTAAAATTCCCATATTCTCCCCCACCTACAATGTGTGTGTTCTCGAAACTCAAGTTTTGGACATATCCATAGTGTTGTGTGTGTGTGTGGGGTGTTGTTGTTTTTGGGTGCGGTGCGTGTGTTTCTGTTTATGAACGTGCCGCGGGCGCGCGCGCGCGCGCGCGGGGGCGGTGTTGTGGTGTGTGTGTTGTGTGTGTGGGTGGGGGTGTTGTGTGTGGGGTTGTGGGTTTTTTTCAGGGGAGGGTGCTTTTTTTAATGTGGGGTGTGTGTGTTTGTGTGGGTGGTGTGTGTGTATGTGTTTGTGTTTTATCGCGTGTGTGGGTGTATCACTTGTGTGCGTTTTGTAAAGGGGGCCCCGTTTTTTTTGGTTGTTTGGGTGGTTGGTGTGGTGTTTGTTGTGGTGTGGTGGGGGGGGGGTTTTGGCAATTGTTTTGTGGTTGGTGGTGTGTGTGTCCCGCGCCCGGGGGGGGGTACAAGCGCCTACCCTTTTCGTAACGCAAATTTATATGCAACCCCACTATGTTTACTTCAATTTCACATGTTTGAAAAACCCTTTCCCTCCCCATTCCACCCCCCCCCCCCTTTATCCCCACCTTCCTTTTTTTGGGTTTTTTTTTTTGGTTTCTTTTTTTGGGTTTTTTTGTTTTTTTTTTGGGTTGTTGTTTTTTTTCCCAAAAAGGGAATCAAGGGTAAACTCAGGGAACCGAATTTGTAACACTCTCTTTTTTTCTTTTATTTTTTTTGTGCCCCAAAATCGTTTTTTGTTAAAATTGTAAAAACATTTTCCGCTCCCCACTTGTAAAAGATGATTGTCATTTTGGGTGACTTTGAAAATTTTTGAAGGGATACCTCGTGCGGGTCGTGTTTGGACTAAAGAAGAAAGGGGGCCCAACCCCCTTAAGGGGGCCCGGACACTTTCTCACCCCCCAAAAACCCGGGAAAAAAAAAACCTTTTTTCTTTTTTTTTTGGGTTTTTTTGTTGTTTTTTTAATTTTTTTTGGGTTTTTGTCTTTTTTTGCTTTTTTTCCCCTTTTCTTCATCTACATTTCTTTAAAAATGCTTTTAAAGGGGATTGTGCTCATACACTCATCCCCACCCTTTTTTAATTTGCCCCCCTGAAATTTTTTTGGGGGGGGTGTGTGGGGGTTATCGTCTTTCCTTGGGATTTAACTTAATACTTTCTTTCTTTTTTGGTCGGGGGCCCACATCGTCTTCACCTTTGCTCTTTTTTTTGTTTTTGTTGTTTTATTTCTAATTAATTTTAAACCCTACATTCTGTTATTTTTTAGGATAAAAATTAAACCTTTTAAAGCTTTCGGGCGTTTTCCCATTTTTGTGCTTACCCAAAAAACTTATTTCTCACCTGTATTCGGTTGTTTTGTTTTTTTTGTTTTTTTTTTTTACCTAAAATTCTCGTTCTCTTTTGGGAAAAACTGTTTCCCTCGGTTTTGGCCACGGCCCTTTTTTACCCATCCTTCCCACAACCCTTGCCCCGGGAATTAAAGGGTGGACATCTAATTCTATCATTTATTCAATAAGGCCCTTTAAATTCATCACTTTTAAAAACAGCCCCCCCTCCGAAACAAGTTTTTTGGGCAAAGTAAAAAAGGTTGGGACTCCCCCATACAGTTTCCCTTATTACCTTTCCTAAATTTCAACAAGAACGAGCGAAAGTGATCAACCCCAACTACGGGCCTTGCCGTATACTTTCACAATAAATTCCCAAACATTCCCCGACCCCAAACTGACCCTTTGAAATGATACGGCGAATGTTTTGGGAATTGAAATTTTTAAAAACCCCAAAATTCACCCCCATTACTTTTGGGGGCTTTATAAAACCCCCCCATCTTCCAATAAAAATGGTTTGCAACTTTTTTTAAAAAAATATGGATTGGATCGTACAAAAATTCAATATAAACCGTTGGGGGCCAAAAAAATTTTGATATTTTAAAAACAAAAACCCCTTTGGGACAAATAAAATATAATTTCATCTTCCTTCATTATTTAAAAACCCCAACGAGAATAACAAAAACAATCCCACTCGTTATTTTCATTTATACACAAACAACAAATCTCAAAACTAATTTTTCGTGGTATTTCGGGTATTATGATCAGGGCCCATCTTTTGCACGGGGCCCTTAAGGGCCTCCCAAAACCACCACCCAAATCAAAACGACCACCAATACCGCTTTTTTTAAAAAGGGGAAGAACGCATACCTTTTTTGACTTAAACTTTTCCCCCATTTCAAAAAACTTATAGTTACTCAGACGTCAAATGAAATGCCCTTTCTGGTACCAAACTTTCCTCACCTCAAAAAAAAACTGCGCCATTACTAAAAAAAAAAAGAGTTGGGCATCCCCCAGAGAACCCTTTTTTTAACCCCAAAATTGCTGCAAGAAAGGGATATGCCCAAAATTCAAGGGCACAAATTTTTTTGGACAAACCCAAAAGCAGGGGAAATTTTGTTTCAAAACGAAGTAAAAACCCAAAACCCGGAATTTCCATCAAATGAAAAGGGATAAAAATTTTTTTTCCACGCGCAATTGGGGCTTTAAAACACTTTTTGTACGCAACAAGCTTTCAGATTCAAAAAATTTCCCCAGCCAAAATCCCCCCGGGAAAAATTTAATCCCCACTTTTTGTCATCAAAAACCCTTACTCAAGTTTTCACAATTTTAAAAGAGCCCAAAATGAATATACTTCCCAACTTCCCTAAAAATCTTTCAAAAAAAAACTTGGATCCAAAAACCCAAATAAAAATTTCCCCCCTTTTTTGGCCTGTACAAAAGTGGGAATGCACATACGCAATTAAAGAAAAAAAAACCCCGGGCCCGAAAACTTACCCCGTTTTTCCCTCAAACTCGCCCTTACATTTTTTAGCCCTCAAAACATAAAAATTAATTTATCCTTGGGAAACAATTTTTTCCCTCAAGCTTTTCAAAAACCCCAAAAATTTAACCCCCTTCCAAAAAAAAAATGATTTGTCGGACCCAAATAATTTAGACCTTTTCCTACTATCATTTTTCCCAAAACCCCCCTTGAAAGACACTTAAAACACATTTGGTATCTCTTTTTCATGGAGAAAAAAAAAAATTTTTTTTTTTTCCCACCCACTCCAATCTGGATTGATTTTAATTTTTCCTGCCACACGCATATCACGAATTTTGTGTTTCAGGGTTTTAAAAATATAAACCCAGCAAAATGACGGGGTTTCTTTCTTGACTTCAAAAAGGCGTTTTGATCTTTTGAACATTTCCCTTTTTCTAAAGAAACTATCTGCTACTTGAACCATACTCCCCAGGGTTATTCCAAAACATGCTTGAACACAACTCATTTTGTGGGGCTTTAAAGGGAAAACCTCTGCTTTTAGACTTTTTCAAAATTAGCCCCCGGGGGCAGTACTAGGCCCCCCACTTTTTCTGCATCTTTATCAATATTTTTCCCTTGGCCCATCAATGGGGGAAAAAACAGACAGATTTATTTCTGATGATTTTTCACTCCAAACAATGTAGTGATTACAGACAAAAGAAAATTTCTCTCCAGGAAAATCTAAACGGGCGTGTCAGCTGGTGTCTTTTAAACCCAAAGGCATACCCCCCGCCAAAACCAAATCTATGATTTTTAGCTTTCCCCCCCAAAACACCAGTTGACTCCTCTTTGCCTAAAACTTCATTTTTAAAAGGCCTTCCCATCAGCGGTAGATGAGCATTTTGTTTTGGGTTAAAAGATAGATAAAAAATTAAATGGCAAACTCATCTCAATAACTATGCAAGGAGTCTCAAACCCCCTTTTCCCTTTTTCTCAATTAAACGCTTAAAGTTTTTAGTAATGGGCAAAAATTTTTTCAATGCAAACCTAATTGGGCACGTATCCAATTTCGCCTTAAAAAGTGTGGGACCGGAAAATATGAGTCCCCAAAAAAAAGCTGAATTCCCCTCCATAGACGTGGGAAACAAAACTTCTCCATCAGCCCGTATCTCTAACAACCGCCGGGAAAAATAAAAAACGCTGAAAATTTCTTTTCCCCTTTAAAAGGCAATTGGGAAATTTAACAAAGGGGCCCTTTAATTTTTTTTTAACCCAAATTTTCAATACTATGCCATGTTAAACAATGGCCCTTTTCTAAAAGATCGAACAGCTTTCCCCGGCTCGATGGGGAAAATTTCCACCCCCCCTACCCACGCATTTTCTGTACCCAAAAAAAGCCTACTTACCCTGGACCTTTTGTTCTGGGAAATCACTTCCCCCCGAACTACAAAACTGAATACAATTTTAAAAATTTTCAAAGGAAACCCTTTTGCAAAAAACCCTTTTTGTTTCCCCGAATTTAAATTATTCGATTTCCCCGATTAGGCCCCCCATTCCCCCAAAAATCTTCTTAACCCTTAAATTTGAATAAATCGTCAACATAAAACCTACTTTTCCCTTAAAAAACCCCCCCATCCCCCCTCCCCCCCTCTTTTCTACCAAAACCCTTTTCTTCTCACCCCCGCCTACCATTTTTTCTCTTCCCCCCCTCCCTGACCCCCTTTTTCTCTTTCATTTTTTTTTTTGTTTTTTTAAGGTTTTCCCCTTTTTTTACCATCCCCCAACTCATTTGTGTTTTTTTAAATAGTTTGTTTTTATTGGGAGAATTAAAATTACCCCTGGGTTTCTATGTTTAATTTTTTCAGTATGGGAAATTTTTGTGCTGAAATAATGTATGCAAAGACAAGGCAGATTGGGAAGAAAGGCTTTGGCCTAAAAAATCCATCCCCTTTTGAATTAAAGATCAATTTAATTAAACAATTTAATAACCAAAACAATCAAAAATTTTTCCCCTTTTTTTAAAAGATTTTACCCCACAAAGTTCAACTATTGTTCGTAGGGTGAGGTTATGGGGGCCCTTTCCAATTTCAAAACACCCCCAAAATTTCGAAAAAGGGGCATTTTTTTTTTGCTGTTAAGAGATTCTTAGGGTAGATAGAGAATAAAAAAATGACATGGCGAAAGGAGAAAACAAAACGAAAAGGGTATTTTTCAGAAAATTTAGCTGTTAAGTGTGTCCCGGTATTGGCTAAAGCGGGGATGCCTTTGGGTGAAATGTAAACTTTCCCTTTAAAAAGGCCCCAAATGCTTTTTGATTTAGATTTGCGTGACAAAAAAACTGGGCCTCACATATTCGCTGTGAACTGTATATGTTTGGATTCGGATATGTATGGCTCAATCAAGGAGTAGAAGGGATAAGCGAGTTCCTGGAAACGTTTAGGGGAAGGTTAATTTTGTGCAGATGGCAAGATTGGGATTACCATATCAATAACAGTGATAGGTTTAACGTTTACAGAACCTTCTGTACTATCCCTGATGTTAAAACATATCTAATTACTCAGTTTAGACAGATGTTTAAGGCATGTACTGATAAGATTTAGGCTTGGTATTTCTGAAATAGAGGTACATCGTTATCGTCATAGACAACGCAGTGAAGGTGACTTACTATGTCCACTTTGTCAAAGAGAGAAAGAAAATGAGGTACATTTTGTTCTATGCTGTCCTTTTCTGTGCGACTTAAGAGCACAATACATACGTTGAAATATTATAAGGTACCAAATCAGTTTAAATTAGCGTTGCTTATGGCATGTACACATGAAAAAAACGGTCAGAGATTTGTCAATCTATCTTTACAAGGCTTTTAACTTGCGTTTTTAAAAATTATTGCAAAGTGTATTACGAAGGATGTCATTGATTATAAATCCCAGACCTGGACAACTGTTTGTATATGCACCACTTCATGAGGGGCAATGGCCTAAACATGATTAAACTTTCCGAACCGCATCCGTATCTCTGTCTCTCTCTATCTCTGTCCTCTCTCTCTCTCTCTCTCTCTCTCTCTCTCTCTCTCTCTCTCTCTGACTTTATCTTGGCTTGACCTACATGTTATGTTTATGATCATTCTGTCATCAGTTTAAGGCGTTAAGTGAGTAGAAGAGACCCTTTCTGCAAATTTCAGCGGCAGGTCTGGACCAGAACATTTCTGACCAGAAGATCTGAAAGATATTTTAAGGACCATGGCTGAGTGACAGTTCCACATGAGTATGAGGTTACAAAAACATGAACACGTATGGGACTTTCCACACTCTGCGGATTTCATTTCTTGCATTTCTTGCTTCGCAAGTTCAAACTTTGTGTGATGCAGGACGGAAAAAAATGAACGACGAAGTTCTGATTTCTGAGAAAGAGTGGTATCAATCAGTGCGATGTTCTGTGTTCATTCAGAGTTGAAAGAAAGAATAGCTGATAATCTGTAAAACTGGTTTTATGTTATTTCATGGATTCATGAAAATCACTTTCATACTACACAAATTATTTTTGGTGTTTACATTATCATATATTATACTGGTATCATTTTCAGTCTTGAAGTGACACAGCCGAAACTTGATACCAGTACAGCCAAATTAGCATGCACGTTGAAGTACTGGGACTGGCTAATTAACCAGGCCAATACCATACCGTCAAAGCACAGTGGCCCACAATGGAAATAAGGAGGAAAAGTAATGGTGTGATTTGGATACGAGGCAGAGAATATCCGTGGAGACACGTGACGGTTGAGAGGGGACGTTTGGGAGGAGACAGGGAGGAGGGAGGGGGAGCGGGGACATGTGGAGGGGTTCTTTATCGCCATGCCACACATTAGGAGGAGTTATGGGTAGTAGATTAATCCTTCTGGACCACTCGAAGAAGCTCTCTCTCTCTCCTCTCTCTCTCTCTCTCTCTCTCTCTCTCTCTCTCTCTCTCTCTCTCTCTCTCTCTCTCCTGTGCACTGGGCGAGTGTATGTTTGTGTGTGTAAGTGAGTGAGTGTGTGTGTGTGTGTATGTTGTGTGTGTGTGTGTGTGTGTGTGGGTGGGTGGGTGTGTGTGTGTGTGCGTGTGCGTGTGTGTGTCTGTGTGTGTGTGTACGAGCTCGAGTGTGCGCTTGTGTGCCCAAACGCGTGCAAGCGTGCGTGTTTGCTCGCATGTGCATGTGTATGTGTGTGTGTGGGGGGGGGGGGGGTGTTCTCAAGAAAGGGGTAGTCAAAGGTAGTCAACTAATCCCACCCAGCACATCGACACCACCACCCCCCACCCTACTCCCCGCTCTTACCCCTCCTCCCGCCATGCCCTCTCACCCCTGCCTCCCCCGTACCCCTTCTGACCAACCAACCCCACTCAACCCCCTTTCTGAATGCTAAACAGCAGGTGCACGTGTCTCACGCCACAGTTGGGACTACGTACCAAAACAGCATAATTATCCATGTAAAGGTTTGGGGACATATCTAGCCTTGAAATAAACACGAAAATGCATAGTCTATCAGCTCTCTTCTGTACTCCCCATTCTGGCATTTCACTTATTTTAAAGGATCATTACCGACGAATGTATGAGCCAGTCCCTACCTGATGGCAGCTTTTTAGGCCATCGAACGACGACATCATGACCCTAACATCGTTCCACATCTTCCCTGTTTCTTCTTCTTCCCCCTTATCCCCGTGCATGTTTTTTTCTCCGTCAGTTGTGCGCCAAGGCTTGGGTCTCTGTAAATCGTATCCCTGTTCAGTCTGCATCGTTACACGTCCATCGCTCTTTCCCCCGAGTCTCCCTCCCTGAAGGATTCTTTTAACAAGGCCGTCAGATCTTTTTACATTGCCGTACCGACGTAAAGGAGCGAGCGCGCGCGCGCGCGCGCGCGCGCGCGCACGTATGTGTGTGTGTGTGTGTGTGTGTGTGTGTGTGTGTGTGTGTGTGTGTGTGTGTGTGTGTGTATGTGTGTGTGTGTGTTTTGGGGAGGGGGGTTGTTTCTTTCTTTTCTATCGATATTGTAAGATTTTCACGCGGCCTGATGTACTTCTTGGTGCGTTTGATCGATGCACTTGGGTTATTCGTAATATGATCAGACTATATCTGACGGTTTGTACCTAACAGTAACACTTCATCTTGATGGTTTGGGTTCTTCTTTCCAGACCCGCTGTGAGGGTCCATGCCACACATGCATTCAAGACTATGGAAAAGACGAGTGCATGCAGGAGCTAAATCTTGTGTTTCGTGGATATGCTATTGTCGTTCTTGATAGCTTTATACTGGGAAGTTCTATAATTGGTTTTGCTGCCCTTGAGGGGATTTCTGATTTGGATCCGTCACTGCTAATGATGTATTCCGGATAAGTGAATTGTTGAACAGTTCCTAGCTGCTGTCCATGGACATTTACGTCAGTATTAATGGAAGTGTTGTGGTGACCAACAGCTTCGTCTTCACGGCGCTGATCTCTATGGCGTATTTCATTGTTGTTTCGTGCAGTCTTTTACCACGCTTAGCGAGTTCTTGTTCAATGCTTGCTAAGCCATCGATGTCGTCTGCATGGTGAAGTTTCATCCGCAATGGTTCTTCTCAAATATTGTTTGTGCTGACATCATCTTCTAGTACATCAGTGAAAATGTGTTCCAGAAATATATCAAAAAGTGTGTGAGATAGAAGACGCCCCTGACGAACTTCATCTGAAGTCTTGAGCCACTCTGTAAAAGTCACACTTTGGAGAGTAGTTGCTGGATGATGTTGATTAGCTTTCTCCTTACGTTTAAGTTGTTTCTTGTGGCCCACTGTACCTCCTGTCAGATTCTGTCGAACGCATCCCTGAAGTCTATAAAGTCGTGGTGTCGGAATTGCTTTTCGCATTAGGTATCCGGTCTTTCGCCTTTGCGGAATCCAGCCTGCTCGTCAGCTATTGTGGTATGTGTTTGCGGCAGAAATCTGCAATTTGAAATATGCCTGTTGAGCTTCCCCAAATAGTCAAATTCCAATCATTGTAAGCTGTCTCGGAACCACGTAGCATATATCTTGATAAGCACTTGAAATAAAAAGAAGGTAAATCACTTTTCAGACACAATATCTATTCTGAAAAAAAAGTCGAATTGTAGCTGTCTTCACACACTGAAACATTATTCACAGCCTTGGCGTATTCATTCATGGTGTGTTTCCACACGACTCCCTTGCCCTTTTCCTGTTCCACTGCGCATGTCCACACATCTTTCACACCATTTCACGCGAGATTAGGCGAGATGAAAAGTGCGCGGTCCCAGGTAATATGACGGGCGACGTTTCGAATTGCCGTCCAGCCCTGCCGGAGATCAAAGCGACAGAAATGACGTAGCCTCCGTGACGTCTTTAAGCCTTGATGACGTGCTTTTGTAGCCTGGCCCGGATCGATACGTGCTGCAGGCTTTTCCCCCACTTGCAAGAAAAGTCTCCCGTCTCTCGCGTCCACCCTTTGCCCCATTCACCCCTCCCCCCTGCTCCCTCTCCTCCAGGCGACAAGCTGATCCTTAATCAAAGAACAGTTACATTGTTGGAACGTTTCACCCAGGGCCGAGTTTGGATGACGTGTGGGAGTTAGTCGAGGTCATGGAGGAAAAAGGGAGTGGAGACGGTAAGGGGAAGATGGGGGACGGCGTTGGAGTGGAGATTGGATGTTTTTGTGTGTGCGGATGTGAAGACTTGCTAAAAACAGCCGCAAGGAGTGGGGTTGCTTCAGATGTCATTAGGAAGCCCGCTGACAATTCTCCACATTCCCATAACGAAACAACGGAGCAGCAAATCCCTGTTTTGTTTGTTTTGTCCTGCATCTGGTTTCAGCACCTCTGCCCCGTTGTGCATGATCGTAGAGAGAGGGCTGTGGAGATCACCGAATGCTCAAGCGTCGGTCATGGCCCCCGCTGTTCCTGCACTAAGACAATCACAAACATATATCTGAACTGCTTCCTGGACCTTCTTTTACAGAAGTTTTCGAGCTTCGTCTGCAAAACAACCATTCTGACACCAATATTTTAGTTTTCATTCTTTCTATCCTTTTTCTTTCTTTCTTTAGGTTTACTAAAAAGGTAACGATTTTTTTAAATGATAATGAAACTGAAAAAAATAATATCTAGAAATTCCTGTTTGGAAGCTTTCTGGTAAGAACCGCAGGCGTTTTCTCATAACTGAGTAGTTTTGTTTTCCTCTACAACACTATTCGACAACACACAACCAGTCAAAACATGCACCACGCATCTCAAGAAAAGAAAATGACGCGAAAGAGTTTAATCAACTAAAGCCGCTACCCTTTGCTTTTTTCGTATGACACGAGAGTGTGTGCCTGCCCTTTGCCCTTGGTGACGTAAATGCAGAAATGCAAAGTGACTTTCTGTGCTGCGCCTCTGCTCTGTGTTTCGGTTCGTTTCTGCGTGTCGCAATACATTTCTCTGTTTCAGTCTGAATCTTTGGCGTTAGCAGTTTTCCACACAGAAACTGCATTGCATGGTCGATTCTGAGCCAAAGAAATCTCCCTCAGCAAGGTTTGTCATGAAGGGCTAAGACCTGTGTTAACGACCAATCTGTCGCCCCTACCCAGTTTGTCGCCCGGCGACAGATTGGTCTTCAAACCAGGACCAATCTGTCGCCCAGGCGACAGATTGGTCTTCAGCACCAGGACCAATCTGTCGCCCGGCGACAGATTGGGCCCGGGTGTTGCATATTTTGATGGGATAGACCTTATAGAGAAGATATCATGATTGAAGAGGGAATATTTGAGCGGACAGAAAAACAGCGTCATAGCGAACTACTTTTGAAGTTGGAGTGTTTCTACTCCTGGGGCGGGGTAATAAAGAATCGTGGCCCCTGTAACTCTAGGGTATTGGAGCCAATTCTCTTCTAATTTGGTGTGAGGTTAGGTTTATTTTGAGTTTGTTTTAGATTGGGCAAAAATTTAGATTAACTCAGCACGCGGATAATTTTAAATTCGGATAATTAAAAGTCCATAGGTGGTTTAAATGCTCTTTCAATTAACCAGGTTTTACTGTACATGGTCAGTTAACTGGTGTTCATGATCTCTTTGATACAGAATCTATACAACCTATTTTGACCTACAATATATTAAGAGGAGATGTACATATTAAAAAATATAGATAGATAGATACTGCATCAAAGTGACCACAGGTCATCTACGTCATGAAAGGTAGAAAAAATGCTCATCACACAATAATATGCAATCAAATAGAGAAAACATGGAATTTACATCACAATGAAAACTGGTCATTCTTGCTGATTACCGGTCATCTGCATTGTAAGGAGCAGAGAAACGCCCATACCACAACAACATTCTGTCTGTCAAACATTTTTTAAATATGGAATTGGCATCATACTGATCACTGGTCATTGTCACTGACCACTGCAACAACACTCTGTCTGTCAAACTTTTTTTTAAATATGGAATTGGCATCGTACTGATCACCGGTGATTGTCACTGACCACTGGTCATCTAAATTGCAAGAAGCACAGAAATATTCATATAATAAACAGTAAGCAATTACGTTTTCCAAACTTGTGACTGGTCATTGTTGCTAACCACTAGTCATACTACGTTTTAAGAAGCATATACGCCCTACAACACATCAATACCGAATGGGATAGTGAAAAAATGAAATTGACATAAAACTGACCACTAGTCTTTCTCGCAGACCACTGGTCTTCTACATTAAAAAGAAAGCAATAAACATATCAATATGGAGTGAACTCAGGAAAATATCAAATTTACATGAAACTGACCACCAGTCAATCTTGTTGACCACCAGACATCTATATTGTAAACTGTACAGCAACGTTTATAACACACCAATATGCAATGAAATAGTGAAGACGTGAAATTTTCATGAAGCTGACCATGGTTTTGGCACTGACCAGTAGTTATCTAGGTTGTGAATATTATGAAATTACCATTAGAGCATACGCAGCCTAAGTAGTGAACATTTGGATTTTACAATATTTTCTTCTTCTTTTTTCTTTTCCGCGTACGCAGGCTGATACTCCTGCGGATTTTACAATAAACTAAACTACTTCGTGGTCACCCCATTCGATAGGGAGAGTACTGGACAGGTAACGTTTATGGCCAATGTTTAATACCATGCCCATATAAACTTACCCAAATAACACAAGCAACATTTTTTGTGTGTTTGCCTACTTTCCAGCGTGAATTATATTATTTGGATTTGATAACTAGTTGATTTAATTACTTGACACTTGCATGATTTTTCTGATTGATTATGCACTCTGAAGATTTCTCAATGTGACCATTCAATAGAAAAACAACAATAAACTCCTGTCTCAATCCATCACTTTTTATTAGATTTTATTATCATTTGGCTCTTAGTTTGATGTTCAGGAAAGACAAGAAACTAATAACAAAATTGAAAATAAATAAATAAATAAAAACATGGGGCACTTCCCACACTTTCCTCACAATCAGAGAAAGTGTGGGGGTGCCCTCATACTTTCTGTCACATGGGAGAAAGTGCGAAAGGGGAAGAGCCATACTTTCTTTCAATCCCGCACTTTCTTCTTAAGTGAGAGAAAGTGTGGGAATGAGAGAAAACTGTGGCCCAGCATCAACTTATTGAGAGCAAGGTAAGTTGGCGACAAATTGGCCAAGGGGCGACAGATTGGACAGTGAAGTGCGACCCAATCTGTCGCTTTCAAAAAACTTAGAATGGGCGACAGATTGGTCCTGGTGTTGAGGACCAATCTGTCGCCCGGGCGACAAATTAGTCCCGGTGTGAGGCCCAATCTGTCGCCGGGCGACAAATTGGGCAGGGGCGACAGATTGGTCGTTAACAACCTGCACTGCGTTGATTGCAGACGACCGCAGCTCATGCTCATTTCTACGTTCGATCGCGATATCCATTTCGTTTTCTTCTCCCTTCCGTACGCATGTGACTTTTTTGACAAAATCGGCGAAGCTGTCCTAGAACTCGGCGCAAGCAGACGTAAAAAAATAATGTTTTTCACCTTCCAGTTTGCAACTTTCTACAAGTGTAAAACTGAATCAAATTCTAAACGTAAGACGGAAATCAGGGGTTTCAAAACAACTGGAATACTGCTTCCAAAAACTCGGCGAAACCTTCCAATCACCACGACCCAACTCCTAGAACAAACACGAACGTCAAATGAGAAGAGACGATCAACGCTCTACCCTGACGAATGACAATCTGCAGTGAAGTGGAAGCAGTGAGGGCGCCAGTCATTCTGTCCTGTATATTATCACCGGATAAGGAGTCAGAAAAAGTGCACAGTCACATGGACTTGGGTGTGTGTTGGTACAAAGTAACCCGTTGAGCTAAGTTTCAACTGTCACATGGACGTTGTGGATGGGTTTTTATCCGTACCGTCTCACTTATTCTGAAGGAAAGTGCGACTAAACTGAGACCTTTTCTTCTTGTTGTAACAGTAGCAAAGACAAAAATGTTCATAACCGATAATGATAAAAGTAATGATTAGAGTAATAATGACAACATACTAGGGGGAAAAGGAGGGGAGGGGGAGGCAATTCTGCCCGGGTAAGGCCACCCAGCAAAGTGCACTGATCATCGATTTGAAAAGCGGTCTCGACGTGGGAATGGACTTCTGCTGTCTTCATGGATAAACCCTAGAGAAATCAAGCGCCAACAACACGGGTCAGTGATCGAACAACATCTGGCCCAAGCCTTGTACAGGTTGCACGTGCTGTTCAATTGCTAACTACGTAGCATATTTCTTCTTCTTTTTCCTTCTTGGTCTTCTTCGTCTTCTTTTCATCATCATCATCATCATCATCATCATCATCATCATCCTAGTTGTTGTTTTTTTCTTTTGTGTCGTCGTGTTGTATTCCAGGAATAGGAAGGCGGAGGAGCAGAGATGAAAAGGACTGAGGGGATGACGACAACGATAAAAGGAGGAAGAAGCCAGGTAGCATGGCGAGGGTAAAGTGATACGGGTGGCTGGGACGGGGCAGGGGAGCAGAACTGGGAAACTTTCCGCTCGTCGTTTGGCTAAGTCTTCGTGTGCAGTGCTCCCTCTGTGGTCTGATTTCGTCCAGTTCTAGTGTGTGTTCCCATATCTGCGCGGCAGAGAGAGAGAGAGAGAGAGAGAGAGAGAGAGAGAGAGAGAGAGTAAAAAATCTACTGAACATTGCTTTAAGTCAATGAAGACAAAATGAAAACAATACTAACCACCTATTTATACAATATGGATACTGATGTGCTATCAAATCGGTGCACTCAAACACAGGAGTAATTTGTTGTAGGCAAATGCGCTCCGCTAGTTTTTACTCTCATAGCACGTTAACATGTTGTTGTCGTACTCTGTGACACCATCAGTACAGATTCGGCTTTGAAAACAATTGCTCGCATTCTTATTTGAGGGTTAAAAAAAATAACCCGTCACCACTGTAGAATAATTAAACCACTGTCCACAATATTTTATGTACACGTGACAAAGTTACATCCCCGAGAAACGACAGTGAAAACGGCATGAAATGCAGCGCATGGTGGTATGTCATAGAAGTGATGGTCCAGAGGGAATGCCGGGAAAGGGCCCGGGCAAGGAGGAGGGGGTGTGGGGGGTAGGAGAGAGGGTGTGGGAGGTTCGGTCAACGTCAATTATATTCACACCTTCTGGAAATTCTGTGCATGTGATTTTGCTCTCTTCTGTCACTGTCTGACTCCCCCTTTTATTCGTGTTGTGTGTGTGTGTGTGTGTGTGTGTGTGTGTGTGTGTGTGTGTGTGTGTGTGTGTGTGTGTGTGTGTGTGTGTGTCTGTCTGTCTGTCTGTCTGTCTGTTTGTCTGTCTGTATGTGTGTCTGTGTCTGTGTCTCTGTGATCTGACTGTACTGTCGTCCACTACTTTTCTTGTGTTTGCCCATTCTCCTGTCTGTCTTATAGAAACCCTTTACTCTTTTCGTCAAGCTGTTTCTGCATGGTTTCTGGGTAGCGACCCAGTACACACTGCTCACCATGGACATTTGCTTTCCATTAGGCACCCTCTCTTTGTCGATATCACTTTTTTTTGCTGTTTGATTGCATTTAAATGTTTCCCATGCCTGTGTTAAAATCGTGTATAGAATACGGGTGAATTTCTAAGGTGAATGCCCCAAATCTTGAGCACAGTCTAGTTTAATTCAACTTCATAATGTCAACTGATTTGTTATTACACGTTAGAATCCAGTGTGCATGCGTTCTAGATAGTGTGTGTGTGTGTGTGTGTGTGTGTGTGTGTGTGTGTGTGTGTGTGTGTGTTGTGTGTGTGTGCGTGTGTGTTTGTGTGTGTGTGTGTGTGTGTGTCTGTCTGTCTGTCTGTCAATCTGTCTGTCTGTGTCTGTGTGTGTGTGTGTTCATCGGGATTGTTTTTATATGGACAGTGCCTTTGTTCACTGTATCATTATATGCCTGAAAAAGTCCCGTGTGGTCGGTTGGGTTGCAATAACAAAAACTTAACCAGAAAGGACCCCTCAACTGATTCTAAAACTGAACGTGACACGGTGTTTTGCAGTCGGCGTGAGGTACTTTACTGACTGCTGGTCAAAAGACGTATTCACTGGAGGGAAACGTGAAATAAGGCGATGAGTTAAAAACAGTAAATAAACAGAAAGGCTTGATGAAGAGCGCACACCGTAATCCGGATTCGTACAACAAATCCGCATAAAAAAAATGTATAGCTTCGTCCTCGCTCTACGTTCTATCTTTCTACCAAGTTTCGTTAAACTTTGTCACGTAGTTATTGCGTAATCTTGGTGACAGACAAACAAACAAACCTTCAGACGCAGATGAAAACAGAACCACACAGCTAGTATACATGACAGGAAACTTTTGTTCCCATGGTGAACCAATCGCATACATTCAACTTCGAACCAAAGCTGCCAGTGGCACCCGTTCACCTGACACTCATGAGATAAAACTCACAAACAAGAAAACAGGACAGTTCCTTAAAAAACAAACAAACAAACAAACAAACAAACAAACCCAAAGTTCCCATTTTGCTCAAGCCGAGCCATGTACAAAGCACCAACGGCAGACGAAATTTTCCAAAGCAAGTTCACATTGATTCCACACTTGCGTGACCTGTTAACCTTATCCATTACCACGCAGACAAACAGAAACAACCACAGTTGACAGTCATTATGTTTTCTGTTTGCGATAAACAAATCAATGGGTGGTTTTGTTCTCGACATGTGTGCTATCGCACATGATTGTCCCGAGACCTCCATGGTTTAATTGGAACATAGAGCCGAGTGTGTTGACAGTTTTGTTTCGGTTCGTTTTGTTTTGTTTTGTCGCCAGCGACAAACTTCGGAAACTTCGTTCAATGAAAGTTGTTGCCAGCACAAGTTTTGCCAATATTGTACCGAAATGTGTCGTCCAAACGAAATTTGTTGCCTGTAACACATTTCTTCTCCCCTCAAACCAAAATTTGTCACCAGTGTAAAATGTGTTACCTGTAATAATTGATGTTAACCATATACATATAGACAGAAACACACACACACACACACACAACACACACACACACACACACACACACACACACACACACATGGAGAGAGAGAGTAGGGGCAGAGACTCTCTCTATCTCTATCACACACACACACACACACACACACGCGCGCGCGCGCGCGCGCACGCACACACACACACACACACACACACACACACACACTCACACGCGCGCGCGCTTGCGCGTGCACAGACAGACAGGCAGATAGACAGATGCATCAAAGTAGGGTGTGAGGAGAAGGTGTGTAGACTGAGATCTCTACAGAAGCGAATTCAGCTCAATTTGCGTTTGTATAAAGCATGTCATATCCCTCCAACATTTGTTGTGCACGGCGACCAAAAAATTAATTTTCCTTTTGGTGACAATTTTACGAACGAGGCCTCCGAAACATGTCGCTGACGATTTTCATTCTTCTGTTTACAGACGATGTTGCTCTGTCGTCTACAACCCTCGTTGGCTTACAAAATCAGTTAGATTCCTTTAAAGTAGCATGTAATGAACTTAAACTTCGAAGTGAACACAGCTGAAACAAAGCTTTTCAGGAAAGGCGGACATCCATCCAAGCATGAGACATCGCAATTCGATAATCGTGAAGTCGAAGATGTAGAAGGCCGTTGTTATCCCGGTGATACTTTCACTACATTGTTAAGAATAAAACAAGGTAGTGACAGTCTGGTTTCTAAGGCAAAAAGATCACCTTTTTTCCATAGAAGTGCAAAGAATTTACATGAGAAATGTTCTTCAAGATATTTTATAAGATATTCTTTAAGATACTCTTTAAGGTATTGCTGATGTATGGTGCCGAAGCATAGGGACACCAGAAGCTAAATAACATAGAAATATTCATCTCATGGCATGTAAATTCGACTCCAGCATTCCTGTTTGTACACCCAACCAGTTCGTGTACGGCGAATTGGGACAATATTCTCTCTTTGAAAACAGTTGTGTATGCTGCATGAAATATTGGTGACATCGGCTACAGATGGATGAAAATAGATTACCTAACCAAGCTTATAAGTTGTTGATCAACCCCACGAAAATGGCAAAACATGTTGAGTAACAAATGTACAGTAAGTTTTCAGTGATGCAGGATTCTGTTATGTGTGGCTGTTTCAAGGCGTTGATGATGAAAAAACGTTTTTGAGAGTGCTGAAATAAAGACTGGTTGATGTGCATACACGGGACTGGTCTGTTTCTCTAGAAAAGAAAGAACGGTATTCATTATACACTTCATTTAAATGTGTTTTCGAAACTGAGACATATATTTCTGATACTGATATATACTCTTTTCAAGTAGCACTAATACAGGTACAGCTAGGAGTGTTCCCAGTATATATAATCACTCATGCAGGTGTAGTAACGTCTCGCCTGTAGTAGTTGCGAATGCTATGATCACAAAATTGAAAACGAACACCACTTTCTTCTGGAATTTTCCCTATATTGTCATGTGATTTTAGGAAAAGATGTATTATGATCTTTGCAAAAAGTTAGTATAATCATCCTACTCTAGTATAGCACGTTCCTCTCTCAGATCCCTGGGTATATATATTTTTCATGCTTTCAACTGAAGAAAACTGTTTGTAGATTTATCTACTGTTTAAATGATTGTAAGTGTTAATGATATACATATTATGCATA
>CM031604.1:65934421-65936921 GCA_018398815.1 Conus ventricosus
GATCACTGAAAACCACTTCAAAACCAGATATGCAAACCACAAACAGTCATTTAATAAAGAAAATATAAAAACCAAACAGAATTGAGCAAATATATCTGGAAACTTAAAGACGCAAAAACAAGCTACAATATATCCTGGAAAATCATAAAAAGAGCATCACCATACAGCAATGTTTCAAAAAGGTGCAACCTATGTTTAACTGAAAAATGGTTAATACTATGCAAACCACACTTAGCAACTTCAAACACCAAAACAGAAATAGTAAACAACTGCAGGCATAAATGGAAATCGTTGTTAGTGAACACATCCAAAACAAAAACCTGAAAGCCCCAAAAAACACGTGCAGCCAACCCGCACGTGCAAACAACCGCAAACGTGAGCCCACACGGTATATAACATCGGCGGTGGGCAAACAAAAACCATCCTGATGACAGCGCAACGCCGCTAGAAACAAATTTGTCGATTTCTCTTTTTAGTACCTTATTTTAACAAATGTTGCTCCCCAAGGGGTCGAGCACTCAAAAAATCATTTTGGGTATTTTAATCACTTTGATCTATATATATATATATATATATGCGCACGTACATACACGCATACGCGCGCGCACACACATACACACACATATGCACGCATGCACGCACGGACACACGCACGCATGCACGCACGGACACACGCACGCGCACGCGCACACACACACACACACACACACACACACACACACACACACACACACACACACACACACTCACTCACCCTTTGCCAAGAGAGACAGAATTAAGGGAACACAGGGAAAGCAGCTGATTAATCAGTGAGTTGGGGGAGTGACTGCCGTCCAACAAAACGAAAGGTGCCCAATCGATTGTCCACTTGTAACTAATTTTCGGGTAAAACAGATCTACAATTATAACATTAACAGCTACCAGACACTGTGTTCTCTATCCATTCGCAAGTACAGTCCAAAAGCCATTTTGTATTAAGGCATTCTCTCCAAGTGAGCTGGACAGAGTAAAGGAACCTTAATGTTTGCACAAACATTTTTAGGATGGGGGGGGGGGGTGGTGAGGGGGAGTGGGGGTTGCTGTCATATCTTCCGTATCCCTCACTGGCCTTGGTCACGTGCAACTCATTTCAGCTCATACACGCACAGCCACATTCAAAGTCGTTCTGGATTTCAATATGTCAATGCTTCTTCTGTAAGAACAACTTGTTATTGTATATCAAAGATCTCTTGTGATCCATTCTTTTTTGGTGAAAAGACAGTTCAGTGATGTGTCTCGACAATGTTTTGTAACCTAATTGTTTTCTGCATGAACTATACTTCTAGAATGTTAAGTAATCCTTCTGTGGGTGTAAAAGAGCAGCAGGCTGTTGTACAATGTGGATGACTGGTCTCAAATCGCGGAAGGCAGAATGGTGTCCTATGAACGATTCCATGCAGTCATATGGCTACTATCTACAGCTACTGCTACTCGTACCATCATTTCTCCATTTGCTCACCATCCGCTTTGTCTATCATATTATCCAAATCAGCACCAGCCTCTCTCTCTCTCTCTCTCTCTCTCTCTCTCTCTTCTCTCTCTCTCTCTCTCTCTCTCTCTCAAATGGTTCTCTATCTCTGTCTGTCTCTCTCTCTCTCTCTCTCTCTCTCTCTCTCTCTCTCTCTCTCATACACACACACACACACACACACACACACACAAACACACACAAATGGAGTTGATGTTGTTTAGAAGAACAAAGACACACGTCGTTTCATTTCGTCCTTTGGTCAAAGACACATATTGTTATTGTTCAAGACAGCCATGAACTTGACATTTGCAAAATATTCAGTTCGTGTCTCCGCCAAGCATCTAACGTTTTCACCTAAGTCTGTTCGTTTCTTTCTTACCTGTGTGCGAGACTATACAAAAATAAAATCCTGATTTCAACCAAATTTCGTGTAAGTATGGAATGTGGTACAGAGACGAATCCATTACACTTTCGGTTGGGTTCATTGTATAGATCTGGATCAACAGCAGATCCTGAATCGGATCAACAGCAGATCCTGAATCGCTCATTAGGATTAATATGTACATGAAGAATAACTCCATCAATCCGACAATGACCAACAATTACTTCCCCTGGCGAATGATTTTTATGCAGCTGAGATCCACGCTCTTCCGAGTGCCCTTGTAGATTGTTTCTGTAGTTAGCCATTGATGGCTGCGGGGTGCAGACCACATGTCTTCAGGGTCACATGACTGCATTGCAGTGGACAGCGGGGAAGACGATGGTGAAGGGTTATTTTCTTGATGGTCATCCGCGTACCGACGAATCAAGCAGCTGAGCTTGTTTAGTAGATTTCTCTCTGCACTATTGCTCTGCTCTCTCTCTCTCTCTCTCTCTCTCTCTCTCTCTCTCTCTCTCTCTTCTCTCTCTCTCTCTCTCTCCTCTCTCTCTCTCTCTTCCCCAACCTTCCTACTCCTCCTCTCTTCCCTTCTCCCGTCTCTCTTCACTCCT
>CM031604.1:65941921-65959421 GCA_018398815.1 Conus ventricosus
TTGTTTATTTTTCATGGTACAATTACATTCATATCACCTTTTGCATTTTTTTTACTGAGAGTGAACATCAAGCCAGATAGAAAACGTGGCTTTATCCATCATAAGGATATCAATAGCTGTCACCTCATAAATTGCTGCATATATTTTGTAGACAGCTCTTTTGTGCTTATTGCTTGATTTCAGAGCAGGATTTTCTTCACACTACCTGCTAAAAGCCCTGACAAGGCTCTAAGTAGCTGTCTGGGTGATAAAAAGACTGAACATAAATTTCGTGACGATGATTATCCACTTTCTGACTTTGACTTCACACTCTTTGTTCAAGGAGAGATGAGAATGCCAATGTTGTGAACTGATTCAACTTTCTCCGCTACCTTTCACCCTTCCCTCTCCGTCTTCCCCACTGTTTCTTTTCGTCATTCTCTTTCCTTGTACAAGATGCTTTGTCAGTTCGCCTATTTATAGACTCTAATGACTTCAGACTTTTATTCTGGAGACGCCATCTTTTCAGTGACGTCAACCTCTGATCTTTTTTTTCTCTCCTGTGCAGACGCTGGTGCTGGCAGCGTGTTTTGATCTTGCCATCACTGTGTGAGGGACATCAAGGGGAGACTACGGAAATCATTAGCTCCCCTCATCCGGGCCTAGCGTGATGGGGAGGATTAGGGCAGACTAGAGGAGGGGGGGGGGGGGAGAGGGGGATTTAGTAAGCGTGCCACCCTGCCTGAAATCGAAGATAATCACAGACTGCATGTCTAGCGTATAGTTGTTGTTTTTTTCTGGAGCAGTCTAGTATTGTGCATGCTGTGGATAGACACAGAGAGATAAAGAGACACAGACAGACAGACACAGACACAGAGGCAGAGAGAGAGAAATCAGGTAAAGGAGATGAAAAAGAAAGAAGTGGGAAGAATTGGTCAAAGAGAGATAGGAGCAAGGGAGAGAGGAAGGGAAAGCCAAAAACACAGACACAACGAGAGAGAGGACAGATTTAAACAAAAACAACAGAAAAATTAAATGCACAAAGAATTACAGAAAGAGAGAGAGAGAGAGAGAGAGAGAGAAGAGAGAGAGAGAGAGAGAGAGAGAGAGAGAGAGAGAGAGAACTGAGTGTTCACCTTAGATTATGGAAAAATCCTGCACCAAATCATTTCCATTTGCACTTATTATATGAAACAAGATTTTTATAAAAAGTATTCAGTGTCAGCACTATCAGACTATCAGAAAGTTCAGGGCTGAAATTAAGAGAAATGATCAGAACCACGGTGACTTAAAATGCTATTTCTCAGCTGCAGACCAGCCATGACAACGTTGTGGAATATTAGTATACATAAACTACCAGCGTTGACAGCGGCTAGAAATGAATGATAGGAACGGTTCCTACAGTAGAGTCACTGGTCATTATGGATTCAGATGCAGCTGATAAATACCAGCCTTCCATACAATATGGCCATCCAAGTGGAACAGGAGAAAGTAATTAGAATGATGAAAGACACTGTGCAACATGACCACGACAGATCAACACGTGGCGGACAAAGCTAATGATTAACTCTCTCCTCTAATCATCAGAGTGGGAGGATTCATTACGGCTTGTATTGACTTAGAGAGCACAGAACGAAACCAAAGAGCATACACACTTCTGTTACTGTGTAAGCAGACTGCTCATGTTTGCCAGTCAGACATGGTGGACCAGAAACAGTAATGTGATACCCCACACGTCGGGAACAAAATCGCTGAACCAAGAATTCTTCGTCACAAACAGAAAACGCCCAAACTGTGGCCTTCATGTTTTTCTGTAGTCTGAGTGAAGATAGGCAAGTTCAAACAGCCATGCCAGTGTGAAGATCTATGATAATCATATCGGTACATTTCCTCTGCTGTATGCATGTTGTCAGTTCAGGTTGTTTGGAAGAGCTGTGAATTTCAGCTTTTTTTTCGGGGAGGGGGGGGGGGGCGAGAGGGAAGAGGTGGAAGCTGTCTTTTTTTTGTTCAGTGCACGTCTTGTTGCCTGTGTGCTAAATGAATTAGTGACACTGACAGCAGTGATTGCGGACTGAATCCACATGACTGTTTCATTACAGGAGTAATGTGAACCTCCCTGTACACTGACTACTCCGAGATAGATATGTGTGTGTGTGTGTGTGTGTGTGTGTGTGTGTGTGTGTGTGTGTGTGTGTGTGTGTGTGTGAGCGCGTGCGCGCGCGTGCGTGCGTGCATGTGCGTGCGTGCGTGCGTGCGTGCGTGCGTGTGTGTGTGCGTGCGTGCGTGCGTGTGTGTGTGTGTAGATGATCCCCTTTTGGGCAATGATAAAGGCTGTTTTTCTGCCTCTGTGGCCCATCACTGTCTTTCTTATACAAAAGCTTTACACTTTTTGTCATTTTACAGTTCATGAATGGCAACTTCTTGTAATTTGGTGAGTAGGTAGTGAATTAGATTGTAAACATTGCTCAGTGCAGAAACAATAAATTCTCCAGTGTCTATTTTCTCATTTGTGTATCCTTTATGCTACCATTATGTTCATCGTTATTTTTTCTTATACTGAGAGCGAATAACAAGACAGATAAATGACACCTCAGTGTGACGTAGCTTTATCCATGTTAGGGATGTCAGTAGCAGTCGTACTTTGCAGAATACATTTTATAGACAGCTCTCCTGATCTGTCCCTTAAAAGCCCTGACAAGGCTGCAGGTGGTCGTCTGGGCAATAATAAGACTGAAACTGAAACCAAAACTTCTTCATTATGACCTAGTTTCTAACTTTGACATCAAACTCTTCGTGGAGAGACGACAATGTCTATGTCGCAAACTAACTTTACCAATACCGCTACCTTTTTTTTTTTTCACTTTCCATCGTCTGTCTTCCCCACTCTTTCGTCTCTCTTCCCTAACACAACATGCAAAGCCAGTCACCTTGTTTATGGGCTCTGTAATGACTTCAGAGATTTATTCTGGAGATGCCATTATTCCAGTGACATTCAGCCCCCTGATCTCTTTCCGCTCCTGTGCAGACGCTGGAGCTGGCAGGGTGTTTTGATCTTGCCGTCGCTGTGTGAGGGACATCAAGGGGAGACTACGGAAGTCATTAGCTCCCCTCATCCGGGGCTAGCGTGATGGGGAGGATTAGGGCAGACTGGAGGGAAAATTTTGTAGGCGTGCCCCCCTGTCTGGAATTGAAGACCAAAGCAGACTTAATTTGGGGCGTTCAGTTTTTTTGTTTGTTTTTCTCCATCAATTTTGCACTGTGTGTACTTGTGAAGAGAGAGCGAGAGAGAGAGAGAGAGAGAGAGACAGACAGACAGACAGACAGACAGACAGACAGACAGACAGACAGATAGTGACAGACAGACAGACAGACAGAGAGTGAGGGTAAAAAGAGGATTACAAAGGAAGAGATGATAAGAAAGAGAGGGTCGAGGAGAAAAGGAGCAATGCAGAGAGACAGCGGGAGGGAGAGAAAAAATGTGAGAGAAGGGCTGATATAAATGCAAAAGATAACTGGAGAGAGAGAGAGAGAGAGAGAGAGAGAGAGAGAGAGACAGAGACAGAGACAGAGACAGAGACAGAGAGACAGAGAGAAAGAAAAAGTAGAAGAGAAACAAAGAGAAAAAAAATTAGAAGAGACAAGTGTTCACCTCAGATCATTGGAAAATCGAGTACTGAGTCATTTCTATTTAAACAAATTGTATGAAAATGTAAATAAGCGGTAAACAAAAATTCATTATGTCAGAACCATCAGCAACTCAATGGCAACTTTTAAGAGCAAGAAAAACAACCACAGTGACTTGAAATGCTATAGGTCTCTGTTCAACATTGTGGAACATCAGTGTACATAAACAGCTGGTATTGACGGCAAACTAACAGTCTTCAATTACTACAGTAGCAGTTCTTACAGCACGCTGAAACATCAGTCATTGCAGACATAGATGCAGCTGACAAACACAGCTCTCCATACAATGTAGCTGTCTGAGTGTACCACAGAAAATAATTAAGTTAATGGAAGAGATTGTACAGCTTGCCAACAAAAGATAAACACAAGGCATGCAAAGCTAAATTACTAACATTGTTTTTCCTCCAATCGTCGGAGTGGTAGGCTTTGTTATGGCTTGTACTGAATCTGTGTGCACAGAACTAAACCAAACAGCACACACACTCCTCTTATTGTCAAAGCTCTCCATGCCGATTAAACATGATGGAATAGAAACAGTAACGTGATAGTACACACATATGGAGGACAAAACCACAGTACCCTTTGTTCAAGGGAAGATGAGAATGCCTATGTAGCAAACTGATTTAACATTCTCCGCTACCTTTCACTCTCACCTCTCATTCACCCCCACTGTTTCATCTCCTCAGTATCTTTCCCTGTATAGCGTGTAAGGTTAGTTAACTATCGTTATGGACTCTGTAATGACTTCAGAGTTTTATTCTGGAGATGCCATTATCCCAGCGACGTCAGCCCCCTGATCTCTTTCCACTCCTGTGCGGACGCCGGTGCTGGCAGGGTGTTTTGATCTTGCCGTCACTGTGTGAGGGACATCAAGGGGAGACTACGGAAATCATTAGCTCCCCTCATCCGGAGCTAGCGTGATGGGGAGGATTAGGGCAGACTGGGGGGGGGGGGGGATTTTGTAGGCGTGCCCCTGCCCTGTCTGGAATTGAGGACCAAGGCAGACTTCATTTCCGGAGTTGAGCTTTTTTACTCCATCAGCTTTGTACTGTGTGTGCTCGGGAAGAGAGAGAGAGAGAGAGAGAGAGAGAGAGAAGAGAGAGAGAGAGGGGGGGGGAGACAGAGTGGGAGAGAGAGGGGGAAGGAGTTAGGGAAGGAGGGAGACAGAAAACCTGTGTAACCTGGTAATGATTTATGCCATATTAAAAAAAAGCATAGAACAATACACAGAAAGGAAACATGGGAAAGGGGGGGGGGGTGAGCCAGTGCATCTCACGTCCTTGTTCACCCTGTCCATCAATAATTAGCTAAAACATTGATAAAACGGGTGAAATCAGACCTTACAGATGCAGACACGGCTGAAAAATTACAGCTTTCATGCAATACAGCCATCAGGTTGCAACAGGAGAAAGTGATGGAAATAATGAAAAAGACACTACGGCTTGTTCGTGAAAGATACACACACAGCGGGCACACGGAGCTAAATTATTCACACACTTCTCTTATCATCAAATGGACGGCTTTGTTACAGCTTTTATCGACTCTGTGAACACGGAGCTCTGTGAAACAGCACACCTCTCATCCCGTCAAAGCAGACGGCTCTGTGTGCCTATTCAAACATGGTGGACTAGATTGAAACAGTAACCCAATAGCCCGAACATCGGATGCAAAATCCCCGAGCCCAGATTTGTTTATCACTTAGAGAAAGGTCATGTTATTATTGCTGTTTTTGTTGTTGTTGTTGTTGTTGTTGTTAATGTTGTTGTTGATGTTACTGTTGTTATTACTTTCATTACTGTTATATTATTATTATTATTATTATTATTATTATTATTATTATTATTGTCATTATTATTATCATTACCGAGCCTAGATTTGTTTTCTTACAAAGACAGAGCGCTATATTATTATTGCCATTATTATTATCATTATTATTATTATGAGTACTCACATAGCGCCTATGCTCGGTTAGAGACCAAGCTGCAAGCGCTTAACAATCCACGCCCTCTTTTACAAAGTGGGCTGCCTACTAGGGTAGAGCAGACTAAAATACCGCCTGCCTCTGCTTCATTCGGTCGTTTAGCTGTCATCCAAAGGACATTTTGGGGAAGCGGACTCAGTTAACTCCATGTTAACTCCCAGGTAAAAATAATTCATCCGTACCGAAATGCCCCAGTGGAGATATCTGCAACCCCTGGATCACCAGGGTAACGAGTCTGGCACTCTACCAGCTGAGCTATTCCGGCCCCCACATAACTGTCACCTGTACTTATTTCTCTTTAAATTTGCGGGAACAGACGAGCTCAAAAGGCCAGACCAGCGTGAAATCAATGTAAATCTTCATTGCTACGTCTTTTACTGTCATTGCTGTGTCCATGTGTTGGCTTGAGATGAATGGACGAGTAAGTGCGGCCTTCTGATGGAGTTCACCGATCATCCGAGGCCACGCGCGCCTTGGAGTCTGACCACTTTACTGTGGTGTCTGCCTTCGACATTGATCTCCCTCCCCCTGCCCCGGTGTTCCGCAACGTCCGCAACATCTGTGCCACAGAGCAGTGCTGAGAGACGATCTGCAGGTGGAGCTGGGCAGCATTGAGAACTGCACCGCTGACCAGTACAACACTCACTTGTTTGACCCCTTGGCTTTGTTGACTGTGCTGTTAAGTCCTTTCCTTGTATCTGTCAAAAGATGTCCCTGGTCTCTTTATTTTTTTCAGTGATTAAATTCATGAAATGCTGATGCAATTCAACAGAGCTCACGGGAAGAGTCGCTTCTCGTTCTGTTCTGTTCTGTTTTGTTGTGTTTGTTTGTTAAGACAAATTAGTGGCTGTTGATGAATACCCACGGCGCGAGATTCTGTAATCTGTCCATTCCAAGACCTGCGACTTGCACCTTAGTCACACACATCAGTTCCTCAAATGAAAACAGCTATATGGACAGAGCCGGATCTAGAACCCATCCCCCCCCCCTTTTTTTTTTTAAAGTGATGACGGTAATTGTGAGTAGAATTTACATGCACGTAAGCATCAGCTAACTTCGATGTCGATACTACAGACGGCAAACAAAAAATGCTATTTATTTGAGAAATGAATGAGTTTCCCTACACACACACAAAAATCACGTCAACTCTCACACTCCTCCCCGACTCTCGACCTCTCCCGAAAAACACCTACAACACAGGATGTGATGACAAGTTTCAGATTTAATACACTTTTACCACCGCCTCTCTCTCTCTCTCTCTCTCTTCTCTCTCTCTCTCTCTCTCTCTCCTCTCTCTCTCTCTCTCTGTATAGTAATGGGGAAGCATCTGTGTACGTATATCCGCGCATATCTGCACAGACAACATGAACTACATAATCTCCCTTTTTAAATCAAAAGGGTGTGGATATAAACAGCCCATTCTACTGATAAGCTAGCCGAACAAAAGGACCACATTAAAGCGGAAATAGTTAATTTAAAAAAGCATAAATAATTCAGTCAAATCAGACACTTCTGTTGTCAGTTGTGGGAACGGGGGGGGGGAGACAAGATGCACATGCGGTTCCACGTGCGTTCGATTGGGAAGTCAAAAACAGCCGTGTCTGACGCCATATCCGCCCTGCCAGGTAATCCCGCCTGCTGACAGGTACAGAAGATGTCCCTGATTCCGTAGTTTACACACCTGCAACTCCCAATGTGGACATGTCCCCAGTACACACAGCAGTAAATCTGGGTTTTAAAAGAACGTCGGCTGCATGAAGCCTTGCTTGTTTTAAGCATGGACGGCCTCTGCACAGGACTCAAGCCAGCACTGATATATGATGGACTTAATCCCCTCTCTGTACAGGACTCAAGCAAGCACTGATATATGATGGACTTAATCCCCTCTCTGTACAGGACTCAAGCAAGCACTGATATATGATGGGCTTAATCCCCTCTCTGTACACGCTAAAACCTACACGTTACCTCGCTCACCCTTTGTCGAGCAATACCAAACAACGTCCAAGATTTGCGAGAGTGAGAGTTCGTACCATCACCTGCATCGATAAGAGGGCAATACCATTTATAGTACATTGCAAACAAAACATTCGTTTTTGTTTTGGGGGCCTCTCGCTCAGGCTGCTGAGACCTATTTTGTTTGTATCAGAGATTTGGTGGATTTTAATCGTACAGAAGCTGTGTTGTTTACCCTTCATCCAAGGCTGTTGTCTTTTTTTTCCCAATCCCTGTCTCTTCTCTTCATTGATTTAAACATATCTGTCAGACTGCGCGATTCCCTGAATTCTACCAAAAATTGGTACACAAAAAGAGTGGTTTAGCATAGAAACCCAGTTACAGATCCGGCTTGACTGACATACATTCTGTGAGTCTTAGACTCACCTGATTTAGACTCGGTCATTTGTTTTCTTCCACACCATGGCTTGTTTTCCAGGGGAGGTAAGAGACACGAGGAGAGAGGCGGGTGACAGGCTAAGCCGATGAACTGTAAATAATGGGTAGCTCCATGTTGAAAACTGACAAAGGCGGCGCCGACAAACAACACCAGTTATCCACGTGCTTGATGTGGTCGTCAACTGTATGGATAAATGAAGCTGTACATGTGTGGTTTATGTGGAAGAAAAAGTGGATGAGCGCATATTATGTTTCAAAGCAGTAAACAAGATAACCAAATCAGCCAAATAAAACATTTTAATACATAGAAAAGAACTAGGATGAATAAAACCAACAGAAAACAGCCTAACAAAACAAATAATTCTTACAGAAATAAACCTGCGACGATAAATAAAACTAGAAAACAACCTAACCAAAAACATATTATTTCACACACACACACACACACACAATACACACACACACACACACACGCGCGCCCGCGCGCGTGCACGCACGCACGCAAGTACGCAGGCGGATTTTGTACTTCTAACTAACGTGCACACACACACACACACACACACACACACACGCGCGCGCGCGCGCGCGCGCACACATCCACACACACGTACGCACGCACACACGCACGCACGCGCGCGCGCACACACACACTCACTTTCTCTCTCTCTCTCTCTCTCTCTCGCTCTCACACACAACACACACACACACACACACACACACACACACACTTGGACATAGTAATAACGAAAGATGCTAAAACGGAAAGACAGTAATAGCGTCAGACAGAAAGGAAAAAAAAATTAAGGAGGAGTGGGGAGGGAGGACAGAAAGTGAATCACGGGGAGGGGGGGGGCTAGTCATAAGTTTTGGCGCTACTGTTTGCTGATCACTTTTCATTTATTCCCTCCAGTCCATCATTTGTTCACCCCCTGCATTTGTTGACCGTTGCTTGTTTCAAAAGCTATCACCAGTCTTACTTAATTTCAGTGTTTAGTTTCATGTAATGTTATTGCAGTTTGTACCTTTGGTAGAGTTCACAGAGAGTTCTTTTTTTTTTAAAGCAAATCAGCGACTGTTGATTCAACCCAGAGATGCGAGATTCTGCAACCTGGCTGTTGGTCCAAGATCCATGACTGGCAGCTCATTTTTGAAGCATTAGTTCTTTGCATATTACTGCTTGTGATGGCATTTGTATGCTACAAAACGTGACAGAGACCGGACTTACAACACCACCACCACCCCACCCCACCTCCATTCCTATCCTCCTTTTTCAAGTAAAAACGAGAAAGAGTAGTTAAGAGTAGGGTTACCTTTAAACGTCACGAAACCCCAGTGTCAGTACTACAGACAGCAAACATTTACCATTCCTTTTACAAATAAATGGATATGCTTTTTATTTTCAATCATGTCAAATCACAGACCCCTTCCCAACTCACTCCCATGAGAAAAATAGCATACAGTGTGATAACCAATTGAAGATCTAACACACATGCCACAAACTCTCTCTCTCTCTCTCTCTCTCTCTCTCTCTCTCTCTCTCTCTCTCTCTCTCTCTCTCTCTCTCTCTCTCTCTCTCTCCCTTTAAATGTCCATGTGCAAACATGCCATGTATACAAACAAAATGAACCAACTGAGAGACATACTTAATTTCCCTCCTTGAATGGAACTGATATGAATATAAACACTCCATGTTCTTAATAAGCTACCTGAAGTAAAGGACCATATTAGGCCTGAACGTATTAAACAGAATAAGTGCGTATAAACATTAATCAAAAGGACCGCTGCTTGTTTTGGATGATAGATATAAAAGATAACAAGTTGTGCATGTGGTTCCACGTCCGTGTGAAAGGGAAGTCAGAAATAGCCATGACTGACGTCATATCCCCCTGCCAGATAATCCACGTGCTGACAGGTACTGAGAACGTCATAATTCCATAGTTTACACACATGCACATCCCAATGTGGACGTGTCCCCAATATACACACCAGTAAATCTGAGTTTTAAAAGAACGTCCGGCTGCATGAAGCCTTGCCTGAATTAAGCATGGACAGCCTCTGTACAGGACTCAAGCAAGCACTGATATATATGATGGACTTAATCCCCTCTCTGTACAGGACTCAAGCAAGCACTGATATATGATGGACTTAATCCCCTTTCTGTACAGGACTCAAGCAAGCACTGATATATGATGGACTTAATCCCCTTTCTGTACAGGACTCAAGCAAGCACTGCTATATGATGGACTTAATCCCCTTTCTGTACAGGACTCAAGCAAGCACTGATATATGATGGACTTAATCCCCTCTCTGTACAGGACTCAAGCAAGCACTGATATATGATGGGCTTAATCCCCTTTCTTTACACGCCCAAACCGCCGCGCCAAGCCACTCATCCTTTGTCCAACAAGGCCAAATGAAGTCCAAGATTTGTGAGAGCAAGAATTATTATCGCCAGATGCACCCAGTAAGAGTGCTTTACTATTTATAGTATACTGCAAACAAAACATTCCATTTTTCGACTTTTAGTTCATGTCGAAGAGATCGATTTTGTTTGCATCAGATTTACTGGTATTAATCGGACAGAAGCTATGTTGTTTATCCCTTGTCTAAGTTTCTTTTCCCATCCCTGTCTCTTCCAGTGATTAATTTCAGCACACGTATGAGATCCCTTGATTCGCCAAAGTCTGTCATCTCTCTTGTGACTGGTGCACATGTCTGGTCTTCGGGCAGAACATATGAGCATTAGGCCGTCTGCAAGTGACGAAGGCCTGCGGGGCACAAAATTAGAGTGGGAATCCAGTTCCAGATCTGGCTTAACCTTAGCACCAGCGTTGGCTGACACACGATCCGTGAAGATGAAACTCGCCCAGTTCAGACTCAGTCGACATGTCGTCTCATTTTGGGGTGACGTAAAGAGACACGAGGAGAGAGGCGGGTGTCGCGCCAAGCCGATGAGCCCTCCACAATGGGCAGCTCCGCGCTGAAAGCTGACACAGGCAGCAACGTCAAAGAGCACCTGTCATCTGCGTGTACGAGGTTGTCGTCAACCGTGTTGATAAATGAAGGTGTACAGATGTGGTTCATGGGGAAGAAAAAAGTGGCAGAGAACATAATGTGTTTCAAAGCAGTAAACAATCTAATCAAACTAGCAACAAAAAATCATTCTGATACATAAATAAGGACGAAGATGAATAAAAGCAGAGGACATCCTAACAAAACAGAACAAATCAGTTTATACAGAAATAAAGAAGCAACAACAAATACTGTCCTTGTTGTTGCTGATGCTGTTGTTATCATTGTTGTTGTTGAGCGGGCATGTGTGTGTGTGTGTGTGTGTGTGTGTGTGTGTGTGTGCGTGCGTGCGTGCGTGCGTGCGTGCGTGCGTGCGTGTGTGTGTGTGTGTGTGTGTGTGTGCATTTATATAAATCGCTTGTAGCTTATCAATGCATTAGTTGGAGTACATAAAGTGGGGATAAGGAGGGGAAAAGGTACAGTATGATGTTTGTCGCCTTTGTTCCAATCAAAGTGGTCATTGTCTCAGTAGGACAGTAGGATGTCTGTCGCCTTTGTTCCAATCAAAGTGGTCATTGTCTCAGTAGGACAGTAGGATGTCTGTCGCCTTTGTTCCAATCAAAGTGGTCATTGTCTCAGTAGGACAGTAGGATGCATGTCGCCTTTGTTCCAATCAAAGTGGTCATTGTCTCAGTAGGACAGTAGGATGTCTGTCGCCTTTGTTCCAATCAAAGTGGTCATTGTCTCGGTAGGACAGTAGGATGTCTGTTGCCTTTGTTCCAATTAAAGTGGTCATTGTCTCAGTAGGAGAGTAGGAAAAATGAATGGACAGAACGGGAGCAATTTAGAAAGTGTGTCACCACCACACCTATAAGGTGAACTGAGATTTCCATATCAACGCAAGGGGCCGGGGGTTATAGAATTTGGTGAATGAACAAGCCTCACACATACCTTACATTTATTTATAAAGGAGCAGACACACAAACACACACACACACACACACACACACACACACACACTCGCGCATGCGGGACGCATGCACGCTCGCACGCACCCATACAGAGGGAGGGAGACGGAGAAAGTACACACAACTGCTTCTCAGACTCAGCTTCTCTCTGTTTTAAAAAAAAATCAATACAAAAAATACAGGTTGCTTTGAAAGGGCTGGAGCTCAGAGAGGAAATATGTTTTTGTCATAAACCTCCATTGTTTTGTTTGTAGGTTCTATATATCATAAAACAGATATTATGACCTCTGTTATCATTCCCGTCATGGTCTTAATTCAGTGAAGACAGGACCCAGTAGGAAAGGGTTTTTTTTCCTATAATTTTTTCACTTTTTCCCCCAATGAATGTTTTGTACATAAAACAGAACATAATGGAAAGAAAATCCAAACATGAACTGAAATAATAAACCATGAACAATAGGAAATAATCTTTAAATGGCTTAAATTCGGGGCCTAAAGCATTTCTGTACCTCCACGGCAGCAGAACAAACACCCATAAATTCCCACTGGGGAGCTCCTGTCTACACGAATCAAATATTTTACATGGCATCAGATCTTGTATGCATGGAATATGTACACATTCGACACTAGCACACAGCTGTGCGAAAAGCATGCCATGGAAAAACAGTAAATCGACGAAAAACGGGAAAGATTTCACAGCCAGAGACCAGAAAGAAAGAAAGATGGAGAGAGTATAAAAATCTGTTTAAATTTCTATCAGATTCCGGAGCGTACTCTATTGAGCTGAAAGAAGAAAACAGAAGGAAAGTTACATGGCACACTCCATTCAAATCTAAGTGATCCTTTTGACCTCCCCCTTCTCGATCGTCTGAAAGCAGTCTCCAAAGAACAACTGGAAAAAACGCAAATACTTCGTAATTGGCAATTACCATCATACATTATGACCAAACATACGCATGGAATATATTTATAATACTGACGCAGGGGCCCACTTTGGAAGTCGGGGTTTATGGCTGAAAAGACATTCCGTAAATATTTTTCGATACTGCTTTTTTCGCCTAAATCTGGATGTTTCATAGATTTTACATAATATGATATCAAAATAAACGAAGTGTACAATTCAACGGTTGGGGTCGATTCGAGACATGTCGTTCATAGCCCTGTCTTGAATATAAGGACTGTCACAAGGTCAAAGTCGGTTCTGTACACGTTTATTTTTTAAAAGACAAATGAAGCAGTTTATTTGAAAATACTAAAACCGTCTTAAAACAGGATCTGTTTTCCACAAAATGCTAGATAAAATGAAGAGAAAACGAACCTCTGATAGAAATTCAAGAATCATAACCAACAGAATATCCCTGAACAGAGTCCTCTTGCAGTCTGCTGTAAAATGGTTCTGTCGAATGTCATGTTAATAACAACAGTCAAATCCTGGGAGCGGGGCTCGGGATCGCAAAACTACAGTCCACAATTTTTTTTTTCATTTTCGTCAGCCACCATGGGTCAGACAAAACCAGATTTTCATTGTATAACTACCGGTATGTTTCGAATTAAATTTGTCAAAAATTGTGGAAAGTGTAAAACAATCAAACCGAATGAACGCTAATTGTACAATGTCAGAGGCTTTCCGAAGGTCATAGCTTCAGTGCAAGTATTTGAAATAAATGGAAGGGCGGGTAGAGACTAAGACATTGATACATTAAGTTGCTCGCAGAGCTATCACATAAAGCAAAACACATGTATCCAGATCTTCGGGGATCAATTTTCAACCTGTGATTTCTTTTCCCCTACAGGTCTGTCCCCGTGTAGAAGACCCACCTGTTGTCAATTTTACGGTGTAATCGGTTTCAACAGACTGACACATTTCTTAAGATCTATGTCTACGCAAAGCAACTTTACGTGCGAAAGCGCGCGTGTGTGTGTGTGTGTGTGTGTGTGTGTGTGTGTGTGTGTGTGTGTGTGCGTGCGTGCGTGCGTGCGTGCGTGCGTGCGTGCGTGCGTGCGTGCGTGCGTGCGAGCGAGTGCGTGCGTGCGTGCGTGCGTGCGTGCGTGCGTGCGTGCGTGCGTGCGTGCGTGCGTGCGTGCGTGCGTGCGTGCGTGCGTGCGTGCGTGCGTGCGTGCGTGCGTGCGTGCGTGCGTGCGTGTGTGTGGTGTGTGTGTGTGTGTGTGTGTGTGTGTGTGTGTGTGTGTGTGTATGTGTGTGTGTTTGTGTGTGTGTGTTTTCTCCAACAAATGATACGCTCGATATCCTCTTGCCACTAACAGACAGTAAGCAGACCTTATTAAGCTAGAGGATTGCAAAAGTACAAGTGTCATTTATTTGCAGTATGCAATAATACCTTATATCTAAAAATACAACACCTTCTCAGTCTTCTTCAACATTCATTTCGAGTCTTCTGTCTACTTACCTTCTCGGCGGCTCCCATCATCCACAGACAACTTTACCTTGTGCATTCCAAAGACCGTACAAAGACATTTGGAGCATGAGCTTTTTCATTCACTGCACTAAGACAATAAAAATCACCACCAAAAACTGTTCACCTCGTCAGATTTTGAAAAACGCATTTAAGAAAGCATTAAAAGCAAAGTTATTTCAGCTTTCATTTATACTGCATAAAATAACCACCCCAGCTTGATTGTTTTCTCTCCCTTCGTCAGAACGCATGCACATAGTTAACGGAACAATATGTTCAACACCGTCTGTGCTACTCTAGAAAATTGAATGTATGCGTTAGGTTGTCTTTCAGCGCATTTTTGAAAAGGTTATCTAATAGTGTAACGACAAAGAAATAGCTCTGATGGGAGTCGAACCGACGACCTCCGAGCCGGGAGTCCGCGACGCTGACCACTTCGTCACGGCGGCTGGTGGCTACAAGCCATGCTTCGGACAGCAAAAGGTATCTTGCTTTGAAAGCTGTATAGTACATGCACGTAGGAAAAATTCTGACTTCATTATCACTCGCAGAAGCCATCAGTTAATGACAGCCTCTAATCGCTGGGATAAGTGTAACAATCATTCCTGGGGTGTTTGCTGGAATCTTCAATCGTTCAATATTTCACATGAGCATTAAGCCACCTTCTTTTTTCGTCCTTGCTCCCTCTCAAGATTCCATCAGGGTCATCTCCAGTCAGTTCTCTGTGACTGTGTCGTAGGTTTTCGATTGTGTATAGAAAATGCACCAAACCAATGACTGATTCATAACAACATGTGATCCATTGACACGTTTGACTCTGAAACTCGTTGTTAACTGTGTCGGTTCTAATCCGTATGAGTAATTACCGCACTATCACAAGAACAAATTAGGAGGGCTCCGTGTTATGGTTACGTAAGAAAATGCTGTGTCCGTTCTCTGTCATTTCCTGCTTCAAAAGAAGCGTGCACTTAGCGTTCGGTGCGTGGCAAAACAAAACCTAAACAGGGTAAGTCTTTTCTTGTTGTAATCATCGTCGTCACCTTCGTCGTCGTTGTTGTTCATGTTGTTGTCGTCAATTTTGTTGTTGCTGGATGTTGTTTAACAACTTTTGAGGGGACAATCTGCTCAATGTCCTTTTTTTTTCTGTTTAATTCGTTTTTTCCACCTGAGCTCGCTCCGTCCCGTCCGTCCTCCCCCCCCCCCCTCTCTCTCTCTCTGTCTCTGTCTCTCTCTGTCTCTGTCTCTCTCTCTCTCTCTCTCTCTCTCTCTCTCTCTCTCCACACACACACACACACACACACACACACACACACACTCACTCACTCACACACACACACACACACACACACACACACACACACACACATACACACACACACACACACACACACACACACACACACACACACACACACACACACACACACACACACATACTCCTTCCAGTTTTTTACTGTTGTCAAATCACAAGCTGGATCGCATGGTCCCGATCATAAGACCTGCAAGCAATTTCGGCTCAACAGGATTTTACAGCGTGAACAATACGACAGCGAACCCCTATCTGATGGACTTCACAGACACTGCTTCCGGTGACGGAAAAGCCTCGTTTTGGGGGCGATACGCCCCCGCCCCCCCCCCCCCCCCCCCCCCCCCCCCCCCATCCACCGTGTCTCTCTATCGATTTGTTGTAATCTCCTTAGATCTTACTGGCTTTCAGCCACTTTCAAATTAATAATCTACCTCCTTTCCACCTCTCTCATAGCACTCAGCGGAGCGGTGGACCGATACAAAAAGGAACTATTTTCGTCGGAATGTCGTCTGCTGGAGAACTCTCCCGTTTACCCACTCCTTTTCCCTTTGAGTAAACGAGGGCGAAAATGTTGAAGCTATTACAAGGTTCTTCCTCAAATCGTTTTTCTCAGTAGCAGGTCAGAACTTTCAAAGATAAACTTGATCCCTATTTCGGTCCGTTCCAATGAATTGGTTTTTGATAAAACTCTTGGAAGCTTTTATACGGTTTCCTCTCTCCGTTGGATTTTGAAGCTGTCCCTGTGCTCTTGGAAATACCACAACATTATCGGTGCTGTTCTATATTAGACACCATGGGTGGACCGTCACAACCACTGTCAGCTGTGTCCACTGAGAAGTGTTCACCCAGGAAACAACAGTCGACTCTAAGCGCGATGCAGAACTCCAGCAGTTGTAACTGTTGTCAGTGGATTTAATATTTACTCTTTAACGTCTTGTTTTGTCCCGTCTCAGCTTCTCTTTTCCCCTTCCTCGGACTCGCTCCTTTTGAAATCTGGAAAGGACACTTCGAGAGAGGCTGGTAAATTTAGTGTTCGTTGCGTATGTCTGGTGATTCAGTACTTTTACATTGGTTTTCAAATTTTGATTTCTGTCTGCAGCCATCATTCTTTAAAACTTTCAGCAAAGATGTCAGGCTCTGACATTGTGATCTGGTCAAAATGAATTCCGCCTCTGCATTCTTTGGATTTTGTGGATGACCCAGAGAGGGATGAGTGGGTGGCAGAAAGAAAGGTGCTCTTTGGAGTCATCGTTAGGGTGAAAATACGCACTCTTGTTCTTCTTTCCTTTCCTAACCTCGTTTTCTTTTCGTGCGTATGGCAAAGGAGTGCGTTCATTGTTCATTTCCTGTCCTGCATGCTCGTCAGTCGGCCGTCAGCCCTCTGTCGGCCTTTGGTTCCAGTTTTCAGGCATGGTTTTTCATTCTCTGCTGAACTGGGGGCCATTGCACGCCTTTAGGTCAGTAACAGAAGTTGGAAAACACGGAAAAGATTGTACGCGCAGTTAATCATCTCGTTGTGGGCCTCTCCAGTTAGTAATGGTCACTATCGTTTATGTGCACTGGCTTTTTGTGAGTGCGTTTCCACGTACTGGGTCTCCCTTCCCCGACAGTTAGACCCCATCCTTTTACTCTCATCTCCAATTATTTCATATCCGTCCTCTCTCTCTCTCTCTCTCTCTCTCTCTCTCTCTCTCTCTCTCCTCTCTCTCTCTCTCTCTCTCTCTCTTCTCTCTCTATCTGTCTGTCTGTCTCTCTATCTCTC
>CM031604.1:65964421-65969421 GCA_018398815.1 Conus ventricosus
GAAGAGCTTTCAGCATGGGAATAAAGAGAGGTGGTTACTAGTATGTCATCTGTTTTAGCTGAACGCACATATACCCCTTCATCCTCGTCAGCTTCGTTGCTAGCTCTCCTGAGACAAGACACACACACGTGCCGACGCATTTGCACGCATGGGGCATGACCATGCTGGTGTTAGCATGTTATCATTATTATTATCATTATTATTATTATTATTATTATTATCATCATCATCATCATCATCATCATCATCATCATCATCTATTTATCATGAAGGCCACAGCAGCAACAGACATCTTATACTCTCTGTGAACACAACCTTTTTTTCCGAATTTGCCTTCTCAAGTTCGGAGAAAAATCAAGATTATCATGTTCAAAGATCCCATAACACAAGACACCCCCCTGGCAACACATGGCAACCGTTTCGCTGTCTGTTTTGCTAGGGAGAAGCGACTGCTTGAGGAGTACAGGTAACAAACTAAGAATGGAAATGTTCGACACAAGTGTAACTGAAAGCCGCACAGTGCAGTGACATTTCAAATACACTGTTCTAAAGATGCACACGCGCGCACATGCGCGTGCGTGCGTGCGTGCGTACACACACACACACACACATACACACACACACACACACACACACACACACACACACACACAACACACACACACACACACACACCACACCATACTCACTCACGCATACACAACCAGCACACCAAGACACATTGATCATGCTTCAACGGTCAGTGACGGAGATGGAAATGGAGCACAGATACACGTATCCATCTCTCTTGCGTGAATATTTCATCGTGGGCCAGCTCATTTCTCCTCATTGGCTGGCTAACACCGTGTTCCAGGCTGTTTAAGGGAGAAACTGGTCAACCAAAATGAACTATCGCATGGTGACTTTTTGTGTGTACATCCTCACCGCTTTCCAGGTGTTCTACGTTTCATTCAAGCAAAATGATATTCCATCGATTTTTTCACTCGCAACAAATCTTTTTAACGATTTTTCACTCTCACAATCTTTACTCTATTTCTCTCTCCCTCTCTTCTGACTCTCTCTCTCTCTCTCTCTCTCTCTCTCCTCTCTCTCTCTCTCTCTCTCCTCTCTCTCCTCTCTCCTCTCTCTCTCTCTCTCTCTCTCTCTCTCTCTCTCTCTCTCTCTCGCTCTCTCTCCTCCCCTCTCTCTCTCTCTCTCTCTCTCTCTCTCTCTCTCTCTCTCTCTCTCTCTCTCTCTCTCTCTCTCTCACTGGAAATGTTTCTCTCACAATGTAAGGTATAGATACAACGCATAAGAAACACTTTATTATCCCCCAAAACCGAAATTGCGTAAGGTGCAAATGTTTATCACACAAACACCATACACGGATAGAAGTATCATCAATTATGCATAAAACCAGTACTAAACATATTTATCAGCTGTAAGTGATAAAACACCACAAAGGGTTGGTCATTGATATACACACACACACATCATCATATCATCATCTGATATATACGGCTCCCAAGATTAATGCCATCAAAAGTAGAACCAAAGGTTAAGGAAGAAAAATGAAATACAAAAATATTATACATGCAGTGATAGCCCCTCCTCCTGGCCGGCTTTCCTCCACACTCACACGTCCGAAAGACCGACACACACCCCTGTCATTAACACAAACATATCACACACACACACACACACACACACACACACACACACACACACACACACACACACACACACACACACACATTCCTCCCAGTTGAATGCCTTCACCAAATGACCAGCAGAAGCACATGGTCAGCAGGACCTTATGGTGCCAATGTTACAACAGTCAACGCCCACCAATGGATTTCACAAGGGCTGCTTCCGGTGATGGCAGAGTCTCGTTTTCGGCGCGAGGCTTTCTTCCTGTGTCCCTCTATCGATTTCCTGTAGCCTCTTTATACTGGCTTTCAACCACTTTCAAAATAATAATGTGCCCTATTTTTCCCCTCTAAGAACGCTCATCGGTGTGATACAAAGAGGAACTATCTTCGTCAAAATGTCGTCTGCTAGATAAGACTCCGGCTCTTTCATTCTCCTTTCCCCTTGAGGAATCGGCGGTGAAAATGTTAAAGCCGTCACAGTGTTTTCCCTCTTATCTTTTCCCCTTTTCTTTGTTGTGGTCGCTGTTGTTGTTGTTGTTGTTGTTGTTGTTGTTGTTGTTGCTGTTGTTGTTTGACTGGTAGGCTGGGAATTTCAAAATGAACATGATCTTACTTGGGTCAGTTCTTATAAACTGGTTTTTAATAAAGGCCAATGTCTTGTCTGATTTCTCTCTCCATCGGATTTTAGTTCTCCCTCTGATTTTGAGACAGTACAAAATTGTTGGTGTGTTCTGTCTCAGAGACCATGGGGGACCGTCACAACCACTGCCAGCTGTGTCCACTGAGAAGTTCTCACCCAGGAGACAACAGTCGACTCAATGCTCAAACAGAGCTCGAACATTCCCATGCTGTCAGTGAAGGATTTGACATTTATGATTTGATGTCCTCTTTTACTCCGCTCTGCTCTTTTTTCCTCCACTCCTTTTCCCGGCCCCTCGTATTGAAGCCCCTGTCATTTCATAGAGGCTGAGTATTTGCATATTGAAGCCCCTGTCTTTTTCATAGAGGCTGAGTATTGCATATTGAAGCCCCCTGTCATTTCATAGAGGCTGAGTATTTGCATATTGAAGCCCCTGCCCATTTCATAGAGGCTGAGTATTTGCATATCCCCTCAATGTTTCGTTTTTCCCCCATCATTTTTTTTGTTTTTCGTTGAGCGTTTCTTTTTATCTCCTGTCTGAAAGAGACCACTTGATCCAAGTTCTAAACTCTAGGGTGGTTGCGCACTTCTGTGGATCAGTACTTTAACATTCATTTTCAGCTTTCACTTCGCCTTGCAGTCACACTTAAACGTTCATTTTCAGCTTTTCACTTCGCCTTGCAGTCATACTTAATGTTCATTTTCAGCTTTTCATCGCCTGCAGTCACACTTAAACGTTCATTTTCAGCTTTTCACTTCGCCTTGCAGTCATATTTTAAACATTCATTTTCACTTTTCACTTCCCCTTGCAGCCCACTTTAAACATTCTTTCAGCTTTTCCTTCCCTTGCAGTCATATTTTAACGTTCATTTTCAGCTTTTCACTCGCCTTGCAGTCATACTTGAACATTCTTTTCAGCTTTTCACTTCGCCTTCTGTTACTTTAACATCATTTTCCAGCTTTTCACTTCGCCTTGCAGTCAACTTTACTATTCTTTTCACTTTCCCCCGCCTTGCAGTCAACTTTACTATTCATTTCACTTTTCACTTCGCCTTGCAGTCATATTTTTACTATTCTTTTTCCCACTTCCACTTCGCCTTGCAGTCACCTTTAACGTTTTTCAGCTTTTTCACTTCGCCTGCAGTCTACTTAACTTTCATTTCAGCTTTTCACTTCCCCTTGCAGTCCCACTTTAACATTCATTTTCAGCTTTCACTTCGCCTTGCAGTCCCACTTTAACATTCTTTTTCACTTTTCACTTCGCCTTGCAGCCCCCTTTTAACTTTCATTTTCGCTTTTCACTTCCCCTTTTGCAGCCCACTTTAACATTCATTTTCACTTTTTCACTTCCCCTTGCAGTCATACTTTAACTTCATTTTCAGCTTTTCACTTCGCCTTGCAGTCCCACTTTAACATTCTTTTTCAGTTTTTCACTTCCCCTTGCATCATTTTTTTAACGTTCTTTTTCAGTTTTTTTCACTTCGCCTTGCGTCTACTTGAACATTCTTTTTTCAGCTTTTCACTTCGCCTTGCAGTGTTACTTTAACATTCATTTTCAGCTTTTCACTTCGCCTTGCAGTCATATTTTTACTATTCATTTTCAGCTTTCCACTTCGCCATGCAGTCATACTTTAATATTCATTTTCCAGCTTTTCATTTTCGCCTTGCAGTCATACTTTACTATTCATTTTCACTTTCCACTTCGCCTTGCAGTCAAAACTTTAATATTCATGTTCAGCTTTCCACTTCGCCTTGCAGTAAATACTTTAATATTCAGTTTCAGCTTTCACTTCGCCTTGCAGTGTTACTTTAACATTCAGTTTCGGCTTTTCCCTTCGCCTTGCAGTCATATTTAATATTCAGTTTCAGCTTTTCACTTCGCCTTGCAGTCACTCTACAGAAAACGTTTTTCAGCAAAGATGTCAGCCTCTAACTCTGCAATCCAGCCAGGGACGAACCCCGCCCCTGCAGTTCTATGGGAAACACTACATGACCCAGAGAAGGAGGAGTGGGCGGTGGAGGATGTTCTGGTACACGATTAGGGTCCAGATCCACTTTTTCCCGCTCATTTTTCTGTCTTAATAATTGCCCCGTTTCCTCTTCGTCTGTTGGGCAGAGGACTGCGTTATTGTCTTCCCGTTTCTGTCCTGCATGCTCGTCAGCAGCGCATTCTGGTGCCGTCGGCCCCAGGTATTCAGGCATAGGTTTTCATTCTGTGATAAACTCGGGGCCTTTGTTTAGCCTTTTAGGTCAGTAATAGAAGCTGGGAAGCCCGGAGAAGACTGCACGCAGGGGTCCCCCCATTTTAATTATGTGCTAAAGCGCCTCTCCATTATGACGGTGACCACTGCTTTTGTGTGCACTGGCTTTTTCTGTGTGCCCTCCACAATCAGCCTACGTCCTTTGCATTTATATCGCTGACCATTCATTCCCAAATTTCCCCAAAACCCCCGCCTCTCTCTCTCCCTCTGTGTTGTGTGTGTGTGTGTTTTGTGTGTGTGGTGTGTGTGTGTGTGTGTGTGTGTGTGTGTGTGTTGTGTGTGTGTGTGTGTGTTGTTTCTTGGGGCCCGTCTACATCCCGCATGCATTTCTCCGCCGGGTCTCAGTTTCTCCTAACAACAGTTGCCTCTTTATCTACCTTGACAGTGAATGTGTGTGAGTGTGTGTATTTATACGATTGTAAGAATGTATGAATGTATAAATGAGTGTGTGTGTGTGTATGGTGTGTG
>CM031604.1:65971921-65986921 GCA_018398815.1 Conus ventricosus
GCACGCACGCACGCACTCACACACACACACACACACATACACACACACACGCGCGCGCGCGCGCGCGCGCGCGGACCAGCCATCCCTCCTCCAACACTCTGACATATCACGCTGTATGTGCAGGCTGTTTATCTTGCTTCGCCCCCTGTCCGTTGCTGATGATGAGGGGACAGAATCTTCATGACAGGCAGGGCTGGAAATTCCTTTCAGGATCCAAGCAGGCTTACTCTTGTCTCCCGAAACGGCAACGGGGAATGCATCACTGAAGTCGTCTTCAAAGACATTGCGCTTTTCATAGAAAGGAACGGAGTGCTGCGATAATAAAAGGTGCTGGTGTGTAGAGTGTGTGTATGTATGGGGGGGGGGGGGGGGTGGGTGGGGGCTAGGATGGTCAGGTTTACTGGCTTTGAGGTTTCTACCTATGAGCCAGAGAATGCCGAGGGCTTTTCATATCAGTTAGAGGACGTTACAGTGTTTCGTGAACAGGGACAAAAACGATGGCTGAACAGAATTCTGAAAGATTTTCTCTTTAAACTCTCACCCTTTCATACATTTCAGTGGATAAAACAGAAAGCTCAATTACAATGTATACTGGTTAAACTGTTCCTCTCTCTTTTTCTTTCTGTCTCTGTCTCTTGTACCTATAATTGTTGTCACACATGTCGCACTATGTGATTTTGTCCAGTTCTGTTCACTGTCTTGATGGTGCATAGTGTGGCACATCCTGGTGTCTTCAAAACAAGTTCCCACACAGAGCGCCTCATAGTCTGTGAGCAACATGCCCGCTTTCAGGGAACCCTGCCAGTATCTTCCCCTTCCTGTCACTTTCTTTGACCTTGACTCTGTCATAGTCTATCCTTCTTTGGCATCACCTGCTTTCTCACAGTCTGATCTGTTGTCACCATCTTCCATAGTTATTTTTGCCATTGTGGTCTTGAAACGTTTTTGTGTGTGTGTGTGTGTGTTGTTGTTCTTCTTTTTTGTCACAATTTATACCATAGCCAGCTTTTCCGGTTGAATCTGGCGATTAGACAGTGGAATTGTACCTATTGTCCACAGCGGCCTCTAAATGTCTGTGCTGTGGCGTCTGTTTACCAACGTGCTTTTCAACGTAATAGTTGGGTAGGTAGGTAGGTAGGTCGGGAGGGAGGGAGTGAAGGAGAGTAGGAAGTGGGTAGGTAAGTATTTAGTTCCTTAATCATTCATTCATTCATTCATTCAATAATTCATTCATTCATTCATTCATTCATTCACTCATTCATTCATTCATTCATTTTTCAACGGCTCTTCCTACCATTCAAAAGCGTTACAATTTTTGGTGATAGGGACCGGAAATGACGGTTCAACATAAATCAGCCCTTAATAGTAACATTCAACTCGTTGGTATTGAAGATGAAGTGAATTTGAATCAGAAATAAGCCACATCTTCATCTGTTGCCTACCTGAAGCCAGCCTGTGACCACGAACAACCCTGAACTGGTACATGACTGCCATAGGACGCGTTGAACTTAGTGCTGGATAGACGTCATATTCCAGACCACTTTCCATTCATGGCGTAAAGCAAACTGGACCATTTTGTTTGTGAGAATTTATCATTTAGCATCTGTCGTTAATATCAGTCATGGACACAATTTTTCAGATAAAATGTTGAGATAAAGGACCTAGAAATGTATGTTTGGTATCATTTTTTGAAATGCTTCTTATTTCTGCTTTTATCGTGTGGCGTAGTGTCTACAGAGCTGCTTGAGGGGCTAGCTGTTGGGAGGAAGGGTGGAGGAAGGCTTGGGGAAAGTCTTCTACCTTCGGAAGATGTCACGACAAAAGATATATGGCACGTGCCCCAAAGAGCTTTCAGCGTGCGAATAAAGAGAAGTGGTGAACGGTATGTCACTGCTTGGCTGAACACGTCCATCCTTTCATGATGAAACATGTCAAATGAAACATGTCATGCTTTGAGATTACACGATTCAAGACACTCTCCAGTTACCGTGGCAACGTACGCTTTGCCTCTGTTTTGTCAAGAAGAAGCGACTGCTCGACGAAAAATCCATGTTTCCAAAATACAAATCATTATGTTAATGTGCCTCTCTCTCTCTCTCTCTCTCTCTCTCTTCTCTCTCTCTCTCTCTCTCTCTCTCTCTCTCTCTCTCTCTCTCTCTCTCTCTCTCTCTCTCTCTCGTGCAGAACGAAAAGCGTTGTTGTTGTTGTTGTTTTTTCATAATAGTTTTTAAGCAGTATTCTTTTCTGTTTAGGCCTGCCACAATAACACATGGCCATTCCTGACCTTTGGGCATCGCACCGTGGATGGCGATCCACCAGGCACAAAGACCATACGGTGAGAACAATGCACCAGGAATACCCAATGTACGCGCACACTTCGTCACCTCACCAGCCTCTGGACAAGACAACATTCAAAGCAGATAAGACGAGCTGAGATTGGTGAGCAGTGTCGTGTGCCAGTCTGTCAGTTTCATTTTCGTTAAAAAAAAATAAACAAGAAGTCATGGAAAAGCAGAACTTCTAAACATTTCCTAGGTCGTCATTATATGACTTCACAGAGTTAGGAGAGGGGAGGTGGGGGCGGCAGAAGGGGAGAAAAAGACGATACAATGTCAGTAATTACACCCTTCACTAACGGCACAAACTGTTGAAATCCTATCCTGTGAACAGAACCCTTTGCTACGAAAGGCTGGAGTCCACTTTCGCCTCCTTGGGTTCAACTGATCGGTAGAACCCACATTAGATGTTTCTCTGACCCCTGTTCTGTGCCCCTTCAGTGGCCTTGCATCCTCGCCGCTCATTCCCACCCTGCATTCCCAGCTCAAGGCTGGCCCACCCCGCCGCAGCCGTGGCATTGCTGTAGCGGTCAACATCACGGCGTCAAGACGCTACCCGCCAGAGGAGACACTGCACTGCTGCCGAGTCACTTCGGTGGCGTTCTGTGGCGCCTGTACTGATCCAGCATACACAAGACACCACCTACTGAACCCCCTACTGACGACAATAACTGCTTAGTCGCCGAGCCAGCGTGAGTGAGCTTTCCATCTGGAGGGCGCCACCACGTCCGTCCATTGACAGTCGGTCCGTCCAGTGAATGTACTAATACCGGTGAGACCGACAAAACCAAATCAAGGCCACTGACGTGGAGAGCACATCAACACTGAGGTCACCATGAGAGCAGGGCATGAAGGAACACAGAATTCGAGACATGTTTCTTAATGCTGATCAATGAGGATGAAGACGATGACGATGACGCTAAGGATTTCCATTCCAGTCTAAGACTGCGTGACAAGCTTCCACTCTGTGCTTACTTTCATAAATATATCCCTGCGTCAACCAGGCCCAAGAGATACAGACACCTGCAGTGTGGGTCAGGAAATTTGAGCAAGACTCTCAGAGACGCATCCATTAAGTGGATGAAACTCGATTGTGTGGTCCCAGTCTTCCCAACTGACCTGTAGCAAACTTAACTCTGGTAGGAGCTGACTGGGGCTGAAAAATCCCCTAAATAAATGGCTCTGATGGGTATCGAAATCACGACCTCCCAGCTGGGAGTCTGCGACGCTAACCACTTCGCCCCACTTTGCTAGTAACCTACCTTAGTTATAGTGGCACACACACACACACACACACACACACACACACACACACACACACACACATACACACACACAATCAGCAGGTTACACATCGAAAATCATTCACCATCTCTTCAAGGGTCAGAGGTGCAGATGGCAGACATGTTTCGCTCTCTGTTGCGTGACCATTTCATCAGTAGACCAGCTCATCTTCCCTCTTTGGCTGGCAAATACCCTGTTCCAGGCTGTTTAAACGCGGATGGAGAGGGGGAACTGGCCAAGCACATGAGCTATCATACGACGCCTTTTATTCTTCTTTTTTTTCTACGTTTTCGGCTTCGTACTTTTCTTCATGAAGTGTTTCCGGTTTCATTTTAGGGCAAATCAACCGTCATCGATTTTTCGATGAATGCAACCAACACTTTTCAAAAATCTCTCTCTCTCTCTCTCTCTCTCTCTCTCTCTCTCTCTCTCTCTCTCTCTCTCTCCTCTCTCTCTGGTCAAAAACCGAAGAGATATTTTCCATCACTATGTCTTTTTCGATTTTGTCCACGTCGCTTTCCTGCTTAGTTTCTTACTAGCTTTCTTTTTCGTTTTATAACCTCTTACTTCTTATTTGCTCTCCAGCGAACATTTTGAGAAGGAATGTATGCTCTACAGCTCGTTTATTCAATCTATTTGATGTTCTGGGGTCCTGAATGTCAACAAATAAACGTGAGTGCTTGTGTGCGATTACACGCGCGCGCGCGCGTGCCACCTGCCAGCGACCTGACAGCTGGATGTTGGCGACGCTAACCACATCAGCATGGCGGCTGGCTGCTGGTGCTCATTTTGTCAGAAGCTTCATACAGTTACGCTGGCATGCACGCTCTTTTCGTAAATACAGAAAAGGTAGCACGCCAGAAGGACGGAGGCAGACATTGTGATAAACAAGAAACAGATGAATAAACAGACAGGCAGACAGACAGCCACAGAGACAGACAATACGGGCGTACTAAAAAAAACTCTATCAGACAGAGACCTGTACCCTCTTTGTTCTAGCTGCCAGCGGACCACGTCAGGTAGCCCTCACCAGGATGAAGACACGCTCCCTGGAAATGAACGACATCGTCATCCCCTGCCTCCAAAGACAAATCTTCTCTCCTCTGACAGGCTGGAAAGGGTCGGATCAAAGATTGGGGTAAAGAAACCCTTTAGGTCGCCGGCTTTCGCCTGAGCGGCAGCCCTTATTTGATCCAGATAGACAGACAGATAGATGGCCCACACGCGTCGGTTTCGTTGTCAGGTGATCACCAAAATAGCCCCGGATTTGTAAAACTTTTCTTTTTAGGGTGGGAGTGGGAGGATTAGTGTCTTCTGGTAGAAATCGACAGAGTGCACATGTGTGTGTGTGTGTGTGTGTGTGTGTGTGTGTGTGTGTGTGTGTGTGTGTGTGTGTGTGTGTGTGTGTGTGTGTGTGTTTAGGTGTGTGTGTGTGTGTGTGTGCGAGCGCGCGTGTGTGCGTGCGTGCGTGCATGCGTGCGTGCGTGTGTGCGTGCGTGCGTGCGTGTGTGCGTGCGTGCGTGCGTGTGTGTGTGTGTGTGTGTGTGTGTGTGTGTGTGTGTGTGTGTGTGTGTGTGTGTGTGTGTGTGCGCGCGTGCGTGCGTGCGTGCGTGCGTGCGTGCGTGCGTGTGTGCGTGTGTGTGTGTGTGTGTGTGTGTGTGTGTGTGTGTGTGTGTGTGCCCATAGATTAATGGACGTAAAGGCTGTAAGCTGTTGGAGGTTCACAATGTTTTAGGTCACGGCCTTGTGGAGGTCAGAGCCCAGCGCTCTCCTTCAGCCAGTTTTACCTTCCCTGAACTGAAGCAGGGCTCAAGTTACTGCTGGGTGGGTAAACAGGTTTTGAAAACGTAAAACTCCGGCCCCACCTGGGCTTTGAACCAGAGAACTTACGACTCTGAACCCGTGTGAGTGATTAAAAAAAAACGACAGCAAGAACCTTCCGTCTTCCTGTAGGTCTATATCACATTGCACCACATCATTGTGAAAACAGTCGTCCAAATTTATAGGCCTAACTTGTTCTCGGGAAACCTCTTTTGATCAAATGCACATACACAAACACACATACACACACATGCACGCGCGCGTGCGCGTACACACACGTGCACACATACACAGGCGAGCGCGCATGAGTACAAATACACACACACACACACACACACACACACACACACACACACACACACACACACACACACACACACACGAACTCGTCACAGAAGCTCAGTCAATGAAGCATACGAAAAAGCCTGTTTAATATGTCATCGTACACATTCCTCTGATAACGAATAAGAACAGAACGAGTCTCTGTCTCCAAATCATTATTATCATTATTATCAATACTTACATAGCGCCTATTCTCGGCTAGAGACCAAGCTCTAAGCGCTTTTCAATCCACACTCGTTTGCACAACGGGCTGCCTACCTGGGTAGTGCCGACTGATGAGCTGCCAGCCGGGTTTGGCCGTAGCAACGATCGATCTTTGATGAGACAGACAGACAGGAGGCCTACACGCTTCAGTCTCATCGTCAAGTTGAAACTGAAATAGCTCAGGATTTGTGAAACTTTTCTTGTCAGGCACTGGCCGGAGGATTAGTGTGTCTACTAATAGAAATCGACAGTGAGTGAGTGAGTGTGTGTGTGTGTGTGTGTGTGTGTGTGTGTGTGTGTGTGTGTGTGTGTGTGTGTGTGTGTGTGTGTGTGTCTGTGTCTGTGTGTGTGTGTGTGTGTGCGCGCGCACGCGCGCATGTTATGTATATGTCTGCGTAAATGCACGTGTCTACGCGCGTGGGTGTGTGGATGCGCATGTGTGCGCACGCCTTTTTCGTCAATGTCTGTGACTGGATTAAAATGAAAAAGAGACCATTATCTAATGGACGCAAAGGCTGTGACCTGTTCAAGGCTCACCGTATCTAAGGCATGGCATGATGGAAGGCGGAGCCCATACCCTCCTACCGCCGCCTTACCCTTCCCCGCTGTGCCGAATCAGGTCCCACTTTAATGCTGGGTGGAGAGAAAGGTTTTTGAACCCACCAAAAACCCGGCGCCATGAGGGCTGGAACTCACGACTTCAACCATGTGACTGTAATCCCCTTTGAGTGTCAGAATCAAGAACAAGGATCCCACGTCGGCGCGGCGCGGCCCGTCTATTACATGTAACAGCAAGAGAATTATCAATGTACCTTTTTGCTTCAAGAAACATTCATATACATTAACCGAGAGACAGACAGCGAGAGAGAAAGAGGGAGAGACAGACAGACAGACAGAGACAGACACAGGGACGAAGAAAGTGGGGTGTATACATACATAAATAAATAAAGACCTGGGTAGACAGGCTGCTGGACAAGACTCAGCAGATGCCTAACCTGACCATGAATACAACGAACTGGTCGGCCCTGAACTTATGTGTTTGCATGCCTCTGACAGATAAAGATTAATAGAAGCATTCTGCCCTTCCCCATCCCTCCTTCCTCTGTATCCCTGCGCCCCCCCCCCCCCCCCCGCACCCTCACCCCCCCCCCCCCAAAAAAAAAGAAAAAATTACCCTGGAATACCCCCCCCCCCCCCTCCTCCCTCTACAGCCACCAAGTCCAACTTAAATCTTTCATTTCAACGTACGTGTCTCGACACTTCTTATGCTCACAAACCTTCATCAATTCCCGCCTGTAGCTTGTTTATGCCACCTGTCATCGAAGGTTATCTGCCAAAGCATCTCTCACCCCACAAACCAAATCTGTTAAGAGATCCATGCTTCCAAAACATAAGTCCTTGCCAAAGGCTAACGATGAAGACATGGATTCCAGCACTGCCCTTGGAGGTCCTCTCAGATGTTTATCAGAACGTCTACCATCTGCTTCACCCCAGCAGGACGTCCGTGTGTTGGAATCTCTCCATCCCCCTCGGTGTTGGACGTTTGAAGGTCAGATATGTTTCGTCAAGATGACTCGCTCTGTGGTAAAGGAGAAGCATCTTTGGTCTTGATTGACCTCACCATGATCTGATCTGGGCGGGCAGGCCTACCGCATTTGGACTCCAACCAGTGTTGTGCGAGAAACTGTGTGTGAGAGCCTGTTTGGATAGGATAGCGCAGAGCCGATGTCTCGCTTGCTGGAAACGTGACATCCAACACTTAGCCATTTTTTCAAGGTGTGGTGCGAATCCAGAGACTGGGAGACTGGTTCATTTTCAGAGGAAACTGTATGGTAAAATGAACACGCTTTCCAGCCTGGTCCGTTTGCTGAACTTCTACAAGGAGTGTGTGTGTGTGTGTGTGTGTGTGTGTGTGTGTGTGTGTGTGTGTGTGTGTGTGTGTGTGTGTGCGTGCCTGCGTGCGTGCCTGCGTGTGTGTGTGTGTGTGTGTGTGTGTGTGTGTGTGTGTGTGTGTGTGTGTGTGTGTGTGTGTGTGTGTGTGTGTTGTGTCTGTGTGTCTGTGTGCGTGTGTATGTGTGTGTGTGAGCACGCGCATGCGCACATGCATTGTGTGACTGTGTGATGTGTGTGTGTGTGTGTGTGTGTGTGTGTGTGTGTGTGTGTGTGTGTGTGTGTTTGTTTGTGTGTGTGTGTGCGTGTGTATGTGTGTGTGAGCACGCGCATGCGCACATGCATTGTGTGACTCTGTTGTGTGTGTGTGTGGTGTGTGTGTGTGTGTGTGTGTGTGTGTGTGTGTGTGTGTGTGTGTGTTGTGTGTGTGGTGTGTGTGTGCGTGCGCGCGCACGTGCGTTCTTTCTTACATGCATGTGCAATTATTTTATCTCTTAAACACAAAAAGTAAAACGTTTGTTCCATGAACAAAACTAGCAAGTTTTCCGTGAGTTTATATCTACAGATGGATGTTCATGTTCTTTGGCAGAGAGAAAGAGAGAGGACTGGGTGTTATAGGAGTAGATCAGCATGCTACAAGACAGATAATGTAAGAAAGGGAGAGGGGATAGAGGGTGACTGGTGAACGTGAAAAGACAGAGACAGGCGGAGTTATTACAGAGACTGACAGATCGACAAACTACAAGACACAGATCTCATTCTTCAGTCCCCTCTGCTCCGCCTGGCCCAGACACTGATGCTTTGAAGTATTCATATGCATGCAGGTATGTAGACATGGTGTTGTGTGTGTGTGTGTGTGTGTGTGTGTGTGTGTGTGTGTGTGTGTGGTGTGTGTGTGTGTGTGTGTGTGTGTGTGTGCTATTGTCTGTCTGTGTCTGTCTGTCTCTCGGTGTGTATGTTTTGTGTCTGTGTGTTTATGCGTACATGTGTGTATTATGTGTACATTGATGTATTATGGTGCGCATGCAAACATCTGAGTATACTGGTGTGCATTTAGGCATTTGTGTGTTCTGCATGCAGAAATTTGTATTGTAGTGCATGCACACATATTGCCGATTTCTACACATGTAGGTGTATGTGTGAAGATATACACAGGCATCTGAGTTTTCATCTCTGTGGTAAACGACAGTGAGATAAACGAAAACAGGCGACGAGAAAACGATCGAGAGACAAAGACAGACAATAGACAGAGAGAAACAAAAGACAGAGACAGACAGAAGCAAAAAGACAAAGACAGAGAGAGACAGGCACACACACACACACACACACACACACACACACACACACACACACACACACACACACACATCTGCAGATTACACATCGAGCGACATTCACAATCTTTTCAACGGTCAATGGGGGAGATTGAAGAGGAGCAAGACGCACATTTCGACCTCTCTGGCGTGAATATTTCATCTGGGGCCAGCTCATCTCTCCTCTTTGGCTGGCTAATTCCCTGTCTCATGGTGTTTCAGGGGGAAATTGGCCAACAACATGAGCTACCTATTTTCCTTTTTTTACATTTTCGGTTCTTCGCTTCACGAAGTTTTCCAAATTTCCATTCAAGGAAAAAAAATCCATAATTGATTGTTTGCTCAACGGAAGAAATGTTCGAAGTCTTATTCTCTCTCTCTCTCTCTCTCTCTCTCTCTCTCTCTCTCTCTCTCTCTCTCTCTCTCTCTCTCTCTCTCTCAGAGGGGAGAAAAAACTGTAAAGATATTGACCTTCATTATGTTTTCCTCCATTTTTTTGCTGATCAGTAGTTTCTCACCTGTATTCTTCTGTCGTTTCTAGCCTCTTACTTCTTATCTTCTTTTCTAGTTGGCGCTCTAAGAAGTGAAATATGTTTCACAGCTTGTTTACTCAGTTCGTCTGATGTTCTGGAGTCATGGATATCAACAAACATACACGAGTGCTCATGTCCAATCACACACACACACACACACACACACACACACACACACACACACACACACACACACACACACACACACACACACACGCACGCACGCACGCACGCACGCACATATTGATTGATTGAATTTTAGATAAGTTAGTAGATCAGTAGATTTCGGTCCTACGCGTCTCCCCCCCCCCCCCCCCCCCCTCTCTCTCTCTCTCTCTCTCTCTCCTCTCTCTCTCCTCTCTTTCTCTCTCTCTTTAAGAGATCTCATTAACTTTAGAGATATTGATCTTCATTCTCTCTCTCTCTCTCTCTCTCTCTCTCTCTCTCTCTCTCTCTCTCAATCTATCTATCTATCTAAACATGGTCGTTTTTCTGGTGGAGTTGTGTGTCTTATTAAGAGAATGTATGCTCCATTTGTTCGATCTATTGACGTAGATTACTCTAATATTATTGTTTTTCTTATTGACAAAGCTCTATTAGGTACCATGAGAGATATATTGTACATGTGTGCATATGTTCCGCCTGAGGGGTCACCATTTTATTCTTTTTTTGACGTAAACAATGGCATTGGTCTTCTGGAAGAATGCTTAGCAGATTGTTCAGTAGCATTTCATGATGTATACATTGTATTGTCGGGAGATTTCAACAGTCGAACTGCTGATATAAACGTTGAAGATTTTTGTAGTGAAAATTTTATTTACTCATTAAAAACAAGCAGTTCGATCAGCAAAAGGAATTCTCAAGACAAAGTGCTGAATAAATATGGTAAGCTTATGTTGAATTTATGTACTACATTTGATTTACGTATTCTGAATGGTGCATGTAATGGCGACCACTATGGTTGCTACACATACATCTCAGATTCAGGCAGTAGTGTGAATGATTACTTTTTCATGTCAAATGACTTGTTTGCCATATTTGAATCCTTACTTTTTCATGTCAAATGACTTGTTTGCCATATTTGAATCCTTGTGTGAACTCAATATTCATGATATGTTTCATTCAGATCATATGCCACTTGAATTACACTTAAAGTTTTCGGAAGAGCATGGCAGTATGAAATCTCCCAGATGTGAAGCAAACATTAAATAGGATAGTCTGGAACAATGATGCAGCGCCAGTGTTTATTAATTCAATGCACTCTGAGGAATCTCGTAGAACATTAGAACTGGCTGTACGTTTAATCGACTATGATATTGACAAAGCTTTGTCTACTTTTAATGATTGTATTAAGCGATGCGCTAAATGCATGAATAAGCAGATCAGCACTGGTGACAATGATAAATCAGATGACTGGTACGATCATGAATGTAAAACAATAAAGAAAAATTTAAGAAAGCTTTACATAACAGCCCGTCGAACAGGAGATCATGAAGACGAAAATGCTTTTTGCATTGCACGTAGAGAGTATAAGCATCTGTTAAAACGCAAAGAGAATGATTTTCATAAGTCGTTGTTAAATGAATTGTTATCTTCTGTGAATAATCAAAAGCAATTTTGGGAAAATGTAAATAAAATTTCATGTAAAAGAAAACACATTAGTAATAATATCACTCTGGATGACTGGTTTCAACACTTTAAAAATTTACTCGAAAAAGAAAGTGAAGCAGATGATGACGAATTTAATGCTGATGATAATGATAGTTATTTTAATCGACCAATTTCAAAAGAGGAAGTTCTTTTAGCAATTAGAAAGATTAAAATGAAAAAAGCTGCTGGACCGGATGGAATAATTGGAGAGTTTGTTAAAAAATGCAGGTGATTGTGTTGCAGATTTCTTTGTCATATTCTTTAATGCTTTGTTTCAGAAAGGTATATTCCCTAACACATGGACAGAAAGTATTGTATTTCCTCTGTACAAAAAAGGTGATGTCAACAATCCTAACAATTACAGGGGCATTTCGCTATGCAATATTAGTAGTAAAATTTATAGTACAGTTATTAATCATCGTTTACAAGAGTGGGTTGAAGAAAATAACATTACTGGGGAATACCAAGCAGGGTTCAAAAAGAATTATTCGACTATTGATCACATGTTTACTTTGTTAGCTCTTGTTCAAAAACAGTTCTCTTTTGACAGAAAATTATATGTTGCATTTATTGATTTTGAAAAAGCTTTTGATACTATAAACAGGAAAATTCTTTGGTCAGTTCTAGTAAAAAATGGTATAAGTGGTAATCTATACCATTGCATTAAAAGTATGTATAATAATGTTAAAGTTAAGGTACGGTGTGGTTATAAATTAACTGATTTTATCAAGTGCACTTATGGTGTTAAACAAGGTGATGTGTGCAGTCCGGTTTTATTTTCTTTGTTTATTAATGAACTTGCCATAGAAATAATTCAAAATGGTGAACATGGTGCAATGTTTACAATCGACTATTTTGAGCTCTTTATCTTACTACTCGCAGATGATGTTGTACTGTTATCAGAGACAATTATTGGTTTGCAAACCCAGTTAAATAGTTTACAACGCGCAGCTTATTCTCTTGATTTGAAAGTGGATTTAAATAAGAGCAATATAATTGTGTTCAGAAAAGGTGGTTATTTAGCAGCAAGAAAGCATTGGACGTATAACCATGCTGTGATGCCTGTGGTAAATGCTTATAAATACTTGGGTATATTGTTTTCAACAAAACTCAGCTTCACATTAGCATGCAATGACCTGGTAAGTAAAGCAAAGAAAGCTCTGCTTTGCATTATGAGAAAACTTCATGTTTTGAAGAATTCTAGTTTATATTTGTTGTTGAAGTTATTTGATTCCCAGGTTCAGCCCATTGCTCAGTATGGTGCAGAACTTTGGGGACTAGACGTTGCAGCCCGTCAATGCGAAAAAGTACATCTTTTGCCTTAAAGAAATTTTTAGGAGTCGAAATGCGAACACCCAATGACCTTGTCTATGGAGAGACCAATAGATATCCTATTTACATAAATTCTGTATTAAGCTGTATTCGATACTGGTTAAAATTAACTAAAATGAATGATTATAGATTACCACGGAAAGCTTATGTGATGTTATATGACCTAGATGTAAGAGATAAAAGAAACTGGGTGTCAAATATCCGTAGTCAGTTATACAAATTTGGATTTGGTTATGTTTCGATGAACCAAGGTGTGCAGAATGATAGATTATTTCTTTGTGAATTTAAAGAAAGATTGATTGCGTGCAGGTGGCAAGAATGGGACGCTCACGTCAAAAATAGCGATAGATTTACCATGTATCGGACATTTTGTACAGATCACGATGTCAAACTTTATCTGCAAATGGATTTAGGCAAACACTTGAAGTTAATTATGACCAAATTTCGACTTGGAATTTCAGATATTGCACAGCACAGGTATCGCTACTGTAAACATGCTGGAATGGATCTGACTTGTCCACTTTGCAATGATGGAAAAGAAGACGAGTTGCATTTTGTTTTATGCTGCTGCAAGTTATCTAGTCTAAGAGCGCAATATATACCAGTTAAGTTTTTCAGGGATCCTTGTCAATTTCGGTTAAGTCTGCTTATGGCATCTCAAAATGAAAGTGTAGTCATAAATCTCTCAATTTACTTGTTCAAGGCATTTCAATTTCGATCAGTTATGACTTCGTGAATGAGAATTTCATCCAGTCTTTGATGTGTTATGTAATGTTCATACATTGTTGTTACTTTTCTCCATACCCCCCTTCATAAGGGGCAATGGCCTTTATATGAAGTAAACCATCTGAGTTCTGAGTTCTGAGTTCTGAGTTCTATCTATCTATCTAATTATCAATCTCTTTAAGAGATCTCATGAACTTTAAAGATATTGATCTTCATTTTCTCTCTCTCTCTCTCTCTCTCTCTCTCTCTCTCTCTCTCTCTCTCTCTCTCTCTCTCTCTCTCTCTCTCTAAGAGATCTCACGAACGTTAGAGATATTGATCTTCATTATGCCTTTTTATCCCCCTCTCTCTCTCTCTCTCTCTCTCTCTCTCTCTCTCTCTCTCTCTCTCTCTCTCTCTCTCTCTTTTCTCTCTGTAAGAGAAGTCAAAAACTTTAGAGATATTGATCTTCATTATGTCTCTCTCTCTCTCTCTCTCTCTCTCTCTCTCTCTCTCTCTCTCTCTCTCTCTCTCTCTCTCTCTCTGTGTTAGAGAAGTCAAAAACTTTAGAGATATTGATATTCATTATGTCTTCTTTCAATATTTTCACCGTTGTATACTTCATCAGTTCCTTACGTGTTTCATCTTTCGTTTTCTAGCCTGTTACTTCTTGATTTGGTTTCCAGCAAAAACTTTCCGAAGAAATATACGGTTTTACAGATTGTTACAGATTGTTTGTCGAATTTGCTTAACATTCTGGTCATGGATATCAACAAACATGCGCGAGTGCTCAGGTAGATCAGGATGGCACAGGATAAGCACCTTTTCCCACTGTTAGTCTCTGTCAGAGTCCCTTGAGTCCATGCAGGTCACAAAGCGCTTCCGGAAACCACGGTCACCGCGCAGCCAGCGAGGCGTTCAGTGGGCTGGGCCGCCCTCTAAAGTAACCACATATGTCCGGTGTAACGAAAAGTTTTAACTCCCCGAATGGTTTAACTCCCAGGGAGTTAAACAATTCATATGTAAATTTTAACTCCCTCGGACTTAAACTAGAATGACTCCCACCCTGTGCCAAAATAACTCCACTCAGTAAAACTTCAAAATGTTCTAAAATCGTTTTTGTACAAGTCTCAACAAATTCTTGAAACATTAAGGGGGGAGTCATTTTGTACATATATCAGACTTAACTCCCACCCTGTAACAGAATGACCCCCATGGGAGTTAGTACAGATTAACTCCCGGGAGTTAATCCAGGCGTGTAAAAGTTTAACTCCCTGCCCACTAAGGGGAGTCTGTTTTTCACAGTTTAGAATAACTCCCCTGGGAGTTAATGTGTACACGTGTTTTCTGACTCCCAGGGAGTTACTTTGTAACAGAGGGGGAGTTAATCTGATCATGACTAAGATGACTCCCCACCCACCTATTCCCAGGTGTCTTTCGGTAAGAGAATGGAGAAGGGGATTTAATGTTCATAATCATCATCATCATAGGGAAAGGAAATGTCCGTGTACATATTCATGTGCTCATCTATGCATGTCCTTGATATTTTACTATGCCTTTTTGTATATAATCTGTATGTAAAGTCTGTAT
>CM031604.1:65999421-66029421 GCA_018398815.1 Conus ventricosus
GTTTCCGATTTGCTGTCATTTCTTTGGCGTTGACGTTTTCACACTTTTATCTTTCCTTAACATTAACCATTTTGTCCTACTTTTGTCCTTCCAATCCTCAGCAACTTTTACTTGTGCCATTGTTGCCCATTGTTGCCCATTGTTGCCCATTGTTGCCCATTCGTCTGTGTTTCTTCTAAGTAGTTCTTTACATTCTTTTCTTATTACAATTTAAGCCATGCAAGCTTTTTCAGTTGTAATTAGGCGAGTAGGTAGTGACACAGTACACACTGTTCAGAATGGGTATTCATGTACTGATTCGTTTATTTTCCAATGGCGCTCCCTACAAATCAGACGCATCACTGTTTTGGTCAAAAGTGACCAGAACTGGGTGGCTAAATATCATTAGGCCTTCAATGCAACATTCTTTTTGTTTACATCAAAGATGAAATGAGTGGATCTGATATGGAAAAAGCTGAATTAGGAACGAGATTGTATGAACTTTTTTTTGCATTTATGCCTCTATCATTATGAAAAGAAATTAAGAGACACGTTTGAGTGTGCGATTCACCAAAGTTTGTAAAGTTCCTTCTGATTGGTAGACAAAGCCATCGGACTTCGTCTGTTGCAGACCAAAAACCAACACTTTCCATTACGCGCAATCCTCACCTCGCACACGACTACCGCGGGACGTGTTTGAGTCCATTCTGGATGAACTTAACATTCAATTCTACTTTCCACGTATGATAAAGCAAACCCACTATTTAGCTGCCACTATTTTTGTTGTTACTTTGGATTATTTCCGATTTAGCATATGTTGCTAGTATCCCTCGTGTACAAAGGTTTGGGATAACGAAATTAGAAATGTATGTTTGGTGACATTTGTGGAGATATTCTCCATTTTGCTTTCGTTATAAGGTGCTGTGACTAAGAACTGCTGTTTTGGGGGGTCTAAACGGAGGAAAGGATTGGGCCAAGACAAAACAATCCCCCAGCAAAGATGTCACTGCCAGACGGGTCACACAGACGTTTGCCACGTGCCCCAAAAGCTGTCAGCGTGTGAATACATAGAAGAGGTGAGTGGTCTGTCACGTGTTTAGCTGAACTCATCCACCCTTTCATCCTCCTTAGCTTTGTTGACCGGAGAAGACACGCACGTGTCAACCCATTTTCTGCGCGTGGGTCGTCGTGACTTTGCCACTGTAACCGGTAGTAGTACTAGTACTTACACATGAGAAACAGAGAGAGAAAGAGGGAGTTGGGGACAGGGGATGGGAAAGGGCAGGCAGTAGGGAAGCGGTGGGAGTGTAGGGGAAGAGGGTCACAGGGTTTGTACTCCTTCACAGGCAAATGTCAAATGACGGAGGCTATGTTGTTTATAGCTAGGACAACTAATACGCAGGCTATGTTGTTTATGGATAGATCAACTAATACGGAGGCTATGTTGTTTATGGCTAGGACAACTAATACGGAGGCTATGTTGTTTATAGCTAGGCCAACTAATACGGAGGCTATGTTGTTTATGGCTAGGACAATTAATACGGAGGCTATGTTGTTTATGGCTAGGACAACTAATACGGAGGCTATGTTGTTTATGGCTAGGACAACTAATACGGAGGCTATGTTGTTTATGGCTAGAACAATTAATACGGAGGCTATGTTGTTTATGGCTAGGACAATTAATACGGAGGCTATGTTGTTTATGGCTAGGACAATTAATACGGAGGCTATGTTGTTTATGGCTAGGACAATTAATACGGAGGCTATGTCGTTTATGTCTAGGACAATTAATACGGAGGCTATGTCGTTTATGGCTAGGACAATTAATACGGAGGCTATGTTGTTTATGGCTAGGACAATTAATACGGAGGCTATGTTGTTTATGGCTAGGACAATTAATACGGAGGCTATGTTGTTTATGGCTAGGACAATCAATACGGAGGCTATGTTGTTTACGGCTAGGCCAGTTAATACGGACGCCATGTTGCTATGTTGTTAATAGCTAGGCCACTTAATACGGAGGCTATGCTGTTTATAGCTAGACCAATTAATACGAAGGCTATGCTGTTTATAGCCAGACCAATTAATGCGGAGGCTATGCTGTTTATGGCTAGACCAATTAATGCGGAGGCTATGCTGTTTATAGCTAGACCAATTAATGCGGAGGCTATGCTGTTTATAACTAGACCAATTAATACGGAGGCTATGCTGTTTATGGCTAGACCAATTAATACGGAGGCTATGCTGTTTATGGCTAGACCAATTAATGCGGAGGCTATGCTGTTTATGGCTAGACCAATTAATGTGGAGGCTATGCTGTTTATGGCTAGACCAATTAATGCGGAGGCAATGCTGTTTATGGCTAGACCAAGTACTTCACGCCACATCAAGGTTGTGTCAGATCAGAGACCTTATTTAGGGCGTGAAAAGTGTGAAAGCGTCGTCTCTTTCTTCTTCTTCTTCTTCTTCTTCTTCTTCTCTTCTTCTTTTATCATCATCATCATCATTATTATTATCATTATTATTATCATTTTTATATTATCATTATTATTATCATCATTGTTATTATTGTTGTTGCTGTTGTTGTTCTTCTTGTTCTTGTTCTTCTTGTTGCTGTTGATAGTGATGATGTTTTATCACTAGTATTGTTATTACTGTTATTTCTGTTATTATTATTGTTGTTGTTATCATTATTATTACTATTATTATTGTTATCATTATCATTATTGTAATCATTATTATTATTATTACTGTTGTTGTTGTTCTTCTTCTTCTTATCCAATAACCATGAACGCCAAAGCTCCCCTTTTCAGAGGGAAATGAACTTTGTTATGCTCAGAGATTGCATGGCACGACAGTTCCATCTGATGTGGCAACACAGCTTTACACACACACATACACGCGCGCGCGCGGACTTACAATGCATGCATCCCCTAATGGACAAATCATGCAAAATCTGCAGACTGTTTATCTTGCTTAGCTCCCCGTCTTTCTCAGTGTTACTTACATTTGCCGTGAAGTCCATGACAAGCTCAGACATCTTGATCTTTTGATGTCTGTCGCCACAATCCATCCACCGGAGATTTCATCTCCTGTTCGGAGAAAATGAAGAATCTTGTTCTCCAAGACTGCACAGTGCAAGACATCCCCATCTCAGACAGCAACACAGTTTCACTGTCTGTTTCTTGAAGGAGATGTGACTACTAGGACAGTAGTCCATTTGCACAAAAATTAAATTAAATATTACATCAATAAGTGATTGACTCTCTCTCTCTCTCTCTCTCTCTCTCTCTCTCTCTCTCTCTCTCTCTCTCTCTCTCTCTCTCTCTCTCTCATGGAGAACAAAGAGCTTTTTTTTCATTAAAGCGTTTAAACCTTATCATATCTGTTTTAGGCCTGCCACATTAACGCTAACACAATGCCATTTCTAACTTTGGCACTCACACACTGGGTGGCATTTATACTGTCCCACAGACGACTGCATCAGAACCGGCCGATGCCTAATGCACGTTTCACGACTTGGACATATAGACCTCCTTCTGAGGCGGCCAGTACGATAGGAATCTCCACCAATTGACGCACACGTGTTGTTCATTCGCCAGCCTCCAGACCACTCCAAAAGCTGGCTGAAAATTAAAAAGCTTATGGCAGCAACTGATGCCGGGTAGATCAGTGGTGCCACATGCCCGACTGGCACTTTCAATTTCACTTGAATCAACAAGAAGCCAGAAAAAGAAGCGCAGGTAAACAAGTCCCTGGTCACCATGAGAATGGGTTAAGAATGAGAGAGATAACGACTACCGGATTTAGACAGGTCACTCAGCTGGGAAATAAGCACTTACTTGGAGCTTTCGACAGACATCCGTCCGTCTTCATCAGCGGTGGTGTTGCTACTGAGTGAACTGGGATTCAGTGCACACGACCACGGGTCGAACCCTGGTCATGTGACTGAACAATGAGGGTGTTGTACACCGATGGCAAGGTGTGTATGCCCCGGTCCCGGTTGAGTGTGGGGTTGTTGGCGGCAATATGGATAGCCTCCTTCACCCCACGCTGAAATCATCTGTTGTCACAGTCGAGAACGCTGATTTTGTCATATTTGGACTGATGTTGCTGGGCGTGTAGGTGGGCGCCTACTGGTGATGAGTTTCAGTGTCAAATTGCATCCTCTCCTGACAGCATGTAGGAACTGCCGAATTCTGCCTCGTGAGCACAACCACCATTTGTTAGCCCATGTCTGGAGTCCAGTTTCGCCTCCTAGTTGACGCTCATCAGCAGACACCAACTTGCCTGTGTTAATCCACCCATGACGTCTAGCGCAGCTACCGAAGGGCAGAAAAGGGAAATGGTAAGAAAGTTCTACAACATTAAAATTTAATTAGCACAAAAGAAAAAATCAGTATGAGCTTCAAATAGCTCAATCGAACACTACCACGAGTCCCTTACCACGAAAAATGCGGATAAGTAAAGACAGCAAAGTATGAACGAATCTTATTATTACAGTCTTGCAGACTAGTAAAGATAACAACATAAAAAGCGAATCATACGCAGAGATAGAAAAGTAAGAAGAATCCCACGTCAACCATCTGAATGTGGAGTCGTACAGGCAAATCAGTATCAGGTGAATCACACGTTAATCATCCAAGCGTCGATAAGTACAGACAACAAAGGATAAGAACAATCACACCAAATTCTGAAACACAGGTACAGACAACTCAGTATGAAGTGAATTACACGTTGATTCTCTCACTACACACTATTCAGATAACAAACCAGGAATGGAAATGTTCGATACAAATCTTAACCAAAACAAAATGTTCTGTGAAATGGCATTTCATAGTACTCAAGTTCACGCCCACACTGGCACACACCTCGGCAAAGAAAGAAACCCAGACAAACAGCCTGAGAGACAAGTATCAAGATACAGAAACTGAAGATAGAGAGACGCACAGAGACACAAACAGCGAGAGACTAACAGTCGCCACACATGACAAATCAGCATGAATTGCATCTACCCTCTGAATATCTTTTATATTCTTTTTCTTGAAATGAAAAATAATTACAAGAATAAAATCCTCGCGTCCTTGCACGCACGCGCACACACACGCACACACACACCAGCACCAGCACCAGCAGCAACGGCACGCCAAGAGACATTCGTCATTTTTTGCATGGTCAGTGCTTAAGATGGAAGAGGAGCACATACACACATTTCGATCTCTCATGCGTGAATATTTCATCAGTGGGTCAGCTCATCTCCCCTCTTTGGTTGGCTAATACCCTGTTCCAGGCTGTTTGACGGGGAATATTGGCCAGCAAAATGAGCAATTGTACCATGCCTTTTTTTAAGTATTCTCCACTCCACACTTCGCCATGATGTGTTCCGAGTTTCCCATTAAAGCAAAATCAATAGCCATCGATTTATCGATTTTTCGCTGAATGCAACAAATGCTTATTCAAAGCCTTGTTTACGCTCTGAGTCTCTCTCTCTCTCTCTCTCTCTCTCTCTCTCTCTCTCTCTCTCTCTCTCTCTTCTCTCTCTCTTTATATATTGACAGTGCCATGAAAGCAATGTGTTATTGGTTTAAACTGCAAAAGTTACCAATTGAAAGAATACCAAAACAAGCATACGAAATGGAAAATTCAAAAATGTTGCAATCCACAAGACATTCAAATATACATTCAAACTGGGCAAAGTCTATAAAACATTATCTTGATTCACATGGTTTTTCTTTTGTCTGGCTTAACGGTGGAGTTGGTCACGAAAAGCTGTTTCTACAGGAACTAAAACAACGAATGATTGATTGCTATCAGCAAGAGTGGAACACCAAACTGTCAAATAGTGACAGGTATTCTACTTATCGTTTGTTTAAATCATTACTACAGCCTGAAAAGTATCTTGCAAATATCACAATCCCAAAGTTCCGAAAAGTTCTTGTAAGGTTTCGACTAGGAATCAGTGATATAAAAGTCCACGACAGATACAAAAATAACTCAAAAAACTGCCCTTTTTGTGACAAAACTGAAGATGAAATAGACTTTTTGCTGAAATGTCCATCATATCAAGATTTAAGAAATAAGTATATCATGAAATATGTAACAAATGTACACGGACCATTGTTGAAGTTTTTGCTGCAAAACGAGAAAAGGGACGTAATTCGCTCTGTTGCGATGTATATTATCTTCCATGCCTTGAAGAAAAGAGAAGAATTGTTACTGGGGAGAGAACATTAGGAGTACCATATGTTTTCATACATTTATCTGTTTTACCTTGTTTCGTGGTCGATACGTCTTGTGTATACTTAGAGATCATGCTGAAAAATGTGTGTGTGTGTGTGTGTGTGTGTGTGTGTGTGTGTGTGTGTGTGTGTGTGTGTGGTGTGTGTGTGTGTGTGTGTGTGTGTGTGCGTGCGTGTGTGTGTGTATGTGTGTGTGTGTGTGTGTGTGTGTGTGTGTGTGTACGCTTGTGTACGTGTGTGTGTGTGTGTGTGTGTGTGTGTGTGTGTGTGTGTGTGTGTGTGTGTGTGTGGTTTGCGCGCGCGCAATTGTAAGTGCGAGCGAAATTGTATGTGCGAGCTGTGCGAGTCTGGGTGAGTGCTACATACGGGTGTGATTTTGTATGTATCTTTCGGCATACACAATTTACGATTATACAGTTGGTGTGAGCAAGTTTTGTAAATGAGCGTGATCAGTAGAAATGTTACAGCGTCAGTGTGTGTGATTTCATTTTTGTTTCTTGACCTCATTGCAGATAGGTCGGTGGCCTTTGCAATTAAAATTTTCCGAGTTCCGAGTTCTCTCTCTCTCTCTCTCTCTCTCTCTCTCTCTCTCTCTCTCTCTCTCTCTCTTCTCTCTCTCTCTCAGTGTCCGACAGTACGCATGCATTTTCCCCCTGTCTCAGTTTTTTTGCCTGACAATATGTCTCTCTGTGAGCTTATCTGTGGGTGCCTATCCATGTGCGCATTTGTACGACTGTGTCAATGTATAATGTGAATACTTTTGTGTCTCTGTGTGATGGTGATGGCGTGTAAGTACTCAAGCATACTTGCCTAACAGCAGTTGTAGTGGTAGCAGTAAGAAGAAGTAGTAGTGGTTGTAAACAGAATCCATGTTAGCGATTAAATTCAAAACTCTCTCTCTCTCTCTCTCTCTCTCTCTCTGGTCATATTTATGTCCCAGCCGACAGTGAAAAACTGCATCAGGTCTGCAAGCGAACTCAAAACAGAATGATTCACCAATTCAAAACTCCCGACAAAAGTTTGAAAGCAAATCATGTCAACAACCACAAGACTGATCCAAAACAAAGTCCGTTATCTCACGGAGTGAAAAAACAACAACATCGATTTCAACTTAGAAAAATAAAACAACATGGAAAAAAGGTTTTAAAAGGATCTGCAGTCAAATGTCTCTCTCTGTGTCTCTCTGTCTCTGTCTCTGTCTCTCTCTCTCTCTCTCTCTCTCTCTCTCTCTCTCTCTCTCTCTCTCTCTCTCTCTCACACACACACACACACACACACACACACACACAACACACGCACACACACATACACACACACACACTCACACACACACACACACACACACACACACACACACACACACACACACACGCACGCACGCACGCACGCACGCACGCACGTACGCACGCACGCACGCACACACACACACACACACACACACACACACACACACACACGCATACACACACACATACACACAACCAGACTTCACGACAAAGAGAGAGAGAGAGAGAGAGAGAGAGAGAGAGAGAGACAGACAGACAGACAGACAGACAGACAGACAGACAGACAGACAGACAGACTGACAGAGAAATCAAGATGAATAATCAGCTATAGGAACAGTCAAGGAAACTTTGAACGGCGAACTTTGAAACTTTGATTGAAAGTTATCACCCCTTTCCTGAAGGATAACAAAAGACAGCCAAAACAGGATAAAACGTAAGTTTATAGGTTCAATTTCCGGTTTCGTCAAAGAAGAGTCACAGCGAACGCACTAGTCAATGATACGAAATACAAAAACAACAATTAGGACAAAAAAACAATAGGAGGAATAGCACACAAAAGAAAAATGCAGTGACACTTCAACCAATCTGTGTCAGGCATCTGTCTTCCATCCAGCACAGACAAAAATCACTTACAGACGTTTACGAACAATTTCAAATATTATTCATTATCTTCATGTCTTTTTTTTTTCGTAATGGTTCTGCTTCTCATTTTGGAATGGGAAAACAGGTGAACAAAGAAACGACCACCATTCAGACAAGTACCACACAGCTTCAGAATCCACTCGGCTCCATCCTCCCCAGAAACTGACTTCTGCTGAACCTGACGTCAATGACCCTCGCATCGCCGCATGAGCCGCTGATTCATAATCGTCTGTCAGTTTCTTAGTGCTCAGGAAAGAGCCATGTCTTCACAATGGACACAGCTGTGGTGGTGTTGTTGTTTTTTCAACGAGTGAGTAATCCGCCCTTTCCCATCTTCATCCCCAATTTATGAAATTAAGGTAATGTTGCTTATAGCCCAGCCGACCCCAAAAGGCCATCATACCAGAGCTGCCTTGTGAAACTGGAGGATGAAAAAGAAGTCCTCAAATCGAGGCAGTCTGCTTTGTATGTATGATGATAAACTGTACTGATGGCACTTGTGGCAGGACGGAGGGGGTGGAGGTCGGTAGATGGATGGGCGAGGGTGGAGGGAAATGTTTTCAACACCCCCCCCTCCTCGCCCTTACCCCGGTCCCTCATCTCTACCCACTTGCCCTTGTCTTCCATCCACCCATCCCCCACCTCCACCCATTTTCTGTTCTTGGCTGACAGTATTATGAACTCTAGAAGCACTGAATTTACTTACGTTGTCATCTTTGCTTCATTTTATTTGAAAAGACCGTCACTAAAATGAATCTTTTAAATTGATACTTCATTACTTCGAAGCTACGTCAGCGAAGTGAACGAGATAGAAAGAAAGAGAGAGAGAAACTGACAAGCTGGCAGGCACACACACAATACAATACAATATTTATTCCTTTTGCCCCTTTTGGGGTATGGAGGAAGGGTGGTTTAAAGCAATAACAGGAAAAGGAAAACAAACAAGCCAAAATAAAACATAAAATGCTAGTCAATGCTGACATAGACCAACAATTTACAACACTTGAGAAAATCTAATATACTTTGACAATAGAAGCATTTGTTTTCGATTAGTAGAAGACATCATTTGACAAAAATTATAGACATATTTTGGGGAGAGAAATCTTTTTGGCAAATACGTGTTGCGCAAAATAACGTATGATGAACATTCCATGATGAAACGAAATTCATCACCTATTGCAGACATGTCACATTTATTACATAACCTTTCTTCTTGTGGAATAGCAAACCGACGATCTACTTCAACTGGCAATTTATTATTAGAATATCTAAATTTGAAAAGAGGGTAGATATAAACATCTGGTAAGCAAGAAATATACTTCTCCTTAAAATCAGATTTATAAAACTTGTAGAAAAAAAAAACATTTACTGCTAGTTTCAATGTCATGTTGCCACACTTGACGAAAAGAGCATTGTAAACTATTTTTGACATTCCTACATAATGTTTTGACGTCTGTAAAAGATTGATTGTTCCAAACACAGTCAAAAGCAGACTGTACAAGTATGTTTTTAATGCACGTTAACCAGGGAGACACAGATACTGCGCTATTGTGCAAATGTAACATGAAAGAATAAAACCTAACCGACATTTTCTCAACAGGAGATTGAACCAAACTTGCCCCAAATCGAATCATTCGGGCAAAGACTGTAACTGATAAAGGGTAACGTCCTGTTTCACCATAAATCATGTTTGTCATTGTAATTCTTTTTAAGAGAAATATATATTTTTTAAATTTTAGTTGAAATTTGTCAATGATATTTAAATTTTCATATCCCCATATTTCACAACCAAACAATAATACTGGAACGATCATTTTATCAAATAAATCTAAAATAACATGAATAGGTAAATCCTTTGTTCTTGCCCTTTGTATCAGTTTAAACATGGCTAACGACGCCTTATCAAAAGTGTTTTTCTTACATTTAGCAAAAGAACCCATTCGATTAAAATCTACCCCTAAATATTTGAAGCTGGTGACAACATCAACGTTTTCATTTCCATAATTCTTCTTCTTCCTCGTTCGCTTCCCATTAGATGAGCAGCCCGGTGTCCTCGATGAAGGCTGCCGTCCACCGCAACCCCTCCAGGGTGCCGTACAACTTGGCTTCCACTGCTGTCGGTGATGGCCAGTACTTCCTTCTGGATGCTGCATGCGTCATACAGTCTTGATTTCCATAATGAAATGTGTCCTATTTATTCACCCTTGCACTGTTAAATATCATTATTTAGTTTTAGCATCATTAACTGTTAGCTTCCACTTATTACAATATAATAGCAAGGAATCTAGTGCTTTTTGCAATCCCACTTTTGTCTCTGAAAATAGAATTGTGTCATCTGCATATAACAAGACAAAACGTTTGACATATTCGTTAAATCAATATCCAAAGAAAGCCTAATTTCTAAAGGGAACACCCAGTGTCTTTTAGATATCCTTCAAGATCATTCAAATACAAAGCAAATAATACAGGACGAACACCTTTATGGCTCCCAAAAAGTCTGTTAAACTGCCGTTCATAAATACGGAAGACTTCAAATTACTATACATATTCACACACACACACACACACACACACACACACACACACACACACACACACACAGACGCACACACACACACACACACACACACACACACACACACACACACACACACACACACAGACGCACACACACACACACACACACACACACACACACACACACACACACACACACACAGAGAGAGAGAGAGAGAGAGAGAGAGAAAGAGAGAAAGGCGGAGAGAGAGACAACCAGACAGACAGACAGGGAATCTTACTAGCAAATCTTAAGTCCATCTAGTAGCGCTAAACCCAAAGGAAACAGAGACAGCCGCTCTCCCCACCGACCATGTTGACCGGGGCAAACTCTTCGCCGTCTCTAACGTCAGCACACTTCTAACTTGATTGCCTCATTTATCCCTCACCGTCTTTGGAGAGAGAGAGAGAGAGAGAGAGAGAGAGAGAGAGAGAGAGAGAGAAGGACTACTCAGCTGATGAAAGTCTTTCCAGCTCTCTGGTTGTAACTAGTTCACCACAGAACGATCGATAGTAGGTGGACAAGATACAGTGTCCCCCCCCCCCCACATACACACACACACACACACACACACACACACACACACACACACACACACACACACACACACACACACTCAAAGGCTAGAGGTTGAGTACAATGGACAAGATGTTGCTCTATAAATTGCGAACCAATAATTCACAATCCACAGGTGAATCAGATCCTCAAAAATTAATTACACACATGCTTCATGGAAACAGAGTAAGATGCTGAGGTGCAAATTTGGGCTATATGTGCATTGTGTGGCTGAAATGGGGTTATAGAGAAAGAGGACAGGAGGGCAACAGAGATAGACAGCGAGGGAGAGAAACAGACAGACAGACAGACAGGCAAAGAGAAACAGAGACTGCAGGGAGGGAAACATGAACAGTCCTCTGATGAATCTTGACCTACACCAATTTTCATGGGTTATAGAAACATAAACGTGAAATACAGAAATGTGGTCAGAATACAGTCCCTAAAACAATGACAGCAAAGTATCCCTATGTGTTAGACACCTTGCAATGTTGAGTTCACACTGTCGCATTCTTAACTTCATGAAGAAAAATCCTACCAGTTTTTTTTTTGTTTTTTTTTTATTATCAAACAATTCAGAAAGAGCGAGGGAAAGACAGAGACAGAGAGAAACTGAGACAGAGAGGGAGACAGACAGAGATATACACACATGTGCCTGTCTGCGCACGCATACACACACGCGCACGCACGCACGCACACACACACACACACACACACACACACACACACACACACACAAACACAGAGGCATGCGCGCGGACAAATCACACTGTATGTGCAGGCTGTTTATCTTGCTTCGCTGCCTGTCTGTTGTTGATGGTGAGGGGACAGAATATTCATGACAGGCAGGGCTGGAAATTCTTCTGAGGATCCAAGCAGGCCTACTCTTGTCTCCCGAAACGGCATGGGAAAAAAAACAGAATCCAAGTCGTCTTCAAAGAAATTCCTATTTGTATAGAAAGTAACCGAGCGCTGTGATGATAAAAGGTGCTGATGTGTAGAGTGTGTGTGTGTGGCTGGAATGGTCTGGTTTATTCGATTCGTGGTTTTTTGACTGTGGACGTGAGATGGACGTGAGCTTGTCCTACCAACCAGAGTACGTTACGTTGGTGTATTTGGTGCGTGGGAACAAAACTCAGTCCTGAACACAACTCACCAAGATTTCTCGCTTGTCCAGACAGCATTAATCTTGCTCACATTGAAGAGAGAGAGAGAGAGAGAGAGAGAGAAAGCATTGTAAATGGCAAAAAGCTGATTCAGACTCTGGGTTGTTTAAACTTTGTCTATCTTTTTATCACTCTGTAACTGTCTCTTTCATCTATGAAATATCATTAAATACATCACACTGTGTGATTTGTCCAAGTCTTTCAACTTGCTTCCTGTTGCACAGTGTGGGGCGCAGCCCGCTGTTTTCAAGACTGACTCCCATGCATGGGGGCCTCTTTCTGGGCAAGCTTCATGCCCACTTTCAGGACAGGAAAGAAGAACTGACCGACACAGGGAGGTCTGTGCCAGTGGTTTGAACTGACCGACACAGGGAGGTCTGTGCCAGTGGTTTCTTCTCTCCTGTCACTTTCTTTGACGTTGACTCTTTCATACTTGTATCTTTCTTCATCGTCATCCTCTCTGTCACATTTTTAAAAAACTTATCATCCACTTTAATTCTGCCGTTATTGAGTCCCATTCGTCTGTTTTTGCTCTAGAAAGTTCCTAGATGTGTGTGTGTGTGTGTGTGTGTGTGTGTGTGTGTGTGTGTGTGTGTGTGTGTGTGTGTGGTGTGTGTCTGTGGGTGTGTGTCTGTGAGTGTGTTTTGTTTTGTTTTGTTTGTGTGTGTGTGTTACAATTTATAACACGCCAGCGTTTTTCCGTCCTGATCATACGAACAGGCAATGAACTATATATAGATGGACCAGAGTGGGCTCTAGCGGTGAGTTCGGTGATATCTGTTTGTCAATGTGCTTTTAAATGTGATACGTACTGTTCATTTAGTTAGTTGTCTGTTCCTGTATTTATTCATCTCTTTTCTGACTGCTCTTCACGCCAATCAGAGGCGTTCCCGTTTTTGGTGAACGGGAGCCAAATATAAGGGCTAAACATAACTAGCCATTAAAAACAATATTCATCTTATCTGTATCAAGAATAAAGTGGATTTGAAGCTGAAAGAAGCAGAATTAGAAACTAGGTTGCTTGAGCAATTTTCTGTCTCATTTTGTTTCCAGATATCAACACACACGTTTGACTGATTCGCTGAATCGTGTCAACTTCCTGGCGATTGATTGAGAAAGCCATCACTGTTCACACTACAAACCAGCCCATTTCCACACGCAACCCTCAGCAGGCACATGACTGCCATGGGATGTGTTGGAGTTGGTGCTGGATGGACTTCATCTTCAATTCTAACCTCCATTCATGGCGTAAAGCAGGCGGACTACTTGGTTGCTGCTTGTGATGAATTCTGATTTGGCATATGTCGTTTGTATCTGTCATGTACAAAATTTCGGGATAAAGAAATTAGAAATGTATATTTGGCATCATTTATTGGAATGTTCTGTACTCTTCTTTTATCGTACTGTGTAGTGTCTACACAACTGCTTTAAGGGCTGGTCATAGGGAAGATGGAGGGAGGAACCTTAGGGGAAAGTCCTCTACCCTCTGAAGACGTAATCACAACCAGTCAAAGATATTTGGCACGTGCCCCAAAGAGCTTTCAGCGTGCGAATAAAGAGAAGTGGTGAACGGTATGTCACTGTTTGGCTGAAAACGTCCATCCTTTCATCCTCGTTAGCGTCGTTGAGGGGAGGACGTTCCTGAGACAAAACACGCACGTGCCAACCCATTTTGTGCACATGGGGCATGACCTTGCTGTTATCATTGGCAACACTCTGAAGTTGAACACATAAGAGATAGACGAGAGAGAGAGAGGGGGGGGGAGGAGGGAGAAAGACGGAGAGAGCGAGAGTGTGAGAGAGAAAGAGAGGGATGGAGGGAGGGAAGGAGAGAGAGAGAGAGAGCGAGACAGAGAGAGAGAGACAGAGAGAGACAGAGAATGCGCACGCTCAAGATAGAGAGAGAGAGGTAGGGAGGAGAGAGAGAGAGAGAGAGAGAGAGAGAGCGCTCGAGAGAGAAAGAGTTTGGGGAGGGGAGACGGGGCTGAGGTGGGGGCGTAGGGAAGAGAATAAGTTGGTACATACTCCATGAGCAAACGCCAAATTACAGAGGCCATCTTTATGGCCAAGCCGACTACGGAGGCCAGGTCAGGGCTGCGTCAGATCACAGAGCATTTTTTTAGGGCAGAGAGAGATAGAGTGTATGTATGGTCTTCTGTCTTACTGCTGCTGCTTCTGCTGCTGCTACTGCTATTAATATTATTATTATGCTTACTATGATTATCATCATTATTAGTATCATCATCATTATCATTATTATTATCATCGTTATTATCATTATTACTATTATTATCATTATCATCATCGCTTTTATCATTACTGTTGTTGCATTACTATTATCATATCATCATCACCATTGTTATTATTATCCATTTATCATAAAGACCATCACATCCACAAACATTTTGTGACTTTTTGTGATTTTTCTTTTAATGCTTCAGATATCTGTGACCACAACTTAATTTCCAAGATATTTCATCTGTTCGAGAAAAATGAAGATCAATATGCTTGGAGAGGACACAGCAAAACACTCACCACCTAACACGTCAACACACTTTCACTGTCTCATCAACTAGGAAAAGAGACTACTTGGGGAGTTGTCTACGTATGCTGACACAAATTATCACTTGGATTAGTTCTCTCTCCTCATATATATATATATATATATATATAAAATATATATATATATACCTGAACAATTAAATAGTGGGAGAAAACACGTGCAGGTAAACAATTCTTCAGTCATTATAGTAATGACTTGGCAAAGATTTGAATTTTAAAAAATACAAAAAAATTGAAGATGAAGAAAATGGGGGGAATATATTATAAATATGAGAAACCCTTCACTAGCTGCCTGAGGGAACCATCGTATTCCCCTTCGAAGGCAGATCTATTTGTATTGCCTTCTCCTAGACCTTTCGTCCGCTGGGTCGGACTCATCAGGGAGACACGGCTGATTGTGTCTGTGCTCTTGGTGTTAAATAGAGACACACCAAAGTCCATAATTCTGTGGTGTTCTCATCACCAAGGGTTCAAAAAAGAATCCAACAGCACCCCCAAAGCAGCCAGCGAAGGGTAGTAAATAGAACAAAAGGAAAGCGTGGAGAGGAAAAAAGTTGCTGAAAAACTAAAAGCATTATGCAAACAGTATAAAATGAAGGGGACAATCTTTGAGCCTATGCTTGAGGATCCATTCAAGGATGCAAGGGAGATTAAAAAAAATATGGAACAGTCTGAGTGGTCAGCTCTGCTGTTCAATAACCCAAGCATTGTGAGTGGCTAAGAATTGTACAGAACAACCTTTACTTGGATCTCCTAAGAGATGCAATCTCTCACTGATTGACCAAACATTATACTACGGAACAATTAAATAGTGGGAGAATATATATATATATATATATATATATATATGTCTTCAATGATAAGTCCAAATAATTTGCTGGTCACCACTCCTCCCAAATATACTTCTGGGGTAAAAACTTGGAGTAAAATAACAAACACAGAAGTAAACAGTTTCATTTTAAATTGTATAATCTCCAATAAAATTTTCGCTTAAAACCTTCTTCTGTACTGGCCAGTACTGAAGAAGCTTTTAAGCGAAAATGTTATTGGAGATTATACAATTTAAAATGAAACTGTTTACTTCTGTGTTTGTTATTTTATTCTAAGTATATATATATATATATATATATATATATATATATATATATATATATATATATATATATATATATATGATGAATATAATCAAAGAGCCTAAAATGATTTTAAAAGTGCTCGACCCCTTGGGGAGCAACATTTGTCAATGAGTTTTAACCTTGAGTTTTAACCTTCCTTTTTAACATCATTGACAGATTATATATATATATATATATATATATATATATATATATATATATATATATATATATATATATATATATATATATATATATATGATGAATATAATCAAAGAGCCTAAAATGATTTTAAAAGTGCTCGACCCCTTGGGGAGCAACATTTGTCAATGAGTTTTAACCTTGAGTTTTAACCTTCCTTTTTAACATCATTGACAGATATATATATATATATATATATATATATATATATATATATATATATATATATATATATATATATATATAATAAATTCCAAGGATAAGCGACCGAGCACCATTCCAGCGACTTACAGAGCAGCTTGGTGTTGCAAAGACTGCAAGAAATATTCAATAATAAAACAAAACTTGCTCTTATGTCTTAGAGTGAAGAAACAGGGGGAGATAAGCATTCATATCCGCAGTGGCAGTTAATTCTGCCTGACTAACAGCATGTGCTTGAGAGGGTGGCGCTTCGTGTGGCATTGCCCCCATGGCCCTCATTCTGAACCCCGTCCACAGCCACAGACCGACCCCGCCGACTACAGCACAGGCACTGGCATTCCACAGGGAGCAAATAGTTTCATGTGGTCAAGAGGCAACCCACCAGAGGAGACACTGCGCTGCTGCCGAGTCACTTCGGTGGTGTTCAGTGGTGCCTGCTCTGAACCAACACACGCAGGACACCGCCTGCTAAGCACACTACTGACGACAATAATTGCTTAGTCACAGAGCCGGCATGAGTGAGCTCTTCCTCGAGAAGGCGCCTCCACACTCATCCAATGACGGTCATGAACTTGCTGATACCCGCAACCCGACAGAGCCAAGACCAAGGCACTGAGGTGGAGAGGTCATTGACACGGAGGTCTCTATGACAGCAGGGCATGAAGGGACACAGAATTTGAAACACTTTCTGCTGATCGAGGAGGACGAGGAGGATGAAAATGCTGCTGTGGATTTCCATTCTGGTCTGAGACAGCATGACAGGGCTGTGCTTTTTGCTTCCTTTCATAGCATATGCTGGCTGTCAACCATCTGTCCGTGGGCAGGGGTGGTTGGGTCTGCGGGGTGTGCTCGGCAGCTGGAGGGTGGTGTTTTTCGCCGGTGGGCTCTGCAGTTATGAAATACGGGCTGGTACACCCATGGGGATGCTACTTTAAGGCTGTTATGAGCTGCATCCTGTAATCTGATTTACCTCTGTTCAGGAGCAGTTATGTCCCTTGATATCTTAATGGAGTGTCCTGCGCGTGCCTGTACCCATCGTCAACACGGCGCAGGCCTCCAAGGGTGGTACAGGACTGCTCTAAAGGCAGGTGAAGACAGTGCTTCTCTGGGTCCTCCCCAGCACCTTCGGGTGTTTCTTTTTCTTCTTTGCCTTAACTAGGCTGACCCTGGAGAAAGGTCCAGTGACGGTGAGGAAAGACCCACTGACCACAGGGAAAGTCCTGTTGACAGTGGGAAAGACTACAACTTTGGATTCTCTCTTGAGGGCACATAAGACTGTATGGCGAAAGCTTGGCTGTGTCTGGAGTGGCACTGTCTTCATCTGTCCGTGGGTAGGGGTGGTTGGGTCTGTGGGGTGTGCTCGGCAGCTGGAGGGTGGTGTTTTTCGCCGGTGGGCTCTGCAGTCATGAAATACGGGCTGGTACACCCATGGGGATGTTACTTTAAGGCTGTTATGAGCTGCATCCTGTAGCCTGATTTACCTCTGTTCAGGAGCAGTTATGTCCCTTGATATCTTAATGGAGTGTCCTGCGCGTGCCTGTACCCATCGTCAACACAGCGCAGGCCTCCAAGGGTGGTACAGGACTGCTCTAAAGGCAGGTGAAGACAGTGCTTCTCTGGGTCCTCCCCAGCACCTTCGGGTGTTTCTTTTTCTTCTTTGCCTTAACTAGGCTGACCCTGGAGAAAGGTCCAGTGACGGTGAGGAAAGACCCACTGACCACAGGGAAAGTCCTGTTGACAGTGGGAAAGACTACAACTTTGGATTCTCTCTTGAGGGCACATAAGACCGTATGGCGAAAGCTTGGCTGTGTCTGGAGTGGCACTGTCTTCATCTGTCCGTGGGCAAGGATGGTTGGGTCTGTGGGGTGTGCTCGGCAGCTGGAGGGTGGTGTTTTTCGCCGGTGGGCTCTGCAGTCATGAAATACGGGCTGGTACACCCATGGGGATGCTACTTTAAGGCTGTTATGAGCTGCATCCTGTAGTATGATTTACCTCTGTTCAGGAGCAGTTATGTCCCTTGATATCTTAATGGAGTGTCCTGTGCGTGCCTGTACCCATCGTCAACACAGCGCAGGCCTCCAAGGGTTGTACAGGACTGCTCCAAGGCAGGTGATGACAGTGCTTCTCTGTGTCCTCCCCAGCACCTTCGGGTGTTTCTTTCTCTCCTCTGGCTGTCAACCAGGCCCGAGATATACAGACACCTGCAGGACATTGGAGCAACACTCTCACAGACGGATCCACTGAGTGCAGGAAACTCAACTGTGTGATCCTGGTCTTGCCGACTGAGCTCATAGCAAACTCAGCTCTGGGTAGGAGCCAGCCAAGGACAGAAGAATCTCACAAATAAATGGTTTATATGGGAATCGAATCCACGACCTGCTGGCCTGGACTATGTGATGATAACCGCTTCGCCACCTCAGCTTGTTGCTGCTGCTCATTTTGTAAGATTCTTCATACAGTGACGTCTGCGCGCGTGCACATATCACAAATACATGTAAGGTAACGTGGTAGAAAAACAGAGGCAGATACAGAGGCAAACAATGAACAGATAAATAAACACAGACAGGCAGACAGACAGCCACAGAGACAGACAGACAGGCAGACAAATACGGAGAGAGACAGACAGGCAGGCAAACAAACCCCCTATCAGACAGAGACCTGTACCCTCTTTGTTCTAGCTGCCAGCGGACCACGTCAGGTAGCCCTCACCAGGATGAAGACACGCTCCCTGGAAATGAAGGACATCGTCATCCCCTGCCTCCAAAGACAAATCTTCTCTCCTCTGACAGGCTGGACAGGGCCGGATCACAGACAGGGGTAAACAAAGTGCCTTTGGGGTCACCGTTCTTGGCCATTGCAACGATCGATCTTTGATCAGACAGTTTATGGTCCAGGCGCTTTAGCTTCGTCGTCAGGCGATAGCCAAAATAGCCCAGGATTTGTAAAACTTCTTTTTAGGACGGGAGTGGGAGGATTAGTGTCTACCGACAGAAATCGACAGTGTGCGTGTGTGTGTGTGTGTGTGTGTGTGTGTGTGTGTGTGTGTGTGTGTGTGTGTGTGTGTGTGTGTGTGTGTGTGTGTGTGTGTGTGTGTGTGTGTGTGTGACACACGCGTACGTGTGTGCGTGTGTATGTGTGTGTGTGTGTGACATGCGCGCTCTTGTGTGTGTGTGTGTGTGTGTGTGTGTGTGTGTGTGTGTGTGTGTGTGTGTGTGTGTGTGTGTGTCTGTTTGTCTGTGCGTGCGCAGTCGCTTTTCAATCAATGCCTGTGACTAGATTAAAGATTAAAGGACCATAATATAATGTTGGTAAGTATTGTGAACGAACTGTTCTCAGTTCACTGGGTCTCGGGCACGGTGTTGTAGACAGTACACCCAAAACTCTCCTTCGGCAGCCCTAACCTTCCATGAACTGAATCAAGCCCCATGTACTACTGGGTGGCCAGAGAGCTTTCAAGTCAGTGACCATCAGTTCCACAACAGAAAGAGACAGACAGACAGACAGACAGACAGAGACAGAGACAAACAGATACAGACAGACAGACAGAAACAGAGACATCCAGAGACAAAGAGAGACAGACAGATAGACAAACAGAGAGACACAGAGTTACAGAAAGAGAGAGGGTGGGAAGAGAGAGACAGAAACAGAGACAGGAACAGGGACAGAGAACGGATCACAAGCACGCGTGTGCACACACACACACACACACACACACACACACACACACACACACACACACACACACACACACACAGAGGCGCGCGCGCGCGTGCGCATCATCATCAGCAGCGGCAGATTATACACCATGACACATTCACAATCTTTTATAATAGTCTGGCAGTCGTGTAGAAGAAGCACAGACACACGTTTTGATCCCTGGTACGTGAATATTTCATCAGTGGGCAGTTCATCTCTCCTCTCTGGCTAATACCCTCTTCCTAGGCTTATTAACCGGGGGTGGGGGTGGTGGAGGGGGCTTCAGCCGTTTGTTTGTTTTTTTCCTACATTCTCGGCTCTGCTCTTTTCTTCATGAACTGTTCCGAGTTTCCTTCTCAGGCAAAATCGAATAAACAATTTTTCAATGAACAAACACCCTTTCAGAGCTTTATTTTAGCCGTGTGTCTCTCTCTCGCTCTCTCCCTCCCTCTCTCTCTCTCTCTCTCTCTCTCTCTCTCTCTCTCTCTCTCAAACACACACTCATACACAGCCACACACACAGCCACACACACACACACACACACACACACACACACACACACACACACACACACACACACACACACACACGAGAGAGAGAGAGAGAGAGAGAGAGAGAGAGAGAGAGAGAGAGAGAGAGAGAGGAGAGAGAGAGGGGGTCAAAACTACAAAGATGTTGATCTTCATCATGTCTTATTTTGATTTTCCCCATCGTTTGAATGCTTAGTGTCTTACTGGTAACCTCTTCGGTTTTCTAGTGTTTTAACTTTTTATTTAGTGTATTTTCATCTTCCGTGGTAGAAACTGTTGTGTCATCCAAGAAGGCTTTTCTTTGGGAGGGGAGCATTAGGTATTCTTATCTGATGTCTGGTTGACCGACCTGCACCGCTTACAACTGCCTTCAAGATGACCGCCATTGCCAACACGAACAGTATGGGAGAAACTGCAGAGCCCGTAGCTGTACGAGGTTCGTGACTGTTTCAATATGTCGTGTATTCCTTTGTCTCATCTTCCGACAGAGTGTACTGCGGCTCATTCATCTGAGTCTTCATCCAGTCCTGTTTCATCCTTACACACATGTGTGTATGCGCTTCAGCACGTGTGCACGCGCACACTTATGATATAGGAAGGGTAGGCTTGTGGAAGGATGATACTGGGAAAAACAATAAACGGAACGATAAGACAAACAGATGAACACAGAGATAGACAGACAGGTAGCAAACCCACCCCCTATCAGACAGGGACCTGTACCCTCTTTGTTCTAGCTGCCAGCGGACCACGTCAGGCAGCCCTCACCAGGATGAAGACACGCTCCCTGGAAATGAACGACATCGTCATCCCCTGCCTCCAAAGACAAATCTTCTCTCCTCTGACAGCCTGGACAGGGCCGGATCACAGACTGGGATAAGAAATGAATGCCTTTGGGGTCACCGTTCTTGGCCGTAGCGACGATCGATCTTTGATCAGGCAGGTAAATGGTCCAAGCACTTTGGCTTCGTCGTCAGGTGAAAACCGAAATCGTCCAGGATTTGTAAAACTCTTTTGGGGGGACGGGAGTGGGAGGAATAGCGTCTACTAACAGAAATCGACAGTGTGTGTGCGTGCATGCGTGCGTGCGTGCACGCGTGCGTGCGTGCGATCGTGTGTGTGTGTGTGTGTGTGTGTGTGTGTGTGTGTGTGTGCGTGCGTGCGTGCGTGCGTGCGTGCGTGCGTGCGTGCGTGCGTGCGTGCGTGCGTGCGTGCGTGCGTGCGTGCGTGCGTGCGTGCGTGCGTGCGTGCGTGCGTGCGTGCGTGCGTGTGTGTGTGTGTGTGTGTTGTGTGTGTGTGTGTGTGTGTGTGTGTGTGTGTGCACGACATTTTCCGTCAATGTGGGTGAGCAGACTGAAGGTTGAAGGACCACAAACTAAAGGACACAGGGGCTGTGAAGTGTTGGAGGATAACCGTGTCCAGGGCCCAGCATCATGGAGGGCTGCGTCCACACCACTCCTTCTGTTGCTTCACTCTTCCTTCAGCTGAATGGCATCCACATTCACTGCTGGGGGACTGAGCAGACACCTTTCAAAACCGCCTATACCCAGCCCCGCCAGGGGTTTGAACCCGACAAATGGAAGGGAAACTCATATCTCTGGTTTGAATCACGACCGCGAGAGGCAAGGCAGAACAGTTCAATTCCTTGACTCTGGGTCTGTCTGGATGATAAAAAAACAAGAACAAGAACCTTGTGTCTGCTTGTGTCTCACACTGAATCATATTACTGTAAAACAAACACAGTCCAAATCCGCAGACATCATATCAGTTGGATTATCATCTTTTGCTCACACACACACACACACACACACACACACACACACACACACACACACACACACACACACACACACACACACACACACACACACACGCCTTACCATGAAATACTCCTTGTCACCAAGCCCAACCTAATTCATTCATTTTCAATATATATATATATATATATATAATATATATATATATATTTTATATATATATATATATATATTATATATATATATATCGAGGCTTCTCCATGTGCTGACAAACCTTCATCAGTCCCCGCCTGTGGCTAGTCGATACACAGCCTGTCCAGAAAACGCCTTCTCACTGATGGATGTCTGACCTTAACGGATCTCTCACCCCTGACCACTTTTGTTTAGAGATCCGCGCTCACAACACATAGCTCCTGGCCAAAGGCGTTAGGATAACACTATAGAGCCTTGCTCTGTCTTGGGAGGTCTCTCGCATGTTCGTCCAGACCTGTACCATCTGCTTCATATCAACCGATGGCCCATGCCTTAGAATCTCTCTCTCTCTCTCTCTCTCTCTCTCTCTCTCTCTCTCTCTCTCTCTCTCCTCTCTCTCTCTCTCTCTCTCTCCTCGGTGTTTGATATTCATGGTCAGGTGTGTTTGGTCAAAGAGACTCCCTCTGTGTGTGGGGAACCTCGCTGGTTTGGGCTAAGCTCGCCATCATTCGATTTCAGGCAGGCAGACCTACCGCATTCGGACTTGATGCACACCCATGTGCGTGAAACTGTGCGGGGGGGGGGGGGTTGTGTTTGGATAGGACAGCGAAGTACCGATCTCTCACTGCCGGTAAACGAGGCATCATCCGACATGTTGCCCTTTTTTTTCTTCCCGGTGCAGGCAAAAAGTGGACGGCGTGGACAAAGCACCGGATTGGAAGACTTGCTCATTATCAGAGGAAACTGTACGATAAACCAATGAACAGACTTTCCAACCTGCTTCGTTAGCTAGGCTTCTATGAGGAGTTGATGTGTGTGAGTGTGGGTGGGGGGAGAGGGTGTATTGTGTTGTGTTTGTGTGTGTTGTGTGTGTGTGTGTGTGTGTGTGTGTGTGTGTGTGTGTGTGTTGTGTGTGTGTGTGTGTGTGTGTGTGTGTGTGTGTGTGTGTGTGCGCACACGTATGAAAGCATCCATGCGCACGTGCGTTCGTACATGCGAGCGTTCATTCATGCGCATAAGTGTGCGTTTGCGTGTCCATACGTGCGTGCGTGCGACGTGTGTGTGTAATTCTTGTTTATGTCTTACTTATTAAACAAGGATAGCCTTTATTCCATGAACAAAACAAAAAACAGTATTCTTTTAGTGAATTTCTTTCCCAGTGAGTGCAACCTTGCCGTTGGTTGGGAGCTTGCGTGTCTCTTTGACCCGGAGAGCTATGCTGGCGGGAGATTCGTCTCCTGGTAGGGCCACCCAAGCCCAGACAGGTCAAAGGGTAGAGACCAGACAAAGAGCACTCAACTGGCCCTCCAGTTGGGGGGGTTTGAATTGGGCTAACAACCCGGTCCTAGAAAACAAACGTTGTTACAGAAACCGCAATGACATTTCTGAGAATAGCATGGTTGGGGAAGAGTTCTCTCTAGCAGAGCCCATGACGCGAGCTGGTGAAAGCCTTCAGGAAGCCAGTGCGCCGACAACTCTTCTGACGACCAAAGCCAAGACCAGGATAGGACCTGGAACATCAGAACCCTATACGAGACTGGAAAAACAGCACAATGAGTAGTGAGATGCACAGGTACAACCTAAAGATCCTTGGCCTGTGCGAGACTAGATGGACAGGAACAGGAAGAACAAGGCTGACAAGTGGAGACACCATCATCTACTCTGGACGAGAAGAAGGCCAGCCACACACGCACGGAGTAGCGCTGCTGATGACACCCGAGGCGACGCGAGCACTGCTGTCCTGGGAACCAGTGTCACCAAGGATCCTCACTGCAAATTCAATTCAAAGGGCAGGAAAACCACCATCTTACAGTGCTACGCCCCCACAAACGTAGCAGACCCAGAGGAAAAGGAGGAATTCTACAATCAACTCCAAACAGTCATGGATAGAGTGCCGAAGAGAGACCTTAAGATCCTCATGGGAGATCTCAATGCCAAAGTGGGAACGGACAACAAGGGCAGAGAGCAGATTATGGGCATACACGGAACAGGAATACAAAATGAAAATGGAGAACTGTTCGTGAATTCTGTGCTTTCAACGACATGGTCATCGGAGGCACTGTTTTCCCACACAAAACATTCACAAGATGACTTGGAATTCACCTGATGGAAGACCCAGAACCAAATCGACCACATTACCATCGCAGAAAATGGCGCAGACGTTTACATGACGTGAGAGTGAAACGAGGAGCAGACGCAGCATCGAACCACAACCTTGTGATAGCTGTGCTAAAGACCAAATTGAAAGCCTACAAAGACCAAAGCAGGCCGACTATCACATAAGTACAATGTACACAGTCTGAAGGAGAGAGCAACAACAGAGGGGTTCAAACTGGAACTGAGAAACAGATTCAGCGTACTTGACCAACTTGCTGAAGAAACAATCGAAGACCACTGGTGTGGACCTGAGGAGTCTGGCAGACGACATGTACACAAGTGCTTGGAAATAAGCGAAGAAAACACAAAGAATGGCTAACAGCTGGAACATGGACCCTCATCACAGAGCGGAAGCACCTAAAAGACCAGATCAACCAGACCCAAGACCAAGACCAAGACCACAAGCAAGAGTTACAGGCACACTACTGGGACGTCAACCGCCAAGTTAAGAAAAGTGCTAGACAAGACAAGAAACAATTCATCCATGAGCTCACAGAAGAGGCAGAAACAGCGGCAGACAGAGAAACATGAAAAGGCTGTATGAGATTACCCGAACACTTTCTGGAAAGACCAGCAACCCCAGTCGCCCGGTCAAAGACAAGGAGGGAAACACCATCGCAGGAGAAGCAGAGCAGAGAGCAAGGTGGGCAGAGCACTTTAAAGAGACACTGAATAGACCTGCACCACCTGTCCCCCCCAGACATCCACCACCAACCCAGCTTCTGGACATCACACAGGCCCACCAACCAAGACGGAAGTTACCAAAGCCATCAAGTCACTGAAGTCAGGTAAAGCAACGGTCCAGACGGAATTCCACCTGAAGCACTGAAAGCAGACATCCAGACGTCAACAGAGATGCTGCATCCACTCCTAAGCAAGATCTGGGAGCAGGAACGAGTGCCAGAAGACTGGAAAAGAGGCCACCTGGTGAAGCTGCCGAAGAAAGGGGACCTGTCATCCTGTAAAAACTGGAGAGGGATTATGTTGCTGTCCATCCCGGGGAAGGTGCTGACCAAAATCATCTAGAGAGACTAAAGATCGCCCTAGACAAGACCCTCCGCCAAGAACAAGCTGGATTTCGCCAAGACAGATCATGCACAGACCAAATTGCCACCATGAGAATTATCATCGAGCAGTCTCTGGAGTGGCAGACCCCTTGTACGCAGTATTTGTAGATTTCCAGAAGGCATTTGACAGCATCGACAGAGATACCATCTGAAACTCAATGCACCACTATGGCTTCCCACCCAAGTTGTTGCCATCATCCAGCAACTCTACGAGGATGCCACATGCCAGGTCGTCCACGATGGGAAGCTAACGAAGCCCTTCCCTGTACAAACCGGTCCGTCAGGGGTGTCTACTATCGCCAACAATTTTCCTGATGGTCGTTGACTGGATAATGCGGCAGTCTACAGACGGCAAGAGGACAGGAATCCAGTGGACTTCACCAAGCAACTGGAAGACCTGGACTTCGCCGACGACATCACCTTCTGTCCCACAAACAGCAAGACGCACAAGAGAAGCTGTGCAGGGTAGCAGAAGAAGCAGGAAAGACAGTGCCTCCAAATCAACATAAAGAAAACAGAAGCCATGAGAGTCACAACCAGCAACGAGACCCACTACGACTACAACAGGAAGACATCATTGAAGTTGACAAGTTTGTCTACCTCGCAGTGGGTCAGCAAGATGGAGGTACAGATGAGGATATCAAGAGTCGCATCAATAAAGCCAGGCACACCTTTACTACGCTACGGCCTATCTGGAATTCCTCTGCCCTCTCACATCCATAACAAGATCAGAATCTTCAACTCAAATGTGAAACCTGTCCTTTTGTATGGTTCTGAAACGTGGCGAACAACAAAGACAAACACCCACAAACTCCAAACATTTATCAACAGATGTCTGCGAAACATTGTGAACATCAGATGGCCAGATGTTATTGCCAACGCAGAACTGTGGAACAAGACCCAGCAAGTTTCAATAGAAATAGAAATCAGAAAACGGAAGTGGGGATGGATTGGCCACACCCTCAAAAGTCTCCATCCAACAACACAAGACAAGCCCTTGAATGGAACCCTCAGGGCAAAAGAAGAGTGGGAAGACCAAGACAGACATGGCGAAGGAGTACCGACCGGAAGTGAAGGCCGCCGGAATGACGTGGGCCAAGCTGAAGAAGATCTCCCAAAACCGTGTCCGCTGGAAGAGTGTGGTTGCGGCCCTATGTTCCCCAGGGAATTCAGAGGACTAAGTAAGTAAGTAAGTTTTAGTGAATTTGCATCAAGAGATGGAGACGCTTTTGTGGCCAGCAAATCACTCCGTTCCATCTACTTTTTGTGCGATAGAATGAAACACCTATTTACCTGCTTGGCTGTTGAACACTGAACCATCGATGTCAGTCTTTGAAGACGTCATCTCTAACGAATAAAACTTTTTTGAAGTTGTTAAAAGGACTATTAAGAGCCTAATTGGACTTTTTATTTTAACGTCTATGTTTTTTCCCCCCTTTTTGGGTTTTAATTTGGGCAAAATTTGGGGTTTCTTTTAAATTTTGGAAATTTCTTTAAATGTGGTGTTTTGTTTTTTTTCTTTGTTTTTGGTTGTTGTTGTTGTTGTTTTTTGTTGTTTTTGTTTTTTTGGGGGGTTTAAAAAAAAATTTTTTTTCAATCAAAGCCAAATTGGGCTTTATAACATACAAACTTTACCCCCAAAAATCAACCCCAAAACCGTTCGCATGCATAAAACCCAAAAACCCCCAACATGCACACACACAAAACATTTTACTACTGCTAAGATCACTGTTAGGTGGATAGACATTAAATTAAAGAAACGAACGAATGGAAACGCTTTCAAAAAAAAAGATAGTGGGGGGGGGGGGGGTTTTTTTGGGGCGGTAGGAGATAACAAAATGCAAGACAGATGAAGCAAACAAGAAATGGGCGGGGGGGGGGGGGGGCGGGGGAAAAGGGGGAGAAGACAGAGATAGGCCCGAGAGTGGGAAACCCGATTCCGAAAGACCAACCACAGGGCACGCTCTCCCCCCTTCCAAATTCCCCCTGCAAACCCTCTGTCCCGAGCCCTTTACGCCCTTGGGGTGTTCAAAATCATGCAGTTTATTCGGTTCTGTCGTCCCATGTTTTAGTTTTTTCTCTCTGTGTCTTCCCGTCTTTTTTGTGTGTGTGTGTGTGTGTGGTGTTTTGTGTGGTTTTGTGGGGGGGGGGGGGGTGGGGGTTTTGTATGAATATCTGTGTGTTAAAAATTTTTTGTCTATAATTTTTGGGGGTGTGGGGGGTGGCCCTGTGTGTGTGTGTGGGGGTGTTTTGTGTGTGTGTCGGGCTGTGGTGTCTGTGTGTGTGTCTTTTGTTGTTTTGTCTGTGTTTGTGTGTTTCGTGCCCTGCGTGCGTGTGACAAAGGCGTGCGTGTGTGCATGCCGCGCAACCCGCGCGCGGTTTTGTGTGTGCCTTTGAAAATTCCCCACACATTCTCTTGCAAACCATGCGGGGGGTATGTTATAGGTGCGCCCCAAAAACAAACTAATGTTCATCTCTGTGGGAAAAGGGCAGCGAGATCCTCAGCCCTAAAGACGAGAAAAAAGAACCAGGGGACAAAGACGGACAAGGGCCATTTGGGGAAAGACAGACAGATGGACAAAAAACAAAAGGGCCCGATAGACATACAGACAGAAGAAAATTTTCACCCACACACACCCCACACGGGAAAGGGGCCCCGCACGCAAAGCCCAAACACGCACGCACACAAAGCACGCACGCACACACACACACACACCACAACACACACACACAAAACACACCCACACACAACAAAGCACACAACACACAACCTACAAAACCATGTACACCCCGGGGAGACAAAACATAAAGTTTAGTGACGGAAAATGGAAAGGAACACAGCACCGATTCGATCTCCTTGCTGAATATTTCATCCCTTTGGGGCAGCTCATCCCCCCCTTTGGGTGGGAAACCCTGTTCCCCGGCTGTTTTTAAAGGGGAAAAAATTTGGGCCCGCAAAAAGAGCTATCGTTACGATGCCCTTTTTTTTTTTCCCCCTCTGCCCGCACTTTTCTTCATGAAGTGTTCCCAGTTCCCCATCAAGACAAAAAAGAAAGTCCCCCGATTTGGGGGGTGAAAGCAGCAAACGCTTTTCCAAAACCATTCTCCCCTCTCCCCTCTCCCTCTCTCTCCAACTCTCCCCCTCTCTCCTCAAAAGATTTAAAATCCCTTTGAATACTGATCTTCATTAAAAGTCCCTTTGTCGACTTTTCTACACACACACACACACACACACACACACACACACACACACACACACACACTCACACCCCAACGCGCGCGCGCGCGCACGCACGCAAGCACGCACGCACACACACACACGCACACACACACACACACACACGCACACCACACACACACACACACCACCACACGCACACACACACACACACACACACACACACACACACACATATGCCCACGCACTCACTCATTCACTCACACAAACACACACATGCGCGCGCGCGTACTTGCTCGGACACACACACACACACACACACACACACGCACACACACACACACACACACGTGCACACCCACATACACACATACACGAACACACACACAAACACACACACACACACACACACGCGCGCGCGCGCGCGCGCGAGAAACACACACACACACACACACACACACACACACACACACACACACACACACACACACACATCGATCGATCGATCGATCGATCGATCAATAGAATGAAAAGCTGTCGTCAAACAACATTCCCAGGTTCTTGACAGCTTCTTCTGTCACTGTTGGAATGGCTTGGCTGGGCCACAATCAACATGCCTGTGTCAGTTTCTTTTTCCTTTTCTCGGCGACAGGCTCTGCGATATCTGTGGCATGACACTGATTTTGGGAAGAGGCGACTGGTTCGTCTCAGTGTCCTAGCACTTTGTGCCTTTCATCTTCCTGTTGGTGTGGACCACACAGGCTTGTAGAGGGGAGCACTTGGTATCCCGTGTTCCGAGCTGATGAAGCTGCACTCCCTCATCACTGCCTTCAGGGTGGCCTGCATGGCAACACGGCAGCACTGGGAGACAGTGCACGTAGCCCGTGGCCATGAAGGTTCCTGTTGAATCCTCTCTGTTGCA
>CM031604.1:66046921-66051921 GCA_018398815.1 Conus ventricosus
TGTTTACAAAAGAACCTCAGCTGACTGAGCATTTAGCGCTCACTTGGAGCGCCGAGGTCGTAGTGGTTACATCCCTTTCCCCTTTCGCCACCGGGCAGGTCCGAACTCTCTCTGTCATCTGACCACTTCGGCCTCCTTCACACAGTTCGGCCGTGTGCGATGGGTAAGGTACCCTGGTTAATTGGTCTATTACATCTACGTACTATCTACGTACAACGTCCCTTTGCCTCCAAGCGTCTAATGCCTTTTGTGAGAGGTTTCACGCTCCTTGACACAGAGGGAGAGAGAGAGAGAGAGAGAGAGAGAGAGAGAGAGAGAGAGAGAGAGAGAGAGAGAGAGAGAGAGAGAGCGAGAGAGAGAGAGAGAGACACCGACCGACCGACCGACAGAGAGAGAGAGAGACAGACAGTGAGACAGACGGACAGAGAGAGACAGACAGAGACAGAGACACACGCAGAAAGAAAGAGACAGAGAGAGAAGGATACAGAGAGAGACAGGGACAGAGAGAGAGAACGACCGACTGATCGACAGACAGAGAGACAGAAATACAGACACACAGGCAGACCGACAGACACACAGACAGACAAACAGACTAACAGACACACAGACAGACAGACAGATGCACAGACAGAGAGAGATCGAAACCATCAAGACCACAAAACACGGACCTTACCTTTCAACGAATCGCCTCCCCTGCTCCACTCCTCCACCTCAACCATGCCCACGACGCAGACGAACACGTCGTCCTTTGGCAGTGTAGTGACGTGCACCAGTGCACAGTCAACGCGGGGAAGAACGTTCTTTCCCCTGAAAGGCGATGCAAGGCTCCACGCCAGGGTACAATGTCCACGGCGCTCTCCTTCCAGGAGCAGGACTAGGCTCGACACTCCAATGACTCGGCACTCTCCTTCCAGGAGCAGGACTAGGCTCGACACTCCAACGACTCGGCACTCTCCTTCCAGGAGCAGGAGTAGGCTTTACACTCCAACGACTCGGCACTATCCTTCCAGGAGCAGGAGTAGGCTTTACACTCTAACGATTCGGCACTCTCCTTCCAGGAGCAGGATTAGGCTCGACACTCCAACGACGCGGCACTCTCCTTCCAGGAGCAGGAGTAGGCTCGACACTCCAACGACGCAGCACTCTCCTTCCAGGAGCAGGAGTAGGCTTTACACTCCAACGACTCGGCACTCTCCTTCCAGGAGCAGGAGTAGGCTCTACACTCCAACGACTCGGCACTCTCCTTCCAGGAGCAGGAGTAGGCTTTACACTCCAACGACTCGGCACTCTCCTTCCAGGAGCAGGAGTAGGCTCTACACTCCAGTGACTCGGAGCTCGTGAGGATTCTTGTCCAAGATTGGGGCGGGGCTCTATACTAAACAGCCAAGTATTTCATGACAGTCTATGTCCCAACATGTGGCCCCGGTTCCACGCTGAATTGTCTAGGAGTTTGTTAGAGTCGGGTTTTTTTTTCTAATATCAGGAAATCAACGCTGTACTCTAGGAGTGTATGATGCTCTCCTTCCAACAGCGGGTGAATGCTGAAGTGTGTTCGAGTTCATGACACTGGAATGAAGAGTCTGTATGGTGTCAAGGGATTCACAATAATCTCTCTCCCACATAAAGGCGACGTGTATAAGCTAAACTGTCTAGCGCTTCCTGGCAATCTCCGTCCAACACCGGGTTGAAGCTCCACTCTGTAATGTCAAGGGATTGTTGACTGTTTCTTTTCGACGTCACCATGATATCTGGGAACTCGTGGTCACACATTCCCAGCATCAGGGCAAGGCTCTAAAATGTAACGTCCAGGGTGACCGTGGCTTTCCAGCATTGGGGCGAGCTGTCTTCCTTCTAATATCCAGGAGTTGATGACGATTCGTTTCCAATGCCAGAGGGAAACTCCACGCTCCACTATGTCCATGAGTTCAGGATGAATTCTCCCCCTCGTCAGAACGAGGCTCCACAATGCAACGTCTTGGAATTTGTTTCAGTTTCTTCCAGTATCGGGAAGTCCTCCACCCCCACCCCCCTCCCTACTGTCCAGGAAGTCATGGCAATCTCTTTCCGCCTTCACGGCAAGGCATCACACTGCATTGTGTAGGAAACGATGACAACCTCCTTCCAATATTTAAGACATACTCTGTGTATAATATCTGAGAGGTCATGGCAATCTCCTGTCAATATTTGAGACATACTCTGTGTGTGATGTCTGAGAGATCATAACAATCACTTTTCAATATTTGAGACATACTCTATGTATTATGTCTGAGAGGTCGTGGCAATCTCTTTCCAATATTTGAGACATACTCTATGTATAATATCTGAGAGGTCATCGCACTCTCTATCCAACTTCGTGGCGAAGCAACACGCTGTAATGTGTAGAAGTCAACAACAGTCTCCTTCCAAAATGTGAAAAAGACACCACGCTATAATGTCTAGAAGTTCTAGGAGTTCAAGACGATCTCTTTCCAAGATGGCGGAAAGTTCCACACTATCAGGTCTTGAAGTTCACAGCAGCATTCTCTTTCAGACACGGCGGGAAAGCTCAGTACTATCACGTTTTGAAGTTCTGAGCAATTTCTGTTCCAGCATGGCGGAGCGGAAAGACTGCACACGTTAATGCCCGGCAGTACCGGACAGTCTGTTCTCAGCATCGATGCCAGGCACAAGGCTGTAATGTCTGACAGTTTAGGGCAGTCTCGCTGCAACATCAGGGGAAAGCTCCGTGCTGCATGCCTTGGACTTCAAGATTCTCCGCTTCCAGCAATGCCATCACCCTGGAAAACAGTACACCTGTTGAAAGGTAGGAACCCTCAGAACGGTGCCGTTAGTGAAGCACGGTCTCCGTACTTTTGACTTCCAAGTACGTCAACTACCCTCCCTTCCCTTGGACCCCCCTCAACCATTCGCTGACAACGCTGATGGAAATGAGTGCAACAGGTATTTCGGCGGACTGATTTCGCTGTGTAGAGAAGGACAGGGACGCACGCCGACACCATGTATAGTGTTACGGTTTCTCAAAAGCCCTACAAAACACTGGCTTGTTTGTCAGGTCATGTTCCTGAAGCTGAAAAACACACATACAGCATTCCATTCATCTTGCTGACGATGATATGCATCCATTATATATATATATATATATATATATATATATATATATATATATATATATATATATATATATATATATATTGTTAAGATTTTTTTTTTTAAATATTCTTAACAGATGTTGCTCCCCAAGGGGTTGAGCACCTTCAGATTTTTAAAGAACACTTTTATATTGTTCATATATATATATATATATATATATATATATATATGCAATAAAAACACTCAAGCTTCAAAGTCATCTTCCAGATATTCCAGTTTTGGCAAGGTTTTTTTCTTCTTGTTGTTTGCCTTTCGTTTTGTAATTCATTTTGTCCGTTTTCGGTGGTGGAGGTGGTGGTGTGGGTGGGGGTGTAGACCAACTGAAACATGAACACAGTGGACACGTGTAGCGAATGCCAAATCAGCACACATCATTCATCATTAGATCAAACTCGCTTCCTTCGTTATCAGACTAAACATGCTTGACAGAATCTGAACAGCTTTGAACAACTAACCACATTATTTCACTGCATTGGATCGGCATGCTTCCCAACCCAATTCGTTAGACGATTCTACATTGATAGAAGAAAGAGAGAGAGAGAGAGAGAGAGAGAGAGAGAGAGAGAGAGAGAGAGAGAGAGAGAGAGAGAGAGAGAGAGAGAGAGAGATTCATTCATTGATTCATTGATTCATTGATATTTTAATGTCAATAGCAGTACAGCCATCATGACATGGGGGCGTATTCACCCATGAAAAGGATCTAAGACATGTATAGCGACTAACTTTAAACAACTATAACCATTTTATATATGTAGGTACAGCTTCATGTCAATATCCTACATACATACACACATGCATATACGTGCCTACGCACATACTCATAAGCATACACACACACACACACACACACACACACACACACACACACACACACACACACACACACACACACACACACATACACACACATGTACATTCAAGTTAGTTACATTCATAATCTCATAACCAATGGCATAACCAATAACCGCCGGGCACTGAATAAGGAAGAAGTTTACCTAACAGAAAATCAAATCAGCGTGTTTTTTTCTAACTCTGCATGCTTCGGCAATGTATTTTGCTAGAGATCTGATTAACATCTCATTTTCCAGTGTCAGCACACGGGCTAGATTGTGGTTTTTCGCAGCAGGCAACTGAAACAAGCAACATTTTTCGCGTATTTGTCTGTAAGCTTCGCAGTGGAACAAAAAGTGACACTCGTCCTCATTGTCATTCAACTTACATACTGGACAGTTATTAATTGCTGTTGTGCCGGGCATGAACCATACCTTGTTTGCCTGTAGACCCAAGGTTCTGGTTCGAAAACGTGCGAGTACAGTTCTATGCCATCTGTCTGTTACTACTGATAGGTACTTTTCAGCTTGCAGGTTGCTGTTAAATGAAAGGAACATTTCATATTTATCATTTCCTTCCATGTCAGAATGCCAATTTTGTTGAAACATACACACCAGTCTATCTTTCAATTCGGAAATGAACAGCTTATCGTTCCCTACTTCTTGACTTACCCAAACAACACCAAACCCGTTTTCTGTCAGGAATTTCTTTACTTTGGACACCCAGTTAAACTTCCCATTCTCATGTTGTTGTAATAGCATTTTATACGCCTGCTTACACAGTCTTGTTTGTGGTAATTTCAAAAGCTTTAGCCAATATTTAATACATTTAACGTAAGTGTGTATATATAAGGGATATCTCCCCGACTCTGCATAAACCATTTTGTTAGAAGAATGTAATGGGACATTTATGAAACGCTTTATCGCAAATGTGTGTACCTTTTCAATTTGATTGGTGTCAAGAGTGCCCCACACTTCCGCTGCATACGTTAACATGGGAGTAATCTGAGTGTCAAAAAG
>CM031604.1:66056921-66066673 GCA_018398815.1 Conus ventricosus
TCAGTTAGTGGGCGTCATTGTGGCTGAACGAATAGTATACACGAAATCCGAACATTAAAGTGGAAGCAGAATCCAGCCCCATCGCCGCCATTTTGTTTTCCCTCTGCGAACTATCTGTGAAGGCCGCTACGCAACGTTTGAAGCGTTCGTTGCGAACGTGCCGTTGCCCAGAGACAGAGAGAGAGAGAGAGACAGACAGACAGACAGAGAGAGCACAACTTGCTACAGAACAATATGCCTGGCCGGACATCCCAACCCTGAACAACACAACGCTCTTTTTGTACTCCCAGTTCTTATAGAACAGGGAGTACTTTAGAATGGGAACGAAGAAATGCTGTGTGTGTGTGTGTGTGTGTGTGTGTGTGTGTGTGTGTGTGTGTGTGTGTGTGTGTGTCTGGCTGTCTGTCTGTCTGTCTGTCTGTGTGTCCGTGGTCAAAATGTGTTCCACTCGCTCCAGACAAAACTACTGGGCCGATCTTTCTGAAAATTTGTACGAATGTTCATTATGGTTTTTTTTTTTCTTTATGGAATATCTCCGAAAGTACTTGGCCGATCGTTGTGAAAATTAGCAGGTATGTTCATTATGGGTCACGGATGATGCCTGATGTCTTAGTTTGCCCCGTTATAGCCCTTACTAACGGTTGTAACGGTCTGTAACGGTTTTTCTTCTTTATGGAATATCTCAGAAAGTACTTGGCCAATTTATAAGCGGTTTGGATGATCTTGTGACAAATCGGATCCTCTGTCCATATGTAAGTGGTGTAATACTGAAAATGGATTAAACAACCGTTAAAAAACCGTTATTCTGCCGTTATTTCTTATATATAGGTTGATTTTAATGAACTTTGGTATATAGAAAGGTTATCACACACAAATGGCACTTCTATATAGTGTTCCAAAATTTGACCGTTTAAAAACCGTTATTCTTGACATATTGTCCAATTTGGATGAAATTTGATATGTACACAGGCTTTAGCCCAGTGAGAACTAAAATACCGGTTTCAAAAGTGCATATCGGTTATATAACCGTTTAAACCGTTATTTTGCCGTTATTTCTTATATATTGGTGGGTTTTAATGAAATTTTGTATATAGAAAGGTTATCACACACAAATGGCACTTCCATGCAGTGTTTCAAAATCTGACCGTTAAAAACCGTTATTCTTGACATATTGTCCGATTTGGATGAAATTTGGTATGTACACAGGCTTTAGCCCAGTGAGGACTAAAATACTGGTTTCAAAAGTGTATATCGGTTATATAACCGATAAACCGTTATTTTGCCGTTATTGTTTTATATATATTGGTGGATTTTAATGCAATTTTGTATATAGAAAGGTCATCACACACAAATGGCACTTCCATGCAGTGTTTCAAAATCTGACCGTTAAAAACCGTTATTCTTGACATATTGTCCGATTTGGATGAAATTTGGTATGTACACAGGTGTCATGAGTCGGCCGAATGTTCTCGAGCATTTAGGCAAATTAAGGGTAGTTGCTGTTGTTGAGAGCACGTTCCTTGGGTCTTCAAGTGTGCGAATTCAGGCATCACCAGGGGGGGATACCCCGAGTCGTATACTGAAGGAGGGAGAGTACTGGGAAGTGTTTCGCATGTCCGAGGGATAGTGACAAGGAGTTGGCGACCTGCCAGTCCTGGGTAGAGAAGAGTGTCCACTTTGAGCACTGGCTATTCACCGGGCTCTCCCGTGGGCCTGAAAGGAAGGCGATCGTGTCAGGTGACCGTCACGGGTAGGTGACCGTCAGCCTGCCGGCAGAGTACAGCGACCATTCAGTCGTCCTTGTTCTGAGGAATGAATGGAAGGCTGCGGCCTATCGAGTGGTTTGCGCCTTGTTGTCTATAGAGGTAGTAAATACTTGAAGCATCAGTCATGCCTGGTAGAGAGGTCCAGGCTGTTAGTTCAATGGGTAGCTTCGGGGAATCGAACATGAGTTTGAATAGGAGGTTATGCATTAACCACTGGGTGCCCAAGTCTTTGTTTGCGCTAGCAGCTGTGGTGTGTGTGTATGTGTAGGTGACTTGTGATTCCATTGGTGGAATAAAAATAACTTGGGGATTTATTGGTACAAATCGTGTGATGTGTGTGTGCCAGTGATTCCATTGGTTGAGCCAGTTAAACTCGGCTTCTCTCTTTCTTTGAGAACGAATATAAGGTGCTTGGAAAACCAGGAAGGGTGTGACTCACTTATGGGAAAGTGAACTCGCCCGTCTTGCTGAGGGCTCAAGAAAATACAGCGTGAAGCAGAGGTTAGCTGTCGCCTCGTTGTCTCCTGGGTGGGGACGTAAGACAGTGGAGGTTGCTGTAGCCTCGGAGCCGACGACGAGAAGAATTGTCTCCCGTGTGGGGACGGTCGACAGCAAGACGTGTCTGCCTGTTGGAGCCTAGACAGGGAGCTGCCAGACAACGGTGGGGTGTTTGCAGCCAGAGAAGACCTGTGGGAGAGGCCGACAGGAGCCCTTTCCGTGGAGAGGGCGAAGTACGGTGGAGTCCGGGAGACTCGGTGTGAGGGTGCGACTCAAGCTACGTGGCCAGTGTCCCCCAACTGGGATTTGGCCAATCGGGAGGACACAACGGTGTGGCAGCTTCAGCTCGTGGTCGTACAGTGGGATGAGAGAAACTGACGATCAACCAAGGAATGCTGGCAAGTTATGGACGTTTGGTTATAAGTGTGCAAACAGAATAGTGGAATATTGTCTTTCCTGGCTAAGTAAGAATAACTGAAGAACAGGGGATGCGATTTATGAAATTGTCTGTATGCTGTTTACATTGTTGTATGATACAGATAGTTGTGTTGTGTAGTGACGGGTGGGGGCTCGGAGTCAAGTTGAATAAAAGTTGATTATTTTCAATGAAATGTTATTGGTTTCCCGTCACCTTTGTGCGGGCCCGATGTGAGTGACAGAGTGCGTGCGCCTATGCGAGAGCGCATTTTGGTTGTGAAAGCGTAAATACTTCTGTCGATAACCCCCTGCATCCCTGAATATGAAAATCATATTTAATAACGAGGGGGAGCGTCGGAGACCCGTCACAACAGGCTTTAGCCCAGTGAGGACTAAAATACCAGTTTCAAAAGTGTACATCGGTTAAATAACCGTTAAAACCGTTATTTTGCCTTTATTTCTGATCTCACAAAGCACTTGGCCGATTTATAAGCAGTTTGGAAAACTGGGAGTACGTTTATATGCTTCGCATCTTGTTTTTTTTTATTAACGAGAGAGGAGCTGCAGATATAAGTCGGGGAGAACACAATATTTTGAAAGACCGATTGGTAGAATACCTATCACTGCTGTAATGTGTTGCAAACCAATGTGCTTTGACTGATCTATCATTTTCTATGCAGGAGACTGTAGGAAAGATATTTCATTTGCAGTCCGCTGGCTTGTCCAAACATCACGGAAGACATAGAGTTCCAAAAATCCCGCCATTTTCACCTAGCTTTTTCTATATAAAAAAAAATCACCATTTTGATTTTATCCAAATTTACCATAAGACCCAAAGTCTTGAAGGCCTTGTCTAGTTATCAAAATGGTTTTGTAAATCAAATGAAGTGGGTACAAGCAGCACATTGTCATTGCAAACAGTAAAGAGTATATCTCATCAGATGGTAAGAGAGAGAGAGAGAGAGAGAGAGAGAGAGAGAGAGAAACGCGGTGAATGTTAGCCTCCCTTTGTTATACAGTCAAAAAAAATGGAGTGCAGTTTTTTTTACCTACATCCAACGAGTCTTACTTTGATCAGTCTAAACACATGAACAAACTGCACACCAATTCTCTCTGCAGGTGGAATGACATTTATCATGTAGCCAATTCCTGTCGCCGTGTGTGTGTGTGTAGTAAGACCTTCATCTCCTACCGTTTAGCTTCTCTTTGTGCTTCAAGTGAACGTGAAACCAGACGACGGTCGAAAACTCCAAAGCCACAACAGTACACAGATACACGTCATATTCAACAACACCGTCCCGAAAGTCGTCTGCTGGACAGGTGAGACGTGCGAACAGTCCGTGTTGTGCGTGCAAGCTGCAGTAGTGTGCAGTCCGTCTGTGTGAATCTCGGTTATGTAATCCTACACAGTCTGCGTTGATTGAGTCGGAAACAAACATTTTTGTGCTGGGCGGTTTGTATCGTTTTAACAGCGGAAGACCGTTACCGAAGAAGTCGAACATGCGAGCCGATTATCGGCTAAAAGACTGTACTATGCTTTCAACTGTAATTTGAACGCAGTGGTCGCTATGTCTCCCACCCCTACCCACCCACCCTCCGCCCCATCCATACCCACTCCACCACTCTCCCCCTTCCACTTTTCCCCGCCTCTCCTTCGCTTAAGTATAACTTGATCGTCTGCATGACATTACTTACGTAGATATATTCACCACTACGATGTTCAAAATTCAGGCAACCGAGATTTAATGTATAGATTCTTATCATGTGCTGGACACGAACAAACACGAACACACACACACACACACACACACACCCACCCACACACACACCCACGCTGATTTATTAAATTTTCTAAGACTTACTTACTTACTTGACTTGTCCTCTAATTCCCGGGGGAACATGGGCCGCAAACCCCTTCCAGCGGAACGGTTTTGGGAGACTTTCACTTGGCCACGTTTTCCGGCACCCTTCCTTCCTCGGTACCCCTTCCCAGTCTGTCTGGTTTTCCCCCACTTTTTTTTTGCCCTGGGGGTTCCATTCAAGGCTTGTCTTGTTTTTTTGGATGGAGATTTCAAGGGGTGGGCCATCCACCCCCCTTCCGTTTTCTGATTTTATTTCTATTGGAACTTGCGGGGTCTTATTCCACATTCTGCTTGGCAATAACATCTGGCCATCGATGTTCAAAATTTTTCGCAGACATTGTTGATAAATGTTTGGAGTTTGTGGGTGTTTGTCTTGTTGTTCCCCTTTCAAACCAAAAAGGGGTTTTTCACATTTGATTAAAGATTCTATCTTTTTAAAGGATGAGGGGCAAGGAATTCCAGAAGGCCGTGCGTAGAAAAAGGTGTCCCTGCTTTTTTGATGCACTTTTGATATCCCATCTGTCCTCCATCTTTGCTACCACACGCCGAGGTAACAAATTTTGTAAACTTCAATGATGTTTCCTTTTTAGTTGTAGGGGGTCCGTTCTGGTTTTGACTCTCATGGCTTCTGTTTTTTTTTATTTTTTTGGGGGGCCTGTCTTTCCCTGTTTCTTTCTCCCCAAAGCTTCTCTTTGCGTCTTCGTTTGGGGGGCAGAAGGCTGTTCTGGGCAAGTCCAGGTCTTCCATTGTTTGGGTAAAAAGCCAAAGGATTCCTTCCCTTGCCGACTGTAGACTGCCGCATTACCCATCAACCCCACAGAAAATTTGTTGGCGATAGTGACCCCCGACGGACCCCGGGTTTGTACATGAAGGCTTCGTTACTTCCCATCGTGGACGCCCTGGCTTGGCATCCTCAAAGATTGCGGGAGATGGAAACAAATTTGGGTGGGAACCATGTGGTCATATTTTCCAATGGATTCTGTCGATGCGTCAAATCCTTCTAAATCTAAAAATATGGTACAGGGGGCTGCCACCCCAGAATGCTCGTATAATTTCATGGGGCAATTTGGCGTGCTGATCGTCTTGGCGAAACCCCTTTTTCTTGGCGGGGGGTTTTGTCTAGGGGGGGTCTTTATCTCTCTACATGTTTTTGGTCAGCCCCCTTTCCCCCGGGGAGGACAGCAACATAATCCCTCCCATTTTTACAATGCGGGTCCCCTTTCTTCGGCACTTCACCAGGGGGCCTTTTTCCCCAGTCTTTTTTGGCATCTTTCCCCGCCCCAGATCTTGCTTAAGTGGATGCAGCATCCGGGGGGGAATCGGGATGTCTGCTTTCAGTGTTCAGGGGGAATTCCGCTGACCCCTGCTTTACCTGACTTCGGACTTGATGGGTTTGGTAACTTTCCCTCTTGGTTTGGGGGGGCCGTGTTTAGTAAAGCTGGGTTGGTGGTGGGAAAGTTGGGGGGGGGGGTAAGGGCTATTCATGTCTCTTTAAAGTCTCTGCCCACCTTTCTCTCTGCTCAGCTTCTCCGCATGGGTTTCCCTCCTTGTCTTTTTACCGGGGGACTGGGTTGCTGGCTTTTTCCCGAAATTTCGGTATCCATACAGCCTTTTTATGTTCCTTTTCCCCCGTGGTTCTCCCCCTTCTTGAGCCCTGGAGAATTGTTCTTTTTTTGTCTACACTTTTCTAAATTGGCGTTGAGTACCATAGTGTGCCGTAATCTTTCTTTTGCCCTTGGTCTGGGCTTTTTGGGGCCTTTATCTGGTCTTTTAGGTGCTTCCGCTCGTGATGAGGTCCCCTGTTTTCCCGCTTTTAGCCATTCTTTTGTTTTCTTTGCTTTTTTCCCAAGCCCTTTTGTACATTCGTCTGCCAACCTCCCTCAGGTCACACCCGTGGGTTTCGATTGTTTCTTCAGCAAGTTGTCAATACCTGAATCGGTTTTCATTCCATTTGAAAACCCCCCGTTGTTGCTCTCCCCTTCAGACTTGTACATTGTACTTATGTGAAATCGGCCGCTTGGCTTTTTAGGTTTCAAATTTTGGGCTTTTCACAGCTATCCAAGGTTGTGGTCTATGCTGGTCTGCCCTCGTTTCACTCCACGTCATGTAAACTTTTGCGCCATTTTCTCCGATGGAATGTGGCAATTTGGTTCGGGTCTTCCCATCAGGTGAATTCCAAGTCATCTTGTAAGTTTTTGTGTGGAAAACATGCCTCCGATGACCATGTCATTGAAAGCACAGAAACCACAAACGTTCTCCATTTTCATTTGTATTCCGTTCCGTGTATGCCCCTAACTGCTCCTCCCCTTTTTGGGCCGTTCCCACTTTGGGCATTGGGTCTCCCATGGGTCTTAAGGGGCCCTTGGGACTCTACCACGACTGTTTGGGGGTTGATTTGAATTCCCCCTTTTCCTCTGGGCTGCTACGTTTGTGGGGGGGTACACTGTAAGAGGTGGTTTTTCCCGCCCTTGAATTGAATCTTGCAGTGAGGATCCTTGGTGACACTGGTTCCCAGGGCGCATGCTCGCGTCGCCTCGGGGGATCATCACGCGCTACTTCCGTGCGTGTTGGGGTCTTTTTTCGCCCAAAGTAGATGATGGGGTCTCCCCTTTCAGCCCTTTTTTCCTGTTCCTGTCCACATCCGCAAAGGCCAAGGCTTTAGGTTGACCTGTCATCTCACTACTCACTTGTGCCGTTTTTTTTCCCTTCGTATAGGGGCGATGTTCCAGGTCCCATCCTGGTCTTTGGGTTTGGTCGCAGAAAGTGTCGGGGCACTGGCTTCCTGAAGCTTTCCCCCCCAGCTCGCGTCAGGGCCTGCGAGAGAACTCTTCCCCCCAAAAAACTATTTTCAGAAAATTCATTTCGGTTTTTGTAACAACGTTTGTTTTTCTGGCCCGGGGTTTTTAGCCCCCAATTTTAAACCCCCCAACTGAGGGCCATTGAGTGCTTTTTCTGGCTCTACCCTTTTACCTGTCTGGGTTGGGGCCCACAGGAATGAATCTCCCGCCAGCATGCTCTCCGGGGCAAAAAGACACGCAAGCTCCCCAACCACGCAAGGTTGCACTCACTGGGGAAAGGAATTTTCTAAGAAACATTTTTAATAAAAAAAAAAAAAGAAACTTAAAATTAACGGAAAGAAAGGGGGAAATGAAGTTATACATAAAATTTTATACTTTTCTGGGTTTGGGGGGGAACTTAAATTTCAACTTTTGGGTCCACGTGAAAATTTTCAATTTTTTGGGAAAGATTTATTGGAAACTTATTTTTTCTTTTTCATTTTGAATGTACAACGACTTCCGAATGTTTTCAAATTTCAACAATTTAAATTTCTACAAAATATGCACTTTTAAAACTTAAATTTTTTTATTTCATTAAAGGGAAATTTTGAATGTACGACACTTTGGACTTTTCTTTTTTAAACCTTTTTGAAATTTTAAATTTTTGGGAAAGAATTACTTGTGAACGTTGTTTTTTTCATTTTTTTAACAAATTATCGGGGACTGCAGATTTGAAAATATTCGCTATAAAAAATCCCGACATCTAAGAAAATAAAACGGGTTTAAAAAAAAAAGGGCAGGCAAAAATAAAAAGAAAAAATCATTTTTCCGGTTTTCGCAACCCGGGGAAACCAAAATATTAAGCATCACACACACAACACACATCTTAATTATAAACTACCCTTTTTCTTCATCATCATTTTCTTTTTCGTCGTGATGTAGTATTTTGTTTCCTTTGGCCATCTATTTCTGTTGCTGCTGTTTTGTCGCCCGTGTGTGCTGCTTTGGTGTATTGTGTGATAAGCGTGTGTGCGTGCGAAAAGGGAGAGAGAAAGAAGAGAGACAGCCCCAACCTTTAAACCCACGTTTGTCTTCAGTGTGATTCAAAAAAACTCAACACCAGTGGGGTCCTTTTTGGTGTGTGTGTGTGTGGGGTGTTGTGGTGTGCGGTGTGGGGATGTGTGAGCGTGCTGCTTGTGACAAAAGAAAGAAGAGTGCGAACTCGGGAAAATTTAATTGCAAGGCCACCGACCATCCGCAATGAGGGCAAGAAACAAAAATAAATCAAACACTGACGCGAAAATGAGAGAGACACAGAAGAGATACCAACCATTTAAACAGCCAGTTTTTGTCTTCGGTGTGAAGCTGAACTCAAAACAGAAGGGGCCATTTGTTGTGTGTGTGTGGTGTTGTGTGGGGTGTTGGTTGTTTGTGTGTTTGGGGTGCGTGCCTGCGTGCGGGTTTCTGCGGCGTGGGGTGGTGTGTGCGTGGTGCGTGCCCTGCGTGCTGCGTGCGTGCGTGCGTGCGTGCGTTTGTGGTGCGTGCGTGGTGTGTTGGGGGTTTTGGGGTGTTGTGGGTGGTGGTGTGTGTGTGTGATCCACCCACACACCCCCCCTTCCCCCCTTTACCTGTGGTCTTTTCCCCACCGGAGATGTCAAAAGGATCCACACGTGTATCCCGTTCCCACCACCCTCTCTCTTTAATTTCTGCGTTTTTGCCGGGACCTCGGGTTTACACATTTCCAAAGAAAATTTTAAAGGGTGCCCCACTCGCGCGCGCCGCGCGCATCACACACACACACGCCGCACGCACACAACACACCACACCACACACACAACACACACACACACACACACACACACACCACAACTTACAAAAACCTACACTAACACACATACACACAGTACATACACGCGGTCACCGCAGAAATACCCACTGCGAAGGTGTACCATCCACGCACTACACGCACGCGCGTCCATCACACACACACCACACCCACACAACACACACACACACACACACACACACATTCCCCAACACCACACACACACACACACACAACACACACCACACACACACACACACACTTACACTTACTCACCACTCTCTCTCTCCCTCCCTTTCTCTCTTTTCCCCTCTCTCCTCTCTCTCCCCACAACACACACACAAAACACACACACACACACACACACCCATAACACACACACACACAAAACCACACACGCGCGCGCGCGCGCGCGGGAGGGCGCACTAACACGCATACAGAGACAGACAGACAGACACAGACAGACAGACAGACAGACACAGAGAGAGAGAGAGAGAGAGAGAGAGAGAGAGAGAGAGAGAGTTACGCGCGCTTTCCTGTAAAATTCACTGTGCTAAACTAACAGAGCTGGGCTGTGAAGTGTTGACTGTTGCGGTCTTGATAGATC
>CM031604.1:66066773-66074273 GCA_018398815.1 Conus ventricosus
CGATTGAAATGAAAATGTGGCCATGCTTAATAATAAATGTACAAATTATCTTTAACTAAAGGGAATTAAAAATGAAGAGAGAGAGAGAGAGAGAGAGAGAGAGAGAGAGAGAGAGAGAGAGAGAGAGAGAGAGAGACTGAGAGAGACTTTCTTAATTCAAGGGAAATAATTCACATTCGTAAGCTACTGATGACACAACCCAGAATTGTCTCTCTTTAATACGTACAGGGACTCCGCTGAATCGCCAACACGCACGCCCTCGCAGACACACAGAGACACACACACAGACACACACACACACACACACACACACACACACACACACACACACACACACACACACACACACACACACCACAACACACACACACACACACACACACACACACACACACACACACACACACACACCACAACAACAACAACAACAACAATGACATGGACTGGCATATTGAGGGGGGGGGGGGGGGGGGAGGGGGTACGGATGCAGGGCGTGACGAGGCTTGGCGAACTGGGGAGGGAGGGAGGGGAGGGTGGGGGGGGAAGCGGGGAACGGATGCAGCGCGTGAAATTGGAGAAGCGAACTGAGGTGGAAGTGTGCGCATGGATGCATGTGGGTGGGTGAAAAGGAGGGGAAATGTGTGCACAGGCAAGGCGTGACATGGATGGGTGGACAGAGGGGGAGGGGGAGTGGTCGCGCAAGCAGAGGATGGGCGTACGAGGGGGACGGAGGGGGGGGGGGGGGGGGGGGGGGGGGGGGGGGGGGGGGGGGGGAGGGAGAGAGAATAACGGATGCAGGCTGCGACATGGATGGGCGATGGACCGTTGCTGCCAACGTGTGTTAAGTCACATATAAATGAAACTTATATAAATCACCTTAAAATCTATACAGATGGTTCTGTACTAGACAATCATTTGTCTGGTTCAGCATTCATAATTTCATCCTTAAAAATAGAGAAAGGTTACCACCTCGGTAAGAATATTTCCATATTTACTGCGGAACTTGTTCCCATTATTATGGCATTACACTTTCTTCTTGATTTTCGATTTCCTGCATTTCAAATACTACTTTGTGTTGATTCAAAATCAGTCCTATGAGCTCTAAAATTTTCGAATACAAGTGTGAGAGCAGAACTCATATCAGAAGTCTACCACTTAATTCATTTTTGCATTTACGTGGTTCTTACGTCGATTTTTGTTGGGTTCCATCTCACTGTGGATTATCTGCGAACGAAAGGGTAGACCAATTAGCCAAAAAGGCTGCTATCACTGAAACTGATTTAACAAAGATATGCATTCCTTTATCCTTACATGAGTTATAGTCTTTTAAAAGACGTATCCTGGAACTCTATCTTAAATAAGGGAAAAGGCACCAAAAACAAAACTGGGATATTATTTAACAAGATATCAGACAATAAAACAGGTATCAAGAATCTGTACCAAGAGTGGATTTTAAAAAGTTTGATTTTTAGATTTAGGCTTAATGCCTTTAAAACCAAATTCTGTTAACATGTGACTTGTATTTGTGGCCAGCAAATCACTCCGTTCCATCTACTTTTTGTCCGATAGAATGAAACCCTATTTACCTGCTTGGTTGTTGAACACTGAACCGTCGATGTCAGTCTTTGAAGACGTCATCTCTAACGAATCAAACATTTTTGAAGTTGTTGAAGGACTGATTAAGAGCCCAATTGGACATTTACTTTAACGTCTATGTCATTTTCCCCATCTTGGGGTTAGTTGTTTATTTAGTGTTTCTTTTAAAGTTTTGGATTCAGTTATGTGATTTTTTTTTTAAATCTAGGCCTAATTGCATTATACATACCTACGTACGCCCAAAATCAACACCAACTGTTCGCATGCATACACCCAAACACACCACATGCACACACACATAACACTTACATACTGTCTAAGATCACTGTTAGGTGGATAGACGTTAAATTAAAGAACCAATGGATGGGCGAATGGAGGGGTGGAGGTGGAGAGGCGTTAAATTAAAGAACCAATGGAGGGGGTGGAGGTGGAGAGGCGTTAAATTAAAGAACGAATGGAGGGGGTGGAGGTGGAGAGGCGCGGTCGCAGAGTGACATGGGTGGGCAGAGAGGGGAGGAGGGTGCGAAGACAGGGTGTGTCATGAAGGGGCGTACCCAGGGGCGTGTGTCATGAAGGGGCGTACCCTGGGGCGTGTGTCATGAAGGGGGGTACCCTGGGCATGTGTCATGAAGGGGCGTACCCAGGGGCGTGTGTCATGAAGGGGGAGTACCCTGGGGCGTGTGTCATGAAGGGGCGTACCCAGGGGCGTGTGTCATCAAGGGGCGTACCCAGGGGCGTGTGTCATCAAGGGGCGTACCCTGGGCGTGTGTCATGAAGGGGCGTACCCAGGGGCGTGTGTCATCAAGGGGCGTACCCAGGGGCGTGTGTCATCAAGGGGCGTACCCGGGGGCGTGTGTCATCAAGGGGCGTACCCAGGGGCGTGTGTCATCAAGGGGCGTACCCAGGGGCGTGTGTCATGAAGGGGCGTACCCAGGAGCGTGTGTCATCAAGGGGCGTACCCAGGGGCGTGTGTCATGAAGGGGGGTACCCTGGGGCGTGTGTCATGAAGGGGCGTACCCTGGGGCGTGTGTCATGAATGGGGCGTACCCAGGGGCGTGTGTCATGAAGGGGGCGTACCCTGGGGCGTGTGTGAAAGGGCGTACCCAGGGGCGTGTGTCATGAAGGGGCGTACCCATGGGCGTGTGTCATCAAGGGGCGTACCCAGGGGCGTGTGTCATGAAGGGGCGTACCCAGGGGCGTGTGTCATCAAGGGGCGTACCCAGGGGCGTGTGTCATGAAGGGGCGTACCCAGGGCGTGTGTCATCAAGGGGCGTACCCAGGGGCGTGTGTCATGAAGGGGCGTACCCAGGGGCGTGTGTCATGAAGGGGCGTACCCAGGGGCGTGTGTCATCAAGGGGCGTACCCTGGGGCGTGTGTCATGAAAGGGCGTACCCTGGGGCGTGTGTCATGAAGGGGCGTACCCTGGGGCGTGTGTCATGAAGGGGCGTACCCTGGGGCGTGTGTCATGAAGGGGCGTACCCTGGGGCGTGTGTCATGAAGGGGCGTACCCTGGGGTGAAGATGCGGGGTGTGACGTATGCGGGCTTCCAAACTGACCTTGATCTTAAACGGAAAGGCTCCAGTGCCAAAAATTGGAAAATGGAAGGAAATCTCTCCTCTCTCTCTCTCTCTCTCTCTCTCTCTCTCTCTCTCTCTCTCTCTCTCTCTCTCTCTCTCTCTCTCCCACCTTCCCTCTCTCTCTCTCTCTCTCTCTCTCTCTCTCTCTCTCTCTCTCTCTCTCTCTCTGCATGTGAATTGAAGTGTGTGTGTGTGTGTGTGTGTGTGTGTGTGTGTGTGTGTGTGTGTGTGTGTGTGTGTGTGCGCGCACATCTCAAGTGTAAGCAGTTTTGAAGGCTAAGAAAATCGTTCTGGTTCTGTGAAAAGAATTTGTGACTGTGAATAAGAAGAGCTTATACTTGGGTTTGGGTTCAGTAAATTAGTGCAGTGCTAAATATCCACAAGGGTGGTGGAAATGTGCATGCCTCGCTGTGCTCTCCTTGTGTTCCTAAGCTACTGTTGCGGCACAGGGATTTCGGAGTGAAAAGCTTGGTAGACGACAGAAAAAAGAGCCTCATGTCGATAATGCTTGTTCACGTAAAACAAACACACCTTTGGGGCTGTCTCAAAGTCGGGCACAATGTCTTAAGGGCCGAACTGTGCACTTCTTTCTTTTCTTTCTTTGGCGGGTCGACAGCTACGCACGCAGTCAGGGTCTAAGTCCGAGGGATACCACAAAATCTGCCGTCCCCCAGAGCTTGGTGTTGAGGTCCGCACCCCCGGGCCAGGACTGACGCCGCGTCTCCTCGTGCAGGGGCAGTCTTGGACAATATGGGATGGGGTCTGGTCAGCCTGGCCGCAGTCACATGGGGATGTGGCTGCCACTCCAATCCTCTTCAGGTGTGCTCGGAGGCCGCAGTGTCCTGTACGAAGGCGGTAGATGGTAGTCTGGTGTCTCCTCTCCGGTGTCCTGATAGGATCCTGGTGCGCCTGGTAGCCTCCGTTCAGGGTGACCCAGCTTCTTCGGAATCTGCTGCGGAGGAGAGTTTTGGCTTCTTCATACGTGGCAGGAACGGTCGGCTGTGTGAGCTGGCTTCCTTCCCTAGCAAGGTGGTCTGCACGCTCGTTGCCTGGGAGGCCTACATGGGCAGGCACCCACTGGAGGGTTGTTGGGGCTGTTTGGGTAAGGGCTGCGAGGGAGGCCTTGAGCGACTGGATCAGTGGACCAGGATCAAGGGAGTCAAGGGCCTGGAGTGTGGAGATGGAGTCAGTGAAGATGGAGATGCTGCCAAGGGGTTTTCCACAGGAGGAGAGGAATTCTGCTGCTGTTGTGATGGCCAGGATTTCAGCTCTGAAATTGGAACAGAGCTTTCCTCCAGGAATGCGATGCTGTTGCACTCTCCATCGGGAAATCTGACGTAGACACCACAACCTCCGTTGTGTGTGGCTTCCTCTGCAGATCCGTCTGTGTGTACATGCGGAACTGTGCAGTGAATTCGTTTTGGTGAGGGCTGGTGTTCTGCGGCATGTTACATACAGCTTTCATTGTAACAGAGAGTAGACATGTTACATACAGCTTTCATTGTAACAGAGAGTAGACAGCGTTTGGGGCCTAATTTGTAAGTGTGGCTTCGAACCAAAAAGCCCCCTGAATTTTTTTTTTTTTTTTTTTTTTTTTTTTTGCTGTTCCAACCTCTGCGCCACCTCAGAGGCAGTGCACCCACGCCGCTCATTCTGACACCCCGTCCACAGCCACGGCCCGGTCGGCCCCACCGCAGCCCCGGCACCGGCAATCCACAGGAGCAGTCAGTGTCAAGTCGTCAAAGGCAGCCCACCGGAGGAGACACTGCACTGCTGCCGAGTCACTTCGGTGGTGTTCAGTGGCGCCTGTTCTGATCAAACATACGCAGGACACCACCTACTAAGCCCCCTACTGACGACAATAATTGCTTAGTCGCGGAGCCGGCGTGAGTGAGCTCTCCCTCCGGAGGGCGCCACCACGTCCGTCCAACGACAGCCCCCATGAACTCGCCTATATCGGTGACCCCGACGGAACCAAACCTAGGCCACAGACGTGTAGAGGACATCGAAATTGAGGTCACCATGAAAGCAAGGCATTAAGGGCCACAGAACTTGAGGCTTTTTTTTTTTTTAATAAAAGCCCCCTGCATTAACTTCTGCCTTGTGCCGTCTTCGTCATTTCTTTAGACACTCTCTTTTTGGATTACCTCGACATTAAAGGTACATAAGCAATTTTCAGCAGCTAGAAACACTTCTCTGATACTTCCGTCCGACAGCGTCTAAAGTCGACATGTGCCAGTCTGCAGAACTGACATCTTCGATAATATAAGTCTAGGCATATCCAGCTTGAAATCTGTCACTGTCAACGTCACTGTCAACGTCACTGTCAACGCACTGTCTCATGACTGCTCTCTCTGTGTGTCCGCTCTCTTCTCTCCTCTCTCTCTTCACGTCACTTCTCTCACTCTCTCATTGCTCTCTCTTTCCGTCTCTCTCTCTCCTCTCTCCTCTCTCTCTCTCTCGTCTCCTCCTCTTCCTCTCTCTCTCCTCTCTCTCTCTCTCTCTCTCTCTCTCTCTCCTCTCTCTCTCTCTCTCTCTCTCTCTCTCTGGTACACGCACATGCATTCATGCATGTGTGTGTGAGAAAAGAGAGAGAGGGAGAGAGGAGAGAGAGAGAGAGAGAGAGAGAGAGAGAGGAGAGAGAGAGAGAGAGATTAAAGCAGAAAGACGAGGCCGAAATCAGAAATGCATTTCAATGTTAGCTGAACAGAGAAGAAACTAAACCTATATCCAGTTGTCCCCCTCCCACTTCCCCCCTCCTCATACCCCACTCCCTCCTTCCCCTCCTCTCATGCACACACAAATCTGTGCTCTGTGAAATATTAATTAAACTTCCTTTGCTTACACTCTCCTAGAGAATATAGAGTACAAATTAGCCTCCTAGAATACAGAGAACAAATTAGCCTTCTTTCTTTCTTTCTGCGTACGCAGGCTGATACTCCTGCGGACACTGCCTGTATAGACAGGCAGTGGCGTTTTGTGTGTATGACCGGGGTTTTTTTTATTCCGCCATTAAGGCAGCCATACTCCATCTTCGGGGAAGGTGCATGCTATGTGTAACGTGTCATCCATACCAACGGCCAAACTGGCCTTCTCTTCCGAAAGTTGGTGATGGATTTTACGTGTGTGTGTGCAAGATGTTGTGCGTGCGTTCACACACGGAACCTCGGTCATTCGAAGGACTGTATGGGGAATGGAGTCAGAACCAATATTAACTCTCGAGGGAAAAATCCCCTGTACCGAAATTCGAACCCGCAACCCCAGGATCACGAGTCCGGCGCTCTACCAACTGAGCTATTCCGGCCCCCAATTAGCCTTCTAAAATATTAAGCACAGATTAGCCTCCAAGAATATAGAGTATACATCAGCCTCCTCGAACACAGAGTACAAATTAACCTTCTAAAATATTAAGTACAGATTAGTCTCCAAGAATTTAGAATACAGATTAGCCTCCTAGAATGTAGAGTACAGATTAGCCTCCTAGAATATAGAGTACAGATTAGCCTCCTAGAATATAGAGAACAGATTAGCCTCCTAGAGTAGAGAGTACAGATTAGCCTCCTAGAATATAGAGTACAGATTAGCCTCCTAGAATATAGAGTACAGATTAGCCTCCTAGAATACAGAGTACAGATTAGCCTCCTAGAATATAGAGTACAGATTAGTCTCATAGAATCTGGAGTACAGATTAGCCTCCTAGAATATAGAGTACAGATTAGCCTCCTAGAATACAGAGTACTGATTAGCCTCCTAGAATACAGAGTACAGATTAGCCTCCTAGAATACAGAGTACAGATTAGCCTCCTAGAATACAGAGTACAGATTAGTCTCCTAGATAGAGTACAGATTAGCCTCCTAGAATACAGAGTACAGATTAGCCTCCTAGAATATAGAGTACAGATTAGTCTCATAGAATCTGGAGTACAGATTAGCCTCCTAGAATATAGAGTACAGATTAGCCTCCTAGAATACAGAGTACAGATTAGCCTCCTAGAATACAGAGTACAGATTAGCCTCCTAGAATATAGAGTACAGATTAGCCTCATTCTGCTTGATAGTTCTCTAGTTTCTGCTCCACACTAACTCTCTGAGACACTTCCAACAAAATATTTCGTCTACTTCCGTTGGTCTTTCAACAGATGCCGACCGCATTTCATCCATTCCCATCCACCGAAGCACACACGCGCGCGCGCGCGCCACACTCTCTCTCTCTCTCTCTCTCTCTCTCTCTCTCTCTCTCTCTCTCTCTCTCTCTCTCCGAGGACAGAGTTTTTACCCCGTTTACTGGACATGTCGGGTGGAACAAAATTCCTCCCTCTGATCGCCT
>CM031604.1:66098426-66111776 GCA_018398815.1 Conus ventricosus
TTTACCCCCGCCCCAAAAAGTCCGTCTTTGATGCTGCGCTCGCTCTTCTTCTCTTCTTCTCTCTCCTCTCTCTCTCTCTCTCTCTCTCTTCTGTTTCTGTGTCCCTCGACCTTCGAGGCCCGACTTGTTTCTTTGCTTTCTCTTCTCTCTTTCTTTCTCTTTCTTCTCTTCTCCTCTCTCTCTCTTCTCCCTCCTCCTCTGTGTCTCTGTCTCTTTCTGTCTGTCTTCTTGTCTTTCCCTGCCCCTTGGATTTTTTTGTTCTTCTTTTTGGTTCTTTTTTCTCTTTTTCACGTCATAAAGACGAAACAAGAAGAACCCATTCCTTTGGAATGCTCAGTAGGGGGTTTAGTTTAATTATTTTTTTTCCCCTCTTTGTTTTCCCTCGAGGGGGGGAGGGAAAAAGAGAGATGTGAGGACAAAAATAAAACCCCTTCAAGGTTGTCCCTTTTACTGGGTCGAAAAGCCAAAGTGTATAATGGCAAAAAACTTTGGGGGTTTTTTTTTCTTTTTTGCTGGTAAATGCAAAACCCGTGAAGATTTGCAAATTTGTAATTATTCGCTGCTTTTAGCTGAAGTTTTGTTGTTTTAGAGAGAGAAAAAAAAATTAAGAAAAAAGTCTTCCCGGCGAGATTTTTAATCCCCACCCCCCCCTTCTCGTGACTCCCCCCCCCCCCCCCCCTCCTTTTCTCTTGTGTTCAAACCCCTCTCCGCGGACGTACGATCTAATGTATTCGCTTTGCTCCCGATCTTGTTATGGATGTCTGTCCCTTTAATTCCCCCTTTAATGTGTGCAGAGGGTTTTGTTTGGCCCCCCCCTCTCCTTTCTCCCTTCACCCCCGTTCAGTCCCCAAAAAAAGGTCGGTTAAGCTGGGGGGGATTTTTTTCTGATATGATTGTACCGTTTTCTTTTTAACCAGAACAGAAAAATAAAATTAAAAAAAACAAAAAACGGGGGGGGAAAACCGTAAAAGGGAAAAAGGAAGAACATCGTATGTAATTTAAATACAAATTTCGAGTTAGTGAAAGGAAAAGGAAAAATGAAAAAAACGAATGAAGAAAGGAAATAATATGGAAAGGAAAAGAAAGATAATGAAAAATTCATACACAGAAGTGCCCCCAAAACGATATTTCATGACGGCAAAGGGACGTAATCCCTTATGTCAAGGGGAATAAGGTGACGTCAATTGTTCATAGAAAGATATCTTTGGACTCGGTCCTCGGCAAACATTGTTTGTTTTGATTGGAATGTAGGGGGTTTTGAACGGAAAAACCAAACCCGAATAGGGGTGTTCAAAAACGTCCATGTTTTTCGGTCTTTATTATATATGGGGTGTGGGGGTAGGCGGATTGCCCAATTCAGCCGTTATTGACTAGGACCTGTGGTAGGTGTTGTAAGAGAGAAAGGGGACGGGGTGGTGAAGGGGGGAAAAAGGTGAGAAACGGGGAGGAAACGAGAGGGGGAGGAAAAAGAGAAAAGGGAAAAAGGGGGGTTGGGGGGGGATTTTGAGAGAGAGGAGGGGGGGGAAAAAAGAGAAAGAGCAATGTGTGTGTGTGTGTGTGTGTGGTGGTTGTGTGTGTGTGTGTGGTGTGTGTGGGAGGGGGGGGGGGGGGGGGGCGGGGGGGGAAGGCGAGTAGATTCAAGACAGAAGAGGGGAAATGAAATGGAATTATTCAGATAGGCACAGCTCTTTGAGAGGGGAGAGAGAGAGAGAGAGGAGAGAGGGGAGAGGGAAGAGGAAAAGAGGGGAGAGAGAGAGAGAGAGGAGAGAGAGGGAAAGGGGAGGAGAGAGGAGTCAGATGCCCGAGAGAGAGGAGAGTGAGTGAGAGAGAGGGAGAAAAGGGGAGAGGAGGAGGAGAGAGAGAGAGAGAGAAGAAACGGGAGAGACGGACAGAGGATGAGCGGAGCCTTCCTTTGCCTGGCCTTAAGTTCCCCCCGTGGTCAGTCCGTGTCTGTCCAAATTTTTTTCTCCCCTCATCCCCCCAAAGGGCCTGTCATGCCGCCATGACGAGGTAAGGTAAAAGTGTTTCCCGAGATGCAGGGTGTGGCGCCACCCTGCCGACCCTAAAACCCTCGGCGACTGACTTCGTGCGGTTTTGGTCCCGATTCTCTCCCGATGGGGCCCGGTGAGGTGGCGCGAATGGCGAGGTTCGCCCAGGGTTTTACTTTCTTTCTGTTTGATGTGAAAGAGGAAGCAAACTGTTTCCCGTCCCCCCTTGGTGCGCGCGCGCCCCGCGTGCGTGGTGGGGCGTTTGGGGTGTGCGTTTGTGTTTTTGGTGTGTGTGTTGTGTGTTGGTGTGTGATGTGGGGCGGGCATGAGTGGCAAGTAAGTGGTGTGGCGCTGTGCGTATACGTTTGTGTGAGAGGCTCCGAGCACACGTGCGTTAGTGCGTTCGCGTCTTTGTCCATCTCTGTCGTGGTCTTTGTCTTCTCAGTTACCAGCACAGGGATTTTTCCGATCTAGCATATTTAAAAAAAAAAAAAAAAAAATCGAATTCCACTCTTCTTCTTTTCCCAACCCCTGGACATATGAAAATGATACCCCAGGTGGGTCTTTGAGACAAGTGGAACAATTAAAATCCGTTGAAAAAGAATCAGATAAAAAAGAAGTACACATACAAGGCTTCATCTCGTTTTTCATCAATCATCATATCATCATCTTCATCATCATCCTCTGGGGGTGGGGGGGAGGGAGGGGGAGGGGTAACGGTGGGTGTTCCATCATTTTTCCTATTTTGTTGCACCCCTGTCATCCACCGTCAATTGTTATGATGGACATCCTCCTACATCCTCCCTCCCCCATTCCCCCTCCCTCTCCCTTTCCCACCTCCCCCCTGAGCTATCATCAACTCGGGAAATCCATCTGCATGGCAGGATGCCAGCACCGCAAACCAGCATATGCCGCCCTCTTCAAAGCAGATTTACACAATGATAAAACATAGACCTGTTTTTTTGTTTTTTCCCCCTATACAAGCGGCTTCTATTTATGCTGGCATGTTTGTTTGCTGTTCCCCTCGTTATGTTTGTTTGTAATATTATCAGGTGCCGAGAGTTTTGTCAAAGCCAAGGACGATCAAACTCTCTTCTCTCTGTACCTCTCTCTGTCTCCTCAAACACACATCTTTCCATAGAAATGTTCAAAACACACACACACACACACACCCCACCCCCACACGCACACGCACACAAACACTACATTATTGTACTACCTACGAAAGACTCTTAAGTAAGAGAAAAGATTCTCTCTCTCCTTCTCTCTCTCGGCCCTCGAGTCAAAAGAAAAGATTCTGTGTGTGTGTGTGTGTGTGTGTGTGTGTGTGTGTGTGTGTGTGTGGGGTGATGTCGGCGTGCGTGCGTGCGTGCGTGCGTGCATGCGTGTGTGTGTGTGTGTGTGTGTGTGTGTGTGTGTGTTTTGTGTTGTGTGTGTGTTTGTATAAGCGCGAGTGGTTCGTTCGTTCTTCAATTTTTAAAGTTCTATTCACATAAAGTGATTTTAGACAGAGTTAGGGGGAAATAGCGTGTGTGTGGCATGTGTGTGTGTGTGTGTTGTGTGTGTGTGTTGTGTGTGTGTGTGTGTGTGTGTGTGGGTGTGTGTTGTGTGCGAGTGATGTGGGGAGTGTGTGTGTGTGTGTGATGTGTGTGTGTAGGGTGTGTCGTGTGTGTGTGTGTGTGTGTGTATATAGTGTGTGTGTGCGCCGTTGTGTTGTGTGTGGGTTTGATGGACCGATAAGAGATTGTACGACCGTTAGCTATATATAGTGTTCATATAAATTCTTTACAATTAACATTAGCCCAAAGCAAGTATTTAAAACTAAGGAGTAAGGATATTTGGTATACAAAATGGTTAAGCGCTATATCTGTAGGAACACTTGTTACAAAAAGAGCCCATTGGACTAATCATTAAGGGAATTAACAAAGGAAAACAAGACCTTGGTGTAAGTTCTGGAAAATACACGTGCCACAAGTGTAGGCACAGTCAGGATATTCCTTTTTGAAATATGCGCAGTAGAAAGAAAGATTGCTGGGTTGTGAAAACTTTCAACAGCTCGCTGATGCAATTTAAATTTTTGCGAAAATTTTGTACGGAAAGCGTTTAGCTTAAGCTGTAAAACAGGGATTCAAGTTTTCGGTTAACTTTTTTCAAGTACGTTTGCGTTGCCAATGATAGGTAATCTTTCCAATTTTAACCGCATTGCTAGAAGAAAAAGTAGCTGATGGGTTTTGTCACAGCAGAGCAATTTGGAGTGAAAGGTAGATGTATTTTAGTAAGAGACCAAGTTTTTGTGGGCTTCATAAACCTTTCAATTGCACGTCTTTTTTAAGAGACCATTTTCCTTCTTATAAACACCTTAGGAATGTTGATTTCTATGGATTCATCGGACTTTCGTGCTCCTTTTCTGGCAGCCCGGTCAGCCCATTCTTTACCAGAAAATCCACGTGAGCCGGGATCCAGCAAAAATTCAACTGTTGTACTCTTGATATAGAATACTGACAAGATGGATTATTTCAAAATCACCTCACCTCGATTTTTTTACAGCAACGATTCAAGCCTTGTAGGTCAGATTTAGAATCCACACAGAAAAGTGATTTTGTAGATGTAAGTGGAGTATCAACAAGAAAGTTAAGGCCCATTAGAATTGCCACCAGCTCAGCGTTGAAGATAGAATACCCCTTCCCGCGATGAAAAGATTTTGCAACTTTAAGGGTAGGAAAAAACAAAACCACTTCCAGCGTTTTCATTTAACAGTGATCCATCGGCGTGAAAACTTATGGTGATTGTGTATATTTACTATCTATATGAGATTTGGCAAGACAGGACAATATATTATTGGTTAACATTTTTTTGCTAGATTCAGTATTTTTATAATCAAAAATGCGGTGTTGCAATTCCAATTTGGATTGGGGGATACAGGAAAACGATCAGCAATAATCCTTGGGATCAATTCAGCGTCTTTCAATAAGTTTGAGGAATATTTCATTATGTTGTATTAGATTTATATGATCTAGCGCGATTAGGGAAATGGATATCTGCATCCGTAAAGCTAAATTCATCTTTGCTTTGGAGTCTGAACAGAAGAGCTACGCAGGATGAATTTAGCTCAGCCAAGTTTCTATAGTCGTTCAAGGGGCAGAAACAGATCTCCGGCTTCGTAATACGTTCCTGATGCACTGGCATGAAATGGATCACCTATTGCGGTCTAAATGCCTTGGCAGTCTATGCTTGGCAAACTTTTTTTGAAGTAGTTTGGTGCGCTGAAGGGAACACCTTCCTGTGGTATGATAATTTGATCTTACGAGAGATGTCGAAAAGGTTGTACTAAAGTTTGTCGTGTATCTGACACCCACAATTATGTTTACTGTTTACTTTAAGAAGATTTAGAGATTTGCTGGCTCGGTTGATAATATGTTCAATATGGTTGTACCATGTTAATTTAGGAGGTAATATTTACTCCTAAAAATTTTATCTCGGTGTACATAACTCATACAATGTTATCTTACCTTAAAAGTTGGTATATTTGCATGTACTTCCTCCAGCGTTCTAATAACATCATGTGGGTTTTTTCTGCCGATTTAACTAAGGCCGGTTTTCAAAACATAAATATTGCTTTATTATCTTGTTCACGCTGATATGTTTTTTTTTAATAAATTGAAGGATCTGACTGGAGTTTTCTTCTTTAAAGTTACGTTCATCCCATGCAAATATCGTCAGCATTATTGCACCAAGGGAAGTTTTTTGATACTGCTTTGGGAGATCGCATATCAGAATATTAAATAGTAGCGGAGCAATGTACCGGATCCCTGAGGAATCGCCATTTGTATATATCTCTTGCTGGCATAAACATTGTTGTATCTTTGTTTTCCATAATTCTACTGGTCAGAAAGGAAATGCTGTGATTTAGTTATATAAATGTCCAGAAAGACCAATGGTCTTAAGTTTATATAAAAGTCTTTCATGCCAAACATGATCATACGCTTTTTGACAATCAAATGAAAGTAGCGAGGATATTTTTCTTTTGCAAATTGTTGTTCTTATACATGAGTCGTTAATTTTACAGGTGGTCTATTGGTTGATCTGCCTTTCTAATGCCTGCTTGTGTAGCGGCATTATACCACGTTTCTCACAGTGATTTACAAGCCTACTTAAAACAATTCTTTCCATTAACTTACACGTGTGAGAGGTGAGGGAAATCGGTCGGTTAAACTATTTATGTTGGATCTAGGTTTGCCCTGCTGTAAGATCGGTACGGACTACAGTTTCTTCCAAACAGATGGGTTACTTTCCCATCTTGCCTGATTTTGTTATGATGATATTGAAGAAACGATACAAAATTTTCTGGCAGGTGTTTTAACATCTCATTCGAAAGCGCATCCAGACCAACTGATGTTTTTTTTTTCTTGGTAATGAATTTATTGCATTTCTTATTTCCTGTAGAGTGTTGTCGCCGTTTAGATATATGGTCATTTTTTTCTTCTGGATCACAATACATATTCGTTATTCTTTGAGTTTTCCCTCATAGCTTTGCATTTATCAGAAAGACTAGTTGTGGAGCTATTCTTTGCAAATACTTCTGCGAACGCTTCGGCTTTTTGAGCAGCAGTGGAAATTGCTCATTTTCTAAAGTAATGGATAGTTGGAAGTTCACTCCCTGTTTCATTTCATGGACCTTTGTCCAAACTTTTTGAACGTCGTGATGATCAGAGGACTTCGCCCGTGAGACAAAAGGACGACCAGTGGTCCGTTTAGCTTTTTCATAACTCTGCTGATCATATTCTTGGCCGTTTCATAGTAACGTTGTTTTTCGGCTTGTCTTTACAGATTCTTGGTATTTTAGTTTTTGTTTGCAGGATTCAGTCCACCACACATTTCACTATGAACTGATCTTCTTTTGTAATTTGTTTTTGGGAATGGATTAGGTTGCCAGGAAACAAGACGATTCAGAAAAAATGTGTGTACATAGTTTCAACTCTGGTTTTTCAAGAGTTGTTACATTAAAATACATTTAAAAAGATTTGAAAATTTCTTCCAGTAGCTCGTTTGTAATTATATGTTGGAATTTTATCAACTGTGTGTTGTCTTGTGCAACTGAGAAACCTCTGAGGGATTGGTAATAGGGAGGTGGGTTACTTCCCAATGGTCTTTTATCAACCTGCAAGGTAAAGGCTCAAGAGCTAAAGATTGGGGAGGATGAAGAAAGATCAATTGCTGAGGGTCTATGGTTAGGAACATCTGCAGTCTAGTGACACGCCTTCATTTAGAAGGTACAGGCCAGAATCAAGAATATTTTCTACCAGCGATTTGAGTAACTTTAGAGCAAAAATGTCCCAGAAGGGAGCTATGTTCGTTGAAATCGCCGGCGATCAACCGCTTCTGATATTGGGGTCTATATAGTACGTAACCAGTCTGTGTTACAGTCAAATACTCTGTTCATGACGTCGGGGGCGTATGTTCTCGAGCATTTAGGCAAATTTAGGGTAAGTTGCTGTTGTTGAGTGCACGTTCTGGGGTCTTCAAGTGTGCGAATTCAGGCATCACTAGGGGGGGATAACCCGTAGTCGTATACTGAAGGAGGGGAGAGTACTGGGAAGTGTTTTCGCATGTCCGAGGGATAGGGACAAGGAGGTTGGCGACCTGCAGTCCTGTGGTAGAGTTAGAGAAGAGTGTCCCACTTTGAGCCTGGCTATTCACTGGGCTCTCCCGTGGGCCTGAAAGGGAAAGGCGATCGTGTAGGTGACGTCTAGGGTAGGTGGACGTCAGCCTGGCGGCAGAAAGAGTACAGCGACCATTTCAGTCGTCTGTTCTGGAATGGATTTGAATGAGGCTTGCGGCCTACTTCGAGTGGTTGGCGCCTTGTTGTCTATAGAGGTTGTAAATACTTGAAGCATCATTCTTGCTGGATGTGAGGTTCCAGGCTGTTAGTTCAATGGGTAGCTTGGGGGAATCGAACATGAGTGTGAATAGGAGGTTATGCATTAAACCACTGGGTGCCAAGTCTTTGTTGGGCTAGCAGCTGTTGGTGTGTGTGTGTGTAGGTGATTGTTGATTCCATTGGTGGAAATAAAATTTATTGGGGATTTATTGGTACAAATTCGTGTGATGTGTAGTGTGCCAGTGATTCCATTGGTTGAGCCAGTTAAAACTCGGGTTCTCTCTTTCTTTGTGAAACGAATATAAGGTGTTTGGAAAACAGGGAAGGTGTTGTCTCACTTAAGGGAAAGTGAACTCGCCCGTTTGCTGAGGGCCTCAAGAGATAATACAGCGTTAAGCAGAGGTTTAGCTGGCGCGCGTTGTTCTGGGTGGGGACGTATGACAGTGGGAGGTGCTGTTGCCTCGGAGCAGACGACGAGAAGATTTGTCTCCCGTGTGGGGACGGGTCGACAGCATGACGTGTAGCCTGTTGGAGCCTAGACAGAAGTGCTGCCAGGACAAGGTGGGGTGTTTGCAGCCAGAGCAGACCTGGGGGAGAGGCCTGACTGGAGCCCTTTCAGTGGAGGTGGGCGAAGTACGGTGGTGTCGGGAGACTCGGTGTGAAGGGGTTGTGCGACTCAAGCTACGTGGCAAGTGTCCCCCAAACTGGGATTTGGCCAATCGGGGAAGGGACACAACAGTGTGGCAGCTTCCCTGCTCGTGGGTCGTACAGTGGATGAGAGAAAACTGGCGATCAACCAGGAATGCTGGCATGTTACGGACGTTTTATGTTTTCTTATGTTTATAAGTGTGCAAACAGAAAACTGTGGAATATTGTCTTTCTGGTTAATGATGAGTGATTGAAGAAAAGGGGATGCGATTTATGTGATTGTCTGTTTGCTGTTTACATTGTGTATGATACAGATAGTTGTGTTGTTAGTGACGGGTTGGGGGCTCGGAGTCAAGTTAAATAAAGTTTGATTATTTTCTATGAAATGTTTATTGGTTTCCCGTTCACATTTGTAGCAGGGCCCGGATAGTGAGTGACAGAGTGCGTCTGTGCTCTTTGGAGAGTGCAATTTTGGTTGTGGAAGCGTATTACTTCTGTCTATAAACCCCCGCTTCCCTGAATATGTAAAATCATATTTTATCTAAGGAGGGGGGAGCGTCGGAGAAGTCCCGTCACATACTCCTTTTGGGAGGTTATAGAAAAACTATGTTTAGTGGTAACGACTTTTCGAATCTTCACATCACTGCGCATGAGTGAATCTTTTCAGGCATTTCTGGAACGGGCGATGTTATAAGGGCGGTTAAAGACAAATGTTGTGTATGTAGATGGCTGTGGACACTTTTTCGCCTTTAGCAGTCTGTTGACACATGGCGGATAGAAAAGTTTGCCAGTGTGGTATGTTTATCACTTGACACGTTTAGTGATTGCAGAATTTAAAACGGAGAATGATTCTATCTGCTTATGAGCTCTTGAATGTGGGGTGATGTAGTTTGCCACCGAGCGACAATTTCCACTGCAATAGTCTATTTTTGGGCTCTTTAGCCATAAAAAGTCAAACTAGTACAAAAATTACTAATGCTTTTAGAAAAAAAAAAAAAAAAAAGTAAAATAAACAGATGAATGCAAATAGGTGGAAACGAAACTATTCAACTAGAGGAAGTCCGGCAAAGTCATGGACTAAGGTTGGGAGAAATCAGTTTAACTGGTACAAAGAAAGATATAACAAAGATGACGAAGTTAAATGCTATCAAAGCATTGAAAGTTGTCAGAAGACAGTCATGGAATACCAGCGGAAGAAGTCACGCCGTGGCGGTTCGCACCGGAGCCAAGTAGCTGTAGGTTGGTGCCGTTTTAATGTCGAGTGGACGGGGGTCCATCGTCCTGTAGGTGTCTGCAGTGGAACAGGTCGTGCAGGTCGTCTTGGTTTGCCAAACAACATGGTAGTGTGAAGATGAAGACCCAGGTCCAGCAAAGACACTCAAGCTCGGTTTGAAAGGTGGAGTTGTCCCGATGTACGGGGCCTTGTTGCTGACATTTTCATGAGATACAAACGATACGTTCTTATCACACATGAAAGGACTAGACAGTACATGGGCGTTGAATATTTCACGTTTTGTGTTTAGGTCTGAAAGTCTGGTAGGAAGCGACCCGGCTTGATGATTATAAACATTTTGGGGATATTTCTTCCTAGACCTTTGAACGAGCTTTGCAAAGTTTTTTGATGTTTCCTGTTGTGTCTCTTTTGTGTTTTGGAGATCGTTCACACCTACATGGCCGTACAATGCATCTGTATGATCCACTGATTGTCCAACAAGTATTCTCACATTCCTTATATTGTGTAAGACTTCTGACGTTTACAACGTGCAAGCCATACCCCAAACCTAGTTCTTTTTCACATATGCCATTTAATACAGAACCGAGACGATCCAAAACTTTGGGGAGATCGGAGTTGCGGCCAGGTTTCTATCTCTCCGAATGATTTGTTTTGTAGAATTTAAAATGCTGTTTACAGGTGAGTGGTGAAAGGTTTGGGGGATACTCTTTTTATTTGTTTGGTGGGTGTTGTCCTGTAGGCTACTTCTTTGTTTTTGGACCGTATCGATATGGGTTCGACACTGAGGACCAGGATCTTTCTCGTGTCGTGATATCTTTTTTACAGCCTGTTTTAAGTTCATTTGTTTTTGCGTCACTAAGATCGTTTCACTGTATGTTGTGCAGATTTCTTGACTTTAAGTTGACAACATTCGGAAAAAAACTTTGGTTTACATATTTTTTTTCAGAAACTGGTTGTTTCTATTTCATTTCTTGATTATGTATATTCTGTCTGAGTGTCACTGTCCTTGTTTTTGTTGCCTTTGTTTCCCTTTTTGTCGTATGATGCAACCTTGCTTGTCGATTCCGTCAGTGGGTGATGGTTGATTTTAGATCTAACGCAGAGGCATTCACTTTTTCCAAGCAATAAATCTGCATTAGAAAAGCCTTCAGCCGAAAAACATCTTTTATATAAATTATGTTATGCACATCGGGGGGACTCTGTGATAGTTTTGATCTTGGACCCGAATACAGACATTACGTAGATTGCTACATCCTCTCGTTGGCCTGCATTGTCTTGCCCGGTTCATTTTTTCTTTCTCGAATCTTCCGAAAGAAGTGATGGGGTAATAAAATTTGCGTATGTGTTCAGTTTCACTCTCTTTCTCGCACATGTTCCTCACCTACTCGTCTTCCACTTTGCCACAGAGATGAACAGTGAAAACTCCCTCGTAGACGTGTATGCATACCACTTACATACTGTTTATTGTTACACCAACATCTCTCTCCTTTTACTGTCTCTAGAGACAGCATCTCTCCCCACGTACTGCTGACGTAGACACCCGTACCACACCATAGGCAGAGCCAATCAACCTTTCCCTTCGTTTCGTTCTGCAAAGACACTGCTGCCGTTCCATGTCCTTTCTCTGTTACCACAGAGATAAACGAACTCACTCTCTTGTCTTCCTTATCTGTGTCTCAGGGAAAGAAGCATACAAGTATCGGAATACATGAAGACGACACACCACACACACCGGTGTGCCACACACACTTACATACCAGCACATTGCAACTCCATCATTTCCCCCCCCACTTCCCTCTTGCATGTCTATACAATTTTACAAAAGCAAGCACGCTCGCACGCACGCTCCCAACCACACAACACACACCACACCACACACACACACACACACACTTTAAGGACTTCAATACCACGTCGAAACAATCGTAGCCAAACTAGAAGATACACACATACCACCCGCCTGCGACACACCCCCACCACCCAAACACGCAGAACGCGCGCGCGCACAACACCACACAACACACACACGCAACACACACGCACACACCCACGCACGCACGCACACGCTCACACATACCACACACTCCGAGAAGGGACAAGAAAATATAGATTAGAAGAAAAGTCTCTCTTCGACTGCCGACTTCGTTCAGTCAGTAAAGATCACTGCTTCCTTTGTCAGTTCTCTGTTGTTGCGTGTACCCCAGGTGGCGGACATAACGGAAACTGCAGCAAAGGCATTACGGAAGGAAAACATTTCGGTTGGGCGCCGCAGACAGCTTGCGTCCCTTGCTTAACTTCGCCGCCTGGTGGTCCGGTGGAAAAGGACGCCGTGTGCCGAAGTGACGTCAACGAACGCCCATTTTTCTCAACAGACAAATGAGTAGGCCACGTAACAGGACAAATGGAGTAAAAGGTGCAGTCGGGGAGAGCGCGGATCTCTGTCAAAGTTGAAGGGATCCCAGATCCGCTCTTTGATCCGGTTTCGTATAAATTAACGGTCCATCTTGGGCCACATTCATCTTTACACCAAGTTTGGTAAAATATGGGTTCAGTCGTTTTTGCGTAATCTTGTTGATAAGATTAAAAAAAAAAAAATCACAAAAAAAAACAAAAACAAAAAAAACAACAAAAAAACCGACAACAGATAAAAACATGAACCCCTGCCCTCCTTTACAGGAGGTCAAGGCAAAACACGGCTTTCGAGTACCGCAACCTCACCCTTTGCTCCAGTGACAATGAAGACAAGCTGGTGCCCGCAGAAATCAAGTGACACACACACACACACACACACACACACACACACACACACACACACACACACACACACGTCATCGTCCCTATTTCCCTCTCTCTCTCCTCCCTTCCCTGACTAAATGTTAACTGTCTTTTTTCCTTCGCACAAACATTTCACCCATTTATGCATCATAACCAAAGCATTAAAGCCATATACTCTGTCGTTACCTCAGCACGCCTAATACACTGAAACCTTTTACTCTTTACAGAGAGAGAGAGAGAGAGAGGAGAGAGAGAGAGAGAGAGAGAGAGAGAGAGAGAGAGAGAAGAGAGAGAAGAGAAAGAGAGAAGGGATGCAAAAATGCTAAATACTGGAGATGAGAGTTCAGGAAGTTCGCAACCATTTCCTATCACAGTCTTTTAATCTTGGGTTGTCCACAAACATAGCTCTCAGGCATATTCTCTCTCTTTTCTCTCTCTCCTCTCTCTCTCCCTCCCTTCCTCCATAACCTCACCCCTCACCCCGCCCCTTCATCCCCCAACTCCCTGCCCCCACCCCACCTCCGCCCTCTTCCTACCTCCGCTCTCTCTCTCTCTCTCTCTCTCTCCCTCTCTTACTCACAGGTCGCTAATAATGGTCCACTGTCACCCCGACATCCTCCCCAGCTGGTTCCAAGCGTAGTCTGTCTGTCTGATGACGTCTGCCCCAAGATCCTGGCGCCAAGGTGTTCTTTGGGCGCCTCTCTCTTTCTCTCTCTCCCCCTCTTTCTTTCTTTTTCTTCTTCTTCTTTTCTTGGGATTCCAGGCAGCAACTTGGAACTACTATGGGTTAGGGGGGGTGAAAAAAAAAAGCCCCCCCCTTTTTTTTT
>CM031604.1:66112776-66117776 GCA_018398815.1 Conus ventricosus
CCCCTCGTGCATTCCCCTCTCCCCCTCCCCTTTCCATTGCTGTCTCGCACACGCTCGTCCGATCATGCAAGCACACATTCACATAGACTACACTGTCAAATGATCGTGCAGGCACACATTCACATAGACATACACTGTCAAATAGATCGTGCAGGCACACATTCACATAGACATACACTGTCAAATAGATCGTGCAGGCACACATTCACATAGACGTACATTGTCAAAATAAATCATGCAGGCACACATTCACATAGACATACACTGTCAAATAGATTAAAAGAAACGAGGAAATCTGTGCGTGAAGGCCTACTTGGCCAAGTTGTGGAATGATTAGATGTTGACGATTCAGGCCTTGAGATCAGACGTGTCTTATCTGGCGCGTGGCACGGCTGTTTCCATAAATACATACCCCGTGCCCCTATCTGTCAACCGATTGCAGCCGACTGCCTGCAAATTGCAGACAGTCCACGCGGTTTGTTGAGGTCGTTTCGTGGTTTAAAGATCCGGTTTAAGGCGGTAGGTTATATTGGCAGCGTCGAGGGGAGGGGATGGGGGATGGGGAACTGCCAACGAACACTGTTGACACTGTGAAGTCATTTTTGTAGATAAAGAATATAAATAGACCAATTTGTGCTGTTTGGTGGTCCTGGGTTTTTATGGGGGAGTAATATATGTGGTGTTTGTATGTGTGTGTATGTGTGTTCATCTGGTTTTTGTTGTTGTAGGATCCTGTGCTCACACTGGATAAATCCATCTCTCTTCAGTCTTGTGACCGGAAGATGACCAAACAAATGGGATCGGATGGTTGAAGCGGCCGTGTGCATGGGTGTGTGGGGAAGGGGGCGGGGGTGGGGGTGGGGGTGGGGGCTGGCGACGGGGGAGACACGTACAGAGAGGAAAGGGGAGCTTGGGCTGAATAAGAAAGATGGCCCTGCTCTATGTACAGACCATGAATATGATTTATTGACGGACACTGGGGAAAAAAAGTTTTAAAAGACGTACCCGCCCACCTCCTGTCATATCAGACATGTTGATCAGCGGAACGGCAGTAAATACGGCTAATGTTTTGAACTTGCCAACAGAACGTGCACCCGGGTCGATTCTTGCATCAAACAAGTTTTTGACGGTTGCAGCGAGTGCAGCAGACCGGGGCTGTATCACTCGTCTGGTGGGGGCACGCAATCAGACAAGATCACGTGACCGGAATGAGCTCAACGATCCTCCCTACCTGCCCCGTCCTTTACCTCCCCCTCTCCTCCCCCTCCCCACCCCTACCCCCGTTTCTTCTCCCTGCGTACAGGAGTCGCTTCGATGGGGGAAGGGGGGGGGGGGTCGACCACAACAGACAGGGGAGGGAGTTTTTATCTCCGCCCCTTGATAAGTAAATTAGCTCCCTTGTCACAAAGAGTTTCGGCGGCCTGCCGAGAGGGGATGTTCTGTTGCCAACGACGCTAATCTCTGTGGTTAGCAAGAAAGAATGAAAGAAAGAAGAGAAAAGGGGGTGGGAAAATAAGAAACGAGAGCTTTGGGAAGAAGAAAAAGGGGTGGGTGGGGTGCGGCAGGAGGGGGAGCACAGACATAAAATATAATGGAAAGGGAAGGAAGACAGGAGGGGGAAGACGGGGGGGGGGGGGGGGGGGGGGGGGATGACTTTCTGAGAAAAATGACGGGGAAGGCTAGCCCGGCCATGCTGTGTAAAGTCCAGCCGACCGTGAGGTCATTATCAGGGCTGTAAACCAGTTTAAATCAGAGCAGTGTATAGCTCCGAATGTAAACACCCAAGTCCAAAATGTAAACACCCAAATCCAGACAGCCAAGGGATATCCTGACCATTAAAAGACCAGGGAGACAGATGGAAGAATTGAGATTTAGAAGGAGGAGGAAGAGCAGAGAGAGAGAGAGAGAGAAGAGAGAGAGAGAGAGAGAGAGAGAGAGAGCAACTGTATTAGTGGCCTCGAGAACGGAGCTGATCGAATTTTGTCACCGTTCTCGGTTAACAGGGTTAGTTTCCTCGTGTTTTGTCCGATTCTCTCTCTCTCTCTCTCTCTCTCTCTCTCTCTCTCCTCTCCTCCCCTCCCCTCTCTCTCTCTCTCAGTGGATAGAATGGCCTCTCTCTCTCTCTCTCTCTCTCTCTCTCTCTCTCTCTCTCTCTCCTCTCTCTCTCTCTCTCTCTTTTCTCTCTCTCTCTCTGTCTCTCCCCCCCCCCCCACACACACACACACACTCGCGCGTGCGCGCGCGCGCACACACACACACACACACACACACACGCACACACACACACACACACACACACACACACACACACTCGCGCACTCACTCATGCAATCATCAAACCAAAAATAGTACCGTAGGGCCTCAGCATGTCAGCATGCATTCTCTTCTTCGACCGCTTTGTTTCCTTGTAGTTTTCTTCAGTAACAAAACAAAAAACAAAAGCAAACGAGGAAAAAAAAAAAGAAAGAAAGAAAGAAACGAAGGAAGGGGGTACAACTTTTGCCCCAGCAGCAAGATAGTCGCCGTAGTTGTTTCCTCACGGATGCAGAACTTGTGTTCCTTAAATTTGCTATAAACTATAGTTTTTCTCGCCGCCACGTTTCAGATTTCTTTCACATTGATTTATTGTAATTCCTTCAAATGAGACGAGAAACCGAGGTTTCGCATGTGAACGCACGCGTAACATCATGCACGCTCGTCAGATCTCGTCACCCCGAGGAGAGATGGCCGGTTTGTCCGTTGGTGTGGACGACACGTATACACGTAGCCTTCATTTTCCCTGAAAGTCGGAAGAGTAAGTGAAAAACTTAATGACTGACATGCCATTGGATGATTGGGGAAACGACTGAATGAAGCGCTGGCAGGCAGCTCTTCAGTCCGAGTCGGTTCTACCCAGGTAAGACATCCGTTTTACACGAGAGCGTGGATTGTATTTAAAGTGTTTTTAGTACTTGGTCTCGTACAGAGGACTTCAGTAAATAAAATGAATAAACTAAAAGGTACATCAGTAGAAGCTGGGAGTTTTTTTTTTTTAGTACTTGGTGTCTTACAGAAGACAGGCGATGTATGTGTGACTTTAATAAATAAAAAGAATAAACTAAAAGGTACATCAGTAGAAGCTGGGAGTAGCATCACCAGGAAGAGGGAAGATGGCAGGAGGGGTAGATGGGTGTGGGGGCGGGATGGAAGTACATGGGGTGGGGGGAGGGGGGGGGGGCAGTTGCGAGGAGAGGTAAAAGAAGTTGGCAAGGACGTTGTAGTGAAGAAAATTGGGGTGTGTGGGTTGGGATTATGAGATGCTGCCCACGTCCAGTCTGCCTTTCCTGATTGTTTTAGTGACCTTTTCTCCTCCCTGTTTAGTGACCTCTTTCTCCTCCCTGTTTTAGTGACCTCTTTCTCCTCCCTGTTTTAGTGACCTCTTTCTCCTCCCTGTTTTAGTGACCTCTTTCTCCTCCCTGTTTTAGTGACCTCTTTCTCCTCCCTGTTTTAGTGACCTCTTTCTCCTCCCTGTTTTAGTGACCTCTTTCTCCTCCCTGTTTTAGTGACCTCTTTCTCCTCCCTGTTTTAGTGACCTCTTTCTCCTCCCACGTCGGCTGTCTAGGGAAACAACCCCTCCCCCCGTTCTCTTTCGTTCCTTTTCACCCAACCGCCACCTGCCCACAAACACGTTGGCCAGGGAATTTGTTAGCTCTCTCTCTCTCTCTCTGTCTGTCTGTCTGTCTCCCTCTCTCTGTCTCTCTCTCTCTCTCTCTCTCATCTCTCTCTCTCTCTCTCCTCTCTCTCTGTCTCCCCTCTCTGTCTCTCTCTCTCTGTCTTTCTTTTGTTCTCTCTCTCTCTGTTTCTCTCTCTCTCTCTCTCTCTCTCTTCTCTCTCCTCTCTCTCTCTCTCTCTCTCCTCTCTCTCTCTCTCCCTGAATGGATAGAACGCCCTCCCCGTCAGAAGTGTACCACCATCAACATGTGTTTACAGCACGTGAACAATCAAGATCAAACAGTCAGTTTTGTTTGTTCCTGGTGTTTATTTACTTGCCAGTCTGTTCGTCTGTCTGTCTGTGACTTCTCCCCACCACCACCACCCCCACCCCCTGCACACCTACCCCTATCCCCCCACCGCCCAGTTTCCCCTTTTGTCTCTCCTCTGCAGCATCTCCTTGATGGTTCCTCCCCACACACCAATCTTTCTTCCTGTGCGAGGAGGCAGGCCTCCTTTTTCCACGTGTGGTAGGCAAACATCATCAGACGCACGCTGCGATGATGACGACGCAGCTAAATATCGCCGCCATCCAGATGGGGGTGTCACTCGGGTGTCCAGGTCTGATAGTACCGCCCTCCTTGCAAGTTGTCCCTCCCAGATAAACGGTGGGGGTGAAAATGTCACAACTGCTGTTGGTCCGGGTGGGAAACGTGTGAGGGAAGACGGAGGTGGGGAGGGGGAGGGGGGAGAGGGGGGGGGAGAGCATATCGAATGTTGCAGACATTTCCAAGAGGTAAAACTCTTTGACAACAATGTCAGCGAAAATCATTCGAGAGCTCAAGGAATATGCTGAGGTCGAAAGAGTTAACATCAAACTTTAGGGAAAAAAAAAAAAAAACAGAGCGGAGAAAAACAAACAAACAAAAACAGAACGACGATCCGCAGAGGAAGAAGTCAGGAGAAGAGGACGGGGCTGGATTTTTCATGCACCCCCTCCTAAACCCTCTAGTAGTATCCCGGAAGTTGCTTTCTTGGAATCCCAAAAGAAAAGAAAAAAGACAAAAAAAAGAAAGAAAGAAGAGAGAGAGAGAGAGAGAAAGAGAGAGGGCCGCCCCAAAGAACACCTTGGCGCCAGGATCTTGGGGCAGGCGTCATCAGACAGACTACGCTTGGAACCAGCTGGGAAGGATGGCTCGGGGTGACATGGACCATTATTAGCGACCTAGAAGAAAAAGAAACACCCGAAGGTACTGGGGAGGACCCAGAGAAGCACTGTCTTCACCTGCCTTTAGAGCAGTCCTGTACCA
>CM031604.1:66122776-66147776 GCA_018398815.1 Conus ventricosus
CCCCCCCCCCCCCCCCCCTCTCTCTCTCTCACACACACACACACACACACACACACACACACACACCACACACACACACATGTGCTCTTTCTCTCCTTCCCGCCCCGCTCCTCTCTCTCATACTCTCCCCACCCCCCTCGTTTTCCTCTTTCTCTCTTCCTCCCCTCTCGTTTCCTCCCGTCTGTCTCACCTATTCGCCCTTCCAGCCACCCTCGTCCCCTTTCTCTCTTACAACTACCTACCGATCAGGTCCTAGCTGCAATGAAGCGGGCTGAATTGGGCAAGTCAGCGCCTACCCCCGACACCCATATATGAATGAAGAGACCGATGCAAAACATGGACGATGTTTGAACAGTCTAGTGTCTGGTTTGGTTTTGTTCCGTTCAAAACCCCCTACATGTCCAATCATAACAAAGCAGATGGTGTTGCTCGAGGACCGAGGTCCGAAAGGATATCTGTTCTATGAACATATTGACGTCACCTTAGTTCCCTTGATCATAAGGAGTTACGTCCCGTGATTGCCGGTGCATGAAATGATCGACTTTGGTGGCACTCTCGAAGTGGTGATGAATGTTCGATTTATCTTCTCTCTATTCCTTCCATACTTTACTTCCTTTCTTCCTTCGTTCTTTCATTCTTCCTTTCCTTTCACGTTAACTCTGAAATTGTGATTGTGATTACATGACGATGTTTTCTTCCATTTTCCTCTTACGGTTTTCCCCCCCCCCCCCCCCCCGCCCCCCCCCCGTATTTTGTTTTATTTCATTTTATTTTTCTGTTCTGGTTTGAAAGAGAACAGACGGCAAGCAGATACATATCAGAAAAAAATACCCCCACTTAACCGACCTCTTTGTGGACTGAACGTGGGGTTGAGAGGGAGGGAAAGGAGAGGGGTGGGGTCCAGAACGAAACCTCTGCAGCACATTCAAGGGGAATTAAGACGGACAGATCGATCTCATGAAGCATGAGATCAGGAGCAGCAAAGCGAATACAGTTAGATCGTATCGTCCGCGGAGGATGGGTTTGGAAGCACATAGAGAGAGAGAGAGAGAGGGGGGGGGGGAGTCACGAGAGAGAGGGGGGTGGTGGATTTGATAATCTCGCCTGGAAGACCATTTTCTTAATTTTTTTTTTCCTCTCTCTCAACAACAAAACTTCAGGCTAGAAAGTCGAGCGATATAATTAGCAAATTTGCAAATCTTTCAGGGTGTTAGCATTTAAGCCAGCATAGAAAAAAAAAACACAAGAGATTGTTGGCCATGATATACACTTTGAGCTTTACGAGCCCAGTAAAAGGCACGAACCTGTGAGTGGGTGTTTATTATTTGTCCTCGCTCTCTCTTCCCTCTCCCTCGAGCGGAATACAAAGAGGGGAAAAAAGGTAGATTAAACATAAACCCCGTACTGTAGCATTCCAACTGTGAAGTGGAGGTTCTTCTTGTTTCGTCTTTGATGACGTAAAAAAGGAGAAGAACAAGAACCAAAAAAAAAAAGAAGAAGAAGAAGATCCATAGGGACAGGGACACGGACAGAGAGAGAGACAGACAGAGAGAGAGACAGAGACACAGAGAGAGAGAGGGAGAGAGAGAGAGAGAGAGAGAGAGAGAGAGAGAGAGCAAAGAAACAAGTCGGTGCATCGAAGGGTCGAGGACACAGAGAGACAGGAGAGAGAGAGAGAAAAGAGAGAGAGAGAGAGAGAGAGAGAGAGGGGAGAGAGAGAGAGAGAGAGCGCAGCATCAAAGAGCGGACTTGGCTCCGCTTCACACACACAGAGGGAATCGAGCGTGGAATCGCCGGTCAAGCCTACCATCAACCGTTCTGCCATGCCTCGGCGACCACATCAGTCACGCAACAAGAGGAAAAGAAGACGGAGGAAAACCAACAACATAACAGTCATAAATGATAGGCTTAGATGCGCTCTTCCTCCAGATAAACACCCTGTCTCCGTCAATTCGCCTCGACGCTCATAAAGCTCAGAAACAAAACAGGGAAGAAAATAAGAGCAGCGGGAACTCCGCGCACTGTAGACGGAGAACGCTGTCCAGTGATGGCCGAATAGGTAAGAACGCCGTTTAGAGAGACCGTGGTCTGGAATTCATTTGACAAAGTACGGCAACGACGTACAGGCTTGGTCCCAACACCCACAAGTCCCTCGAATCCCCCGGATTAGACTTCAGTGTGAAAGATCAGATTTGATGACTTTTTGCACAAAGAGGCCTGAGAGACTTACATTTTGTTCTAAAGGAAGTGAGCATTTTTTTTTCATGAACAGGTTCCTGCCTGTGTTCTGTGAACTTAGAGGTTCAGTCGTTTTGCTTTAGGAAGGTTTAAATAAACCGAAATATTGCACCGCACATAGGTATCGTATGACCTCAAGGTTTGTTCGTTAGTTAGTTTGTTTTTGGTATGGAGAAGTGTGCACACGGTCCACGACATGATGTTGGCGTTTCAGTATTGTCACCAATGCTTGCCTCCCACCCATGTTTCCGAGCTCTGTAAAGGGCTGGTTTGTTCAAAGTTTCCCTGTTTGTTGTTGTTTGTTTTCTATCCTCGGGGTCATGGCACGATACACGTTTCTCCCTCCCACCGCTAGCCCCCCCCCCCCCCCCCCCCCCCCCCCCCCCCCCCCCCCCCTCCTCCCCCCATCAAATCCTTCCAATGAGACTTTCAAACCGATGTCTTGTGCGTGAACACAGGCATTAAAAACTAATGGATGAAAAAAGGAACAGGCAGGTAGGTTACATGCCATTCCAGCCATCCTTTGTGGAACAGGTCGCCATCACGCGCCGGTGAAATGGATGAAAACCAAAGGACAGCGGACGGGAAGAGCTCTGCACACTGGTATCGTCTTCAGACATTATCCTCAAAGACGGCAATGTGGCTACCGTAATAGTGGGGAGCTAAAAACGGTCACATGCGAAGAAGAGAAAAGGATTAAAAGAAAAAAACAAATGGCCGGTAGCGAACCACAGAATTGGAGCCGAGGAGCCAAGAAAACGAAGAAAGAAGTGACGGGGACGAATAGAGATATGACGGGAATGGGAAAAGTCTGGAGTGGATGAACCCTAAGAAAGAAGTCAGAGAAAACAGAGGGTTAAGACAGGGATGTGCGTGTGTAGAAAGATGGGGGGGGGGGGGGGGTGAACGGCAGACTAGGGGGGGGGGGGGGGAGGGGCGAAGAGGGGAAGACAGGGACAATCTTTCTTTTCATGATATGAAAAAGCAGATCGTTTCAAACCGACAGAGTAGGATCTCACCATCTCTTCCTCCTTTCTCCCCGATCCCTGCCCATCCTTCCCCTGCTTCCTTCACACGCACGCGCGCACTCACACACACACACACACACACACACACACACACACACACACACACACACTACTCCCCAGCGCTCCCACATTCCGCTGTTCACGAAATACTATCTTTTATGAAGATTGTGTTCTTGGGTACGACACATCAATGTTGACGCCTGGCATGTTTAGTTTATCTTCAAGATGGGGTCCAGTTACATAAATAGCTTTTTTTTCCCATTTACCGCTGTTCTCTCTCTCTCTCTCTCTCTCTCTCTCTCTCTCTCTTCTCTCTCTCTCTCTCTCTCTCTCTCTCTCCTCTCCTCTCTTCTCTCTCTCTTTCTTGAAGTCGTGAAATGGTTTCAAGTCACAATTTGTTGGATAGTCGTTTTTGTTTTCCCTTTTTTTTTCGGGGGAGGGTGGGGTGGGGTGGGGGTGGGGTCGTTTTTCTTCTTTTTATGAACGGATGAATCATGCCTTGTTGTTGATATCATATTACTTTTTGATTTACTTATTTTTCGTTCAGTATGATTCTGTTGCATGCTCCTTTTCGGCGTTTTGTCCATTTTGTATTCCCTTGCCATATATAAGCATAATGCACAAATGGCAATCGTCTCTCTCTCTCTCTCTCTCTCTCTCTCTCTCTCTCTCTCTCTCTCTCTCTTTCCTCTTCTTTTCCCACGTTTTTCTTTTTCTTGTGGACGGATGAATCACATCTTGTTGCTGACTTTAACTTCCTTTTTTTTTTTTTTTTTTTTTCCCCTTTTTTTTATCTTATTTTATTTTTTGTTCAATATGATTCTGCTGCGTTGCCCTTTTGGCATTTTGTCTGTTGTGTACTCCCTTGCCATATTAGCATTCTGTTCAAATGGCAATCCACTCTCTCTCTCTGTCTCTTGCTCTGTCTGTCTGTCTGTCTCTCTCTCTCTCTCTCTCTCTCTCTCTCTCTCTCTCTCTCTCTCTCTCTCCCTCTCTCCTCTCTGTACTCTCTGTCTCTGTCTCTCTTGGTCTATCTCTGTCTCTGTCTCTCTTGGTCTATCTGTCTGTCTCTGGCTGATTTCCTCGCGTGCAGTGGCCAGTCACTTATTCAGTGTGTTCGTTCTCACTCAGTTTAAAGGTTATTCATTGGACGAATAGTGAACGCGCGCGGTCGTGCATTGTGTGTCTGTGTGGTGTGTGTGTGTGTGCGCGCGCGCGCGCGCGCGTGCATGCGTGCGTGCGTGTATGTGTGTGTGAGAGAGAGAAAGAGAGAGCGTACGCATGCGCTGCGCGCGCGTGCATATGTGTGTTGCTGTGCGGCTAGCTGCCCCTCTGTCGTCTGTCTGTCTGCTGGCGCGCTCTGTTATCAAGGAGAGGGGGGGGGGGGGGGGGTTCACTGACATCGAAGCGCATCGTGCGTCTGCGGTGGCCGGCGGTTCACTTCCCCCAGCTAATGGAGCGGGTCCCCAGCACTGAACGAGGGCCGACGCCGCTTCCTCTGGGTGGACACATCGTCACCGCACCCCTCGTGTCATCCTCCAGCCCATGAAGAGAGGGGAGGGGAAGGAGTTGAGGAGATAGAGGGGGGCGGGGGATACATGATGTGACTGACCTGTGGGGATAATCCAATTTGCTGCCGCTGCTATTGACAGACAGCCGCTTGGGAGTGGGAGAGAGAGAGAGACAGACAGACAGACGGAGACAGAGAGGGGAGAGGAAGAAGAAGAGGAAAATGAGTGAGGGAGAGAGACAGAGAGGGAGGGGGTGGAGAAAAGGGGGACAGAGAGAGAGAATGAAGAAAATGAGAGAGAAAGCGAGAAAGAGGGGGAGACGAAGGGAGAGAGAGAGAGAGAGAGAGAAGATGAAGAAGAGGAAAACGAGTGAATGAGCGAGACAAGGGAAGGGGAGAGAAAGGGGGTACAGAGAGAGAAAAAGAAAAACGAAGAAAATGTGTGAGAGAGAGAGAGAGAGAGAGAGAGAGAGAGAGAGAGAGAGAGAGAGAGGAAGAACGAAAAGACAGAGAGAGAAAGAGAAGAAGAAGAAGAATGGGGACAGAGAGCAAGAATGAATAAGATGGAGGGGATAGAGAGAGAGAGAGGGTGAGGAAGAAGAAGGAAATGGAGGGGCGAACAAGAGTCGAGAAGAAAAAGGAAGAGAGAAAGAGAGAGAGAGAGAGCCAGGAAAATGAGAGAGCGAGTCAGAGGAGCAGCGGTTCCCCTGAGAACTCCCTGTGTCCGCGGCCTGTCATAAGCAGATTTTAGGGGAAGCAGATTTTAGGGGTTGTAAGTTCGCCTCCATCACCTTGCGAGGGAGGAACACGCTTGCCGCACAGTGTCTGCGATTTCCCCCCAATGGGATGACTCATAGCAGCCTGTCGGGGTGCCGTGGTGATGGTGTTACGGCTCGAGATTCTGTTTGAGGCTGTGCCAGTGGGTACCGGGTTCAAATGATTTGTCGCGTAACGTCACGGGGTCGGGCAACATAGATAGACATGTTCTTTTTTTTTTTTTTAGTACTTTATTGTTAGTACTTTATTTCTTGATGGAACAATTCTTTCTGTTCCGCGGTGTATAAACTTTTTAATACTATAATCATCATCATCATCATTATACTTTATTTCCTTTTGCGTTGAAAGGTTTTTTTCCTAAGTGTAAGATACTTTTTTTTTTTTTTTTTTTTTTTTTTTTGCATAGCAGAAACAAGAGGGTATCCGTAACTGCATTCATAACAACATATTCATACTCATCATGTCAAAGATCCAGATCCATATGTCTCAATTAGCGGACCAGGATAACTGGCAAAAGGCAGGAGCTTTCTCAAGCGGAAATTCACGACTAATGTGCAGTCGGTTCAATGACTGCAGGATGTTCTGTTAAAGAACTGAATGTTTCGTCAGTATAACTGTGACATTCATTCATAAGCTCGGGTCATTTTCATTAAGAAAATGACGCAATCGATACATGACGTCTATTCGCTCTGCGCTTGTTTAAATATTTCTATGTCCAAACGACAAAACTAATTGTTAGTTTTTGCTTTAACGGCAGTACGTTTATAGTTTCAAGCGTCATGCAGACTTGTATTTGTATTAATAATAAAATAATTTACAATCGTAGGGTATGGAAAACCATCGTACTGACCAATCGCAATTGTCCAAGTGTCAGTGGTTTCTCCGTCCGCGCATGTGCAGTAAGTATTGACCGTTGCATCTTACGATCTTGATCAACCCGGTCGACGAGAAATTGGCTCTGCAGGAAAGGTCAAATTATTCGAAGAGCAAGAAACCTTTTGAAGGTATCAGTCGAGGCCGGACTGAAGGGGCACTACAGGCATACGACGACACCCACAACTTTTACGGGGAAAGTCTAAACGAGTCTCATCGTTCCGTGGGCGAGTCTGATAGCTGTAGTCAAAGAAGACTGTGTTGAGGTTTTACTCCTACTTCTGTTTCTACTCCTGTTCTACTACTACTACTACTACTCCTTTTCATCCATCCCGATCATCTCTCCGCATCTTTATCTTCACCTTCGGCACACATCTTTATCCCGCTACATCCTTCATCGAGAGGAACGTGCTGGTGCGTCAACCTTATCGGAATCTGGAGGTGGACTCTTTACATCAACGGAACTCCGGAACACCACAGGATTCCGTGAAGCTGAGTGGCAATCACATAAACACATCCCTCCGCATTCAAGCACGCTACAACACACTCAGACATTTTTCTTTGTATATCTTCTTGTGCATAATTATATTCTGTGCGTATTCTCCGGAAGATATATTTTGTAGCACGAGCGGACAATCGATATTTGTGCTACTGCAAGAAGCGAAGTGAAGGACAGAGACTTGGTTGTTACAAGTGTATGTGCATGATTAATTTCTTTTGTGTGTAATTCATTTCATAGGCAACAAACGGATATCAGCATTCAAAGCAACAATACGACATATTCACTGCAGATCATCATCGTTATTGTTACTTTATTAAATTCAGTTGTTGTTATCAAAATCAAACCTCTTATTCCATCTGTAGAAAGGAAGTGAAGGGTGTGGACGAAAGCTTGACTTTCCTACTACGGTCTATCGTTCTTGCCTGAGCATTCAACCATCATTTATGAATGGGGTCTTATTAAAAACGTCACAATAACTAGCAGGCGGAACTGATCAGGGGAAAGACGCATGGTGAACCTGGGTCCTTAACAAGAAAAGCTGACTTTGGAAGAAGCCGCGAGATCGGATTCTTTGATAGGAAAAAAAAAAAAAAAAAAGATATCGAGGTCCAGGACTTGGGCTTAGCTGGGCTTCAGTGCCCAGGGCTTCAGGCTGAGTGAACGTTGTGAAAGACACGGAACAGGGTTTCTGGGTAACCCTTGCAGGCTGGCTTTGAGAACATCAGCCGGCCCCGCCTGGCCAACAAGTGCTGACAGGATGCCTTCGATCTGCATCTTCCGCTTTACTGCACGTCGTCTTGCTCACAGGCAGTATCCCCCCGCCCCACACACACATGCCCCTTCCGTTCTGTCTTTCTGTTTCGTGTGTGCTCCTTTGGGGACATCGGAGGCTCGTCCATTGAAACAGGCATGTCAATTATCCTCTTTTCAACTGATTCCCCCCCCCCCCCCCCCCCCCCCCTTTTTTTTTTTTTTTTTTTTTTTTTTTTTTTTTTTTTTTTTTTTTTTAGCTGCTGGAAATCTTCGGAATGCCACTCCCACTCCCTGATTTTTGTTTTTCCTCCACCGATGAAAACTTGAAAGTATCTTTGAAAGCTGCAAACCTGTGATTCTGCCATGTGAAACGGGTGCTCTAGAGCGCTGCCTGTTTTCCCTGTCTTCCATCGCACCTTTCACTCCTCACTGCAGCTGTCTTATTTTTTCATTTTTTTCCCTGTTTTCAAGAAGCGAGCATGCCTGTTTAGATTGTTTCTCTCCGCCTTCTAGAAATTCTATGCTGGTTATTTTATTTTTATTTTATTTTTGTTGTTTTTGTTTTGCTTTTTCTCTCGCATTTTTGCTTCTGTCATTTCCCCCCTAATATTTGTCTTTGTTTATTGTCGGCTACTGTTGCTTTTTTGCCTTTATGGCCCATACACTGTTCTATGTTCCCGAAGGTCTTAACTCTTTTTCTTTCTTTCTTTCTTTTTCTTTTTGCTCTTGTTAGTTTATAAGATCCTCTCTCTCTCTCTCTCCCGTGTGTGTGAGTGTGTGTGTGTGTGTGTGTGTTGCAATTTGGCGACAAATTGTCGGAACTGGTTAACACTGTTCAGAGTGGACACTCGCTGTGCAGTATGCCGTATTTCGTTGCCTGTGTGGATTTCTGTCTGCTTCTCTTGTTGTTGCTGCTGTCGTTGTTACTGTTGCTAGGTGTAACTTTCCTTGACTATCTCTTTTAATCGGAAGTGTGTGTGTCAGTGTGTGTGTGTGTGTGTGTGTGTGTGTGTGTGTGTGTGTGTGGTGTGTGTGTGTGAGTGAGTGTGTGTGTATGTCTGTGTGTTGTCTGTGTCTGTGTGTGCGTGTGTCTGTGTGGATATCAGGCGGTCTGACTGACACCGTCAGTCCGGCAAAGGTTTATCCGCCCGAGGGACAGCCAGTGATGTAGCTACAGTGTGTTATTGTTAATGTTCTGGAGATAAGATGGGTTACGTTTGTTGTAGCTACAGTGTGTTATTGTTAATGTTCTGGAGATAGACGGTTACGTTTGTTGTAGCTACAGTGTGTTATTGTTAATGTTCTGGAGATAGACGGGTTACGTTTGTTGTAGCTACAGTGTGTTATTGTTAATGTTCTGGATATAGACGGGTTACGTTTGTTGTAGCTACAGTGTGTTACTATTAATGTTCTGGAGATAGACGGTTACGTTTGTTGTAGCTACAGTGTGTTACTATTAATGTTCTGAAGATAGACGGGTTACGTTTGTTGTAGCTACAGTGTGTTACTATTAATGTTCTGGAGATAGACGGGTTACGTTTGTTGTAGCTTCAGTGTGTTACTATTAATGTTCTGGAGATAGACGGGTTACGTTTGTTGTAGCTACAGTGTGTTATTGTTAATGCTCTGGAGATAGATGGGTTACGTTTGTTGTAGCTACAGTGTGTTACTATTAATGTTCTGGAGATAGATGGGTTACGTTTGTTGCTGTTTTCTGTCTGTCCACGTGACGACGACCCTGCAAGGGTCAGGTGTGGTGGAGCTGGGCTGTTCGTACGCTGAGACTGAAACTGTTATGTTCGTGTGCGCGCCTGTGCGTGTGTTCTTCTCGTGCGTTTGAAGGATGGGACGGAGAGAGACGGCAGGCCAGGCCCGCACTGCAGGTGGCCAGGTGTGACAAATGACCGGCTGTGTGGATTAAAACGAGTCGAAAGAGAGAGAAAGCTGTCACGTTGTTTCCCAGACTCATTCGCCTTTCCTTTTGGGACGTCACGTGTTGAGCTTGTGGCCGGAAGGGGATCACAGAACAGGGAAACGCCATCCTCGTGTCGAGAACAGTCGGGATGTTCGTGCGGGGAAGTCGTCCGAAGAACTGGCGTACTTTGTGGGATACTCCAGAACCAGGTTGTTGTGGTCCTGCCCTTTTAGTGTAAGAGTTTTGTTTCATCATCGGGTCACATGGAAAATTCTGTCATCTGATTTCATTGTTGCCTGGCCGTGTTTGCACTGAAGTCCGGCGTCTCTGACCGTATGTCTCTTTGGCTGGAGTGGTTAGCAGGGTGTGTGTGTGTGTGTGTGGTGTGTGTGGTGTGTGTGTGTGTGTGTGTGTGTGTGAGAGAGAGAGAGAGAGAGAGAGAGAGAGAGAGAGAGAGAGAGAGATGTAATGCGATCTGCTTTAACTCAATTGCGTTATGCCTTTGTCATTGGACTGACCGACCTTTTTATGGCAGTTATGTAAAGATGCTGTGGCGTACAGTGAGTCGCGTATGTTTTCCCAGCCTTTAATAGAGTTCACTCCTTGCATGTATGGCTTATATAGTCTATGGAGACGGATGTATGTATTTTTAACTGGAATCTTTCTTACTTTCTCTTGCTGTTGTTGCTGTTGCTGTTGTTTGCATCTGTGTCAAAGCAAATCTTTCCATGACAGCCAGTACAGGAGAAAGACGTAATCTTAGAAGGAACGCCGACGAGAAGAGAAGAGAGAGAGAGAGAGAGAGAAGAGGAGAGAGAGAGAGAGAGAGAGGAGAGAGAAAGCGCAATGCTCTGTGCTTAACTCAACACTGACCTCCGATAGGGACTGGCCGCTCCAATAGAACTTATGACAGATGTGCCTGGTCAAGCCTTAGGAGGAAAACAACAAGGCAACGCTTTAATTCCGCTTTGTCACACCGTTCACTGTGCAGGTGTCAAAAGTGGTGTCAAGTGGAAAGAACCGAGGGTGTCGAGGTCAGTAAAGAACGTGTTGACCACACTTTAGCCTCACCGACCACGATCGCTCTCACTCCCTCCCTCCCTCCCTCTCTCACTCCGGCTTGTGCTTAATCTGCTGCCAGTTTGCTGACCTAAGCCAAGCATTGTGGCCTCACCTTGTCCTCTGTCCAGAAAACCCAAACAGTATCTGCTGTGAGACCTTGGCCAACAACAGCTGGTAGAGAGGAAAGGGGGAGGGGGGGGGAGGGGAAACGGTGAGAGGGAAACAGACAGAGGGAAAAGACAAGTGGAGAAAAGGGTAATGAAAGAAGGTTGGAAGTATAAGATGAAAAAGTGCTCCGTTTTCAGACAAAAAAACGTGGGGAGGAGGTGGAAGGGAAGACGTCAAAACACGAGTATATGTACCTGTCTTGTTTCTGTCGCTGACTATCAACCTGTCTTGTTTCTGTCGCTGACTATCAACCTGTCTTGTTTCTGTCGCTGACTATCAACCTGTCTTGTTTCTGTCGCTGACTATCAACCTGTCTTGTTTTGTCGCTGACTATCAACCTGTCTTGTTTATGTCGCTGACTATCAACCTGTTTTGTTTATGTCGCGGCTAACTATCAACCTGTCTTGTTTATGTCGCTGACTATCAACCTTCTTGTTTATGTCGCTTGACTATCAACCTGTTTTGTTTATGTCGCTGTTGACTATCAACCTGTCTTGTTTTGTCGTGACTATCAACCTGTCTTGTTTATGTCGCTGACTATCAACCTGTTTTGTTTATGTCGCTGTGTAACTATCAACCTGTCTTGTTTATGTCGCTGTGTGACTATCAACCTGTTTTGTTTATGTCGCTGTGTGACTATCAACCTGTTTTTTATGTCGCTGTGTGACTATCAACCTGTTTTGTTTATGTCGCTGTGTGACTATCAACCTGTTTTGTTTATGTCGCTGTGTGACTATCAACCTGTCTTGTTTATGTCGCTGTGTGACTATCAACCTGTTTTGTTTATGGTCGGCTGTGTGACTATCAACCTGTTTTGTTTATGTCGCTGTGTGACTATCAACCTGTCTTGTTTATGTCGCTTGACTATCAACCTGTCTTGTTTATGTCGCTGTGTGACTATCAACCTGTCTTGTTTATGTCGCTGTGTGACTATCAACCTGTCTTGTTTATGTCGCTGTGTACTATCAACCTGTCTTGTTTATGTCGCTGTGTGACTATCAACCTGTCTTGTTTATGTCGCTGTGTGACTATCAACCTGTCTTGTTTATGTCGCTGTGTGACTATCAACCTGTCTTGTTTATGTCGTCTGTGACTATCAACCTGTTTGTTTATGTCGCTGACTATCAACCTGTTTGTTTATGTCGCTGTGTGACTATCAACCTGTTTGTTTATGTCGCTGTGTGACTATCAACCTGTCTTGTTTATGTGCTGTGTGACTATCAACCTGTCTTGTTTATGTCGCTGTGTGACTATCAACCTGTCTTGTTTATGTCGCTGTGTGACTATCAACCTGTCTTGTTTATGTCGCTGTGTGACTATCAACCTGTTTTGTTTATGTCGCTGTGTGACTATCAACCTGTTTTGTTTATGTCGCTTGACTATCAACCTGTTTGTTTATGTGCTGTGTGACTATCAACCTGTCTTGTTTATGTCGCTGTTGACTATCAACCTGTCTTGTTTATGTCGCTTGACTATCAACCTGTCTTGTTTATGTCGCTGTGTGACTGTCAACCTGTTTTGTTTATGTCGCTGACTATCAACCTGTCTTGTTTATGTCTGCTGTTGTGACTGTCAACCTGTCTTGTTTATGTCGCTGACTATCAACCTGTCTTGTTTATGTCACGGTGACTATCAACCTGTCTTGTTTATGTCGCTGACTATCAACCTGTTTTGTTATGTCGCTGACTGTCAACCTGTCTTGTTTATGTCGCTGTGTGACTGTCAACCTGTTTGTTTATGTCGCTGACTATCAACCTGTCTTGTTTATGTCGCTGACTCTCAACCTTCTTGTTTATGTCGCTGACTATCAACCTGTCTTGTTTATGTCGCTGACTATCAACCTGTCTTGATTATTCGCTATCACCTGTCTGTTATGTCGCTGACTATCAACCTGTCTTGATTATGTTGCTATCAACCTGTCTGTTTATGTCGCTGACTATCAACCTGTTTGTTTATGTCGCTGACTATCAACCTGTCTTGTATATGTCGCTGACTCTCAACCTGTCTTGTTTATGTCCGCTGACTATCAACCTGTCTTGTTATGTCGCTGACTATCAACCTGTCTTGTTTAGTCGCTGACTATCAACCTCTGATTACGCTATCAGCCTGTCTTGTTTATATCGGACTATCAGCCTACCATGTTGTGGAATTCGTTGTCTTGTGTATGTCATTGACTTCCGCCTGTCGTACGTACCTCGTTACATTTTTACCTGCAACTGTGTGTGATGTCAAAGTTTTGTAACCCTTGTTTATGCCGTTTCAGTTGTATCAGCCTTGTTCATTTTTTAATCTGTGCTCTGAACTGTTCAATGTTACGCTCAATAATCTGAAATTTTCCAAATATGCAAGTTTGGAGCTAGAATATATGCAAGTTTGGAGCTAGAATACTGTACTCATTTCTCGCTCTGTCTCTGTCTGTCTGTATGTATGTCTTCCTCTTACTCCTCCTCTCTCTCTTCTCTCTCTCCTCTCTCTCTCTCTCTCTCTCTCTCTCGCACACACACACGCACGCACGCACGCATACACGCACGCACGCACGCACGCACAGGCACACACACACACACACACACACACACATACACACACACACACACACACACACACACACACCAAGCTTCAACACGTTTTCAAAAACAAAAAACAAAAAAAAAGACAAAGATCTGCCTAGTTTGAAAACGAATAAATAATGATATACAAGTAGTAACCATCCATTCGTTAGGGGAAGAATAAAAGAAGTTAGGAATTTGATGAATGTGTGCCGGCTGCAGATGCTTCGAACAAGGAAGGCATTGTATGGGGCAAAGCACTATGTAGCACTCCCATATGGCGGTCACTTGTTTGACTTCTGTCGCCACCGTTTCAGTGTGAAAGCGTGGTATTCTGTGCTTTCACAGATCGTTGAATCAAGAGGTCGCCTGGGGCATGAGTGACTTTGGTCAGTGTGTTATCAGCATCCAGCTCTGGTTTGACCCCACCAGCACTTGGGAGCTGGCAGAGTGCGGCCGCCAGGACTTGGCAACTGCGGTTTTCTGGGCGGCAGCACCGAGTCACCCCCTGACATTTTTGTTGGGTCTGGAAGCCGCAAGAACACTGCATCGACACGTGTCCGTCTGCAGGACATCTGTGAGTGGCGGATTGTTGGGCGGAAGGCCCCGGACGTCGAGGAGTGATGTCATCATCCAGTTTGGATGGTCCATGGGAAAGTCTGACCACGCCACAGCCAACGTGTGTGTCCCTGCCTACAGTCGTTGTCTGCCCGTCGTGTGGGGCAGACACGTTGGCTGAAGAGTGGTGAAAGTGATAGAACAACGTTGTCGTTTTTCAAGTAAAGGGTAGGACTGGGGAGGAGCAGAATCAGGTTGTGTGGGTTGTATTCTTTTCACCTTGAACGGGGGTTCCTGTTCTTGCTTCGCTGGGTGCTCTATGGGTGAAAAGCAAGTTCTTGGATGTGATTGAAAGTCTTTTTGGAGTGTTGAAAGATGGCTCTCTCGCACAGCATTGCAATGGCCATATCGATGTGTTCACTGTGGAGGTGTGCAACACACAACATTGCAATGGCCATATCGATGTGTTCACTGTGGAGTGTGCAACACACAGCATTGCAATGGCCATATCGATGTGTTCACTGTGGAGGTGTGCAACACACAGCATTGCAATGGCCATATCGATGTGTTCACTGTGGAGGGCTACAACACACAGCATTGCAATGGCCATATCGATGTGTTCACTGTGGAGGTGTGCAACACACAGCATTGCAATGGCCATATCGATGTGTTTCACTGTGGAGGTGTGCAACACACAGCATTGCAATGGCCATATCGATGTGTTCACTGTGGAGGTGTCACACACACAGCATTGCAATGGCCATATCGATGTGTTCACTGTGGAGGTGTGCAACACACAGCATTGCAATGGCCATATCGATGTGTTCACTGTGGAGGTGTGCAACACACAGCATTGCATGGCCATATCGATGTGTTCACTGTGGAGGTGTGCAACACACAGCATTGCAATGGCCATATCGATGTGTTCACTGTGGAGGTGTGCAACACACAGCATTGCAATGGCCATATCGATTGTTCACTGTGGAGGTGTGCAACACACAGCATTGCAATGGCCATATCGATGTGTTCACTGTGGAGGTGTGCAACACACAGCATTGCAATGGCCATATCGATGTGTTCACTGTGGAGGTGTGCAACACACAGCATTGCAATGGCCATATCGATTGTTCACTGTGGAGGTGTGCAACACACAGCATTGCAATGGCCATATCGATGTGTTCACTGTGGAGGTGTGCAACACACAACATTGCAATGGCCATATCGATGTGTTCGCTGTGGAGGGCTACAACACACAGCATTGCAATGGCCAAATCGATGTGTTCACTGTGGAGGTGTGCAACATACAACATTGCAATGGCCATATCGATGTGTTCGCTGTGGAGGGGTACAACACACAGCATTGCAATGGCCAAATCGATGTGTTCACTGTGGAGGGCTACAACATACAGCATTGCAATGGCCATATCGATGTGTTCACTGTGGAGGTGTGCAACACACAGCATTGCAATGGCCATATCGATGTGTTCACTGTGGAGGTGTGCAACACACAGCATTGCAATGGCCATATCGATGTGTTCACTGTGGAGGGCTACAACACACAGCATTGCAATGGCCATATCGATGTGTTTACTGTGGAGGTGTGCAACACACAGCATTGCAATGGCCATATCGATGTGTTCACTGTGGAGGGCTACAACATACAGCATTGCAATGGCCATATCGATGTGTTCACTGTGGAGGTGTGCAACACACAGCATTGCAATGGCCATATCGATGTGTTCACTGTGGAGGTGTGCAACACACAGCATTGCAATGGCCATATCGATGTGTTCACTGTGGGGGGCTACAACACAGCATTGCAATGGCCATATCGATGTGTTCACTGTGGAGGGCTACAACACACAGCATTGCAATGGCCATATCGATGTGTTCACTGTGGAGGGCTACAACACACAGCATTGCAATGGCCATATCGATGTGTTCACTGTGGAGGTGTGCAACACACAACATTGCAATGGCCATATCGATGTGTTCACTGTGGAGGTGTGCAACACACAGCATTGCAATGGCCATATCGATGTGTTCACTGTGGAGGTGTGCAACACACAGCATTGCAATGGCCATATCGATGTGTTCACTGTGGAGGGCTACAACACACAGCATTGCAATGGCCATATCGATGTGTTCACTGTGGAGGGCTGCAACACACAGCATTGCAATGGCCATATCAAAACTGTAGTCGCCACAAGAGCGGGGGCTTGGAGGACCGCAGAACTTTTGACACATGATTTGAATAATGTTCAGTGAGGTGGGTTTGGTAACACCGTTCGGTTGTTGAGCTTGCGGTGGGTAAGCGACAGGTGGCGATGGAGAGTAAGAGTGGGCGGTGTGTTTTATTCTCACTTGCGGTGCTCTGTCGAATGGACGTGCCAGAACAGGGGGGTAAAGGGTGAGAGGGGGAAAAGAGGAAGGGGTGTCAATATTTAGACAGATTATAGAAATCTCTTCCCCTCCCCTCTCTCTCTTTCTGTCTGTCTGCTTCTCTGCATCCCCTCTTAAACACCGGAACACTCTAATACACATTCTCTCTCTCTCTCTCTCTCTCTCTCTCTCTCTCTCTCTCTCTCTCTCTCTCTCACACACACACACACACACACACACACACACCACACACACACACACACACACACACACACAACAGGGCGCATCTTTGCTCGGTTTCCCTTTCCTAAGCTCGTTAATCCACACAACGTCTTCAACAAACACGTTCTTTCGTAGCCCTCTGGCGGCCATCAATGTTGACGGAACAGATCGGTCGGACGTTTGGTCCACAACACAGTGGAAACCTCCGGCACAGAATCAGAACACTCAACATGTCAAAACCGCAGGCACCAAATAAAGGGCGTGTGACACCTCTAAACGCATTTTCTGGCTTTGAAAAGCGTGCAAACAGAACAAGACGAAAGCAACAGGATCCCTTCCTGTAGGAGAAAGTGAACGATGATTTTAGTGTCTCCACGAGAGAGCCATAAAATGGGAAAAAAAAGCACGTGAATTGACGTGATGCTTACGTCATGTTTGTTAATCCGATTCAGGGCGCGTATCAGTTGGTTAACTGGTGGTTTCCTGGTTGTCTAGTACACGTAGGGGAAGGGGGGAGGTGAGGAGAAGGCTGGAAGGAAGGTGGAGGAGATTTGGGAAAAGGGGACCGGCTGTGAGCGAGTGGATAGGACCTATGCCAAGAACTGGTGAGTCGGTCAGCTGCAATACACTCACCTGTTCCATTATCCGCATGCTCAGTCGGCGAGTGAACTGTTCGGGAACTTCTCTGGCACTGGATGATAGCCATGATTGGTTCATCGCCGCATCGACAACAGTGCTTCCAACTCCACCCCTCCCCTATCCCTTCTTAATTAACGAACACGAAAAACGTGATCATTTACCATTCGCCAGACAAGGAGCAAATGTCGCCCTGGTAATTTCACAGTAGGGCCATATGCTTGTTCAGATTTTCAGTCGACAAGACTGGCGTAGACTTGACACGTTCTTCGTTATGAAGAACATCGAAGAGTCGTGACCGAGGAAAAGACAAGGCCCCCGTATCATTCTGTCTGTTCTCTGACGTTGTTACTATGACTGTGTGTTGATGCATCGATTGGCAGAGATGGTGTCAAGCGCTAGAAAACGCACAGTATGATGGAGAGAGAGAGAGAGAGAGAGAGAGAGAGAGAGAGAGAGAGAGATCTTCGCAGACGCTTTTTTTTTTTAAAGCTGTTTCACTGCCACCAGCTCCTGTCTGTGGACTACTACTTTGTTTTTCTGCCTACTCATTCCTTAGGATGCGGGTAGAATCATTATCCACGGTGTGTAGGTTTCCGTACGTTTTACCGTAAGCGTACTGAGGGAAGATCAATCCTGGCGCAGGTATGTTTTCATCACTTGATTCAGTTCCTTCTCATAATTCTCTGTAGTCTGGGTTTGTCTTTGCTCGGCAATCAACCCATGGTTTGGGAGATGTATGGTCTTAGGGATGAATGGCGCAAAAGCAGCTTTGTTTGTTTTGTTATATTATGGGGTTGTTGTTGTTGTTGTTGTTTTTTTGTCAATCGTTTATTTACTTGTATACACTTCGTCAACCCCGTGTCTTGTGACTTGTCTCCTGCAACCGATCACAGTGTAAAAACAAAGACCAATGGAGAAAGGTGTCCAAGCCTCATCAGCATCGAACAAACTGCCACTGTCTCACACACAATCCGATTCGCTCACTACCTTCAAGATAAGCTTAAAAGCACGTGTCTTTAAGAAAACAAATGGTATTTAGAAAGCTTGCGTGATTATGTGTTGGTTGGGTATGTATGGATGGGTCTGGCACTTTTGTAGAATATTTATGCCCACAACACATATGAAGCACGTGTGAATGAAAGATTGAATGTAGCTCAGTCATAGTGTATGCTTGTTAAGCTCCTTTAGCACGCACTCAACTAATATTCAATGTTATTTTGTTGTTGTTGTTAGCAGTAGTAGTAGTAGTAGTAGTATTTGTTAGCTGCTGAACCATTTTCCGTTTCTTCCCAATGATGTTATTCTGAGTCCTCTAACTCCCATTTCCCCATATACAACCACTCATCCAGTGGCGGCTCCAGTGCCAGAAGGCACACCCGTTCGAGGAGTCCCAGCCGTGTCACTTCGGTGATCATGACATAGCTGGTGCTTTGCCAAACTTTCCCTTACCAGTCTCCAGTTCGACCGTTGGTGGGAAAGTAGGTCATGCCTGCATCACAGAGCGTCCTGTTTCCTACCATCCAGCTTCTTCAGACTACCTGACTTACATCTCCCTGAACGTCACGAACCTAGAAAGACGTACCCGAATTCACCCGTTCAAGAGCACACGCCCGGTGCGAGTTTTGGGTTGGGAAGAGGGGGTTATAGGGGGGAGGGAGAGAGAGTGGGGTAGGGGGCAAAGTGGAGAGGTATCTAGGTACGTCGCAGTATCAACAGGCATTATCCGTCAATTTCGAGCAAAACCAACCGTTCACCGAGTCAGGGAGCGCGTGCCAAATCAGCGGGCATCTCAGTGTACTTCTGACAAATAAACGCAGCTGAGGGGGGAGGCGTGAACTGCATTATCGGCAGAGAACAAAAAGTCCTCCACCCCACTCGGTGAAAACCAGACAGGTTTGCTTGCAGCTCAGAGACATTCCGTACCCAGTCTTGCTCGGGTGACCAGGCGCGTGCAAGCTGGCCATCGATTGTTTGTGTTGAAGTGGTTTCTTGGCGCGCTATGAGACTAGCAGCTACCAGGGGCCAGCTCTGGAGATTCGGCAGATTGGGCTGTTTGGAGATGACGTCACGACCTTGTGCATACGAAGGGCAGGTTATGTGACGTCAGCGATACTTTTTTTTTTTTTAAATCTTTCTTCTTTTCCTTTTCTTTCTTCCGTTCAGTTGTTGGAAGTGTGTTTAGTGCACTGTTGACACAAACGTCACAGCTCAACTGCTCTAAACCGTCCTGCGCTATACAGCTGTTTTTCTTCACTTTTGGAACGCTCCCAGATGGCTTTCGCAGTCAGCTGGACGTTACAAAAACTTGTTTGATGAGAATAGCGAATGTTTCACTATACCTGTGCACCCGTACTTTTTTTTTTGCGGGGTGGGGGTACATGCTGTACACCTTTTTACAAAGAAAAGTAGACGCGATATTTCACTGAAATTTCCTAAAAAGCATCCCAATGATGTACGGCTAATGACATCAGATCATCCTACCTCTCTTGCTTGCAAGCAGCAATCGACCCCACAAAGGCACCAGCTCTGTTGATACCAAGCTGATACCAAGCAGTAACGGGACGACCACGTACATTCACAGTTCATGTAAAACCGCTGCTTCTTCTTCTTCTTCTTTTCTTCTTCTTCTTTCTTTGCTTACCGGGACGATGTCGTGCATTCACAGTAAATGTAAAAGTGTTTGTTTTCGTCTGTTCTTCGGCCTTGCCCCGGATAGGTTTGGGATGACCACGTGAACTCGCAGCTCCTTTAAAAGTCTTCTTCTCTTGAGCCTTTATTTAGTTGGTGTTTTTTGTCTTTGTTTTTGTTTTTCAAATTGTTTCTTTCTGTTCTTTAGTTTTAGTTTCACACATCGGGCTCTTTTAGCCTGACAAGAATGAGATTAACACTGACTGTTTCGAGCTGTCTTACAGCTAGTTCTTTGCAATCTGACTGAATCTGAATCGTCTGAGAACAAGTTTCAGTATTGTTGTAGCTAAACCGAACACGTAGGGCACTTTCCAGACCCTTTACCACTTAGAGGAAAACAAACTGCCCAGAAGACAAAAACTGGCAAGTAGCAGGGCTATCAGCACGATTGTCACAATTATTACATTTAGCCGATTTTTGGCATGTTTAGGAGGTTAAAAAAAAATGAATTTAAAATGCTGCGTCTGAAGCATCAGTCAACGTTTGATTTTAAATCCCAGCTTATAGAGAGTAAAATGGTCAAAGAACATGACATATAACGACAGATAAAACCGAAAAAGCAAACATGGCACACCTAAACAGTGATAGTAATGCCAATCTGAGCAGTTATTACAACAGTTCATTACTCAGTCGCAGGGGGATCACAACAAGGTAGGGCGTTATAATGGGAAGGGGGGGGGGGGGGGGGGGGGGGGGGGGGGGGGGGGGGGGGGGGGGGGGGGGGGGGGGGGGGGGGGGGGGGGGGGGGGGGGGGGGGGGGGGGGGGGGGGGGGGGGGGGGGGGGGGGGGGGGGGGGGGGAACTAAAGACCTTCTGAAATAAGCTATATGAAACCACAAAGACGAGGAAACAGCGAAACATTTGTTGTTTATGTTGTTGTTTTAATGAAGGCAGAGTAATAAGAGAATTTATTACCCCACAGAATATTGAGAAGCAGGATATGTTGACACTGAGGAGCCCGCGGTATCCACCCCAAGGCGGGAACCAAGGCAGTTCATCGAAACATCAGTTGAGGGATGCAACGGGAAGGAGGGAGGGGATGGGGGGGGGTGGGGGGGGGGGGGGGGGGGCAACCCCTTCTCGTTGTTGGGAGAATGCAGCAACAGAGGTAACCAGGGATCCGCGGGCGCGGCGTGGCTGTCAGACGTGGACGTCGTGCCATGACAACACAAGATGGTCTCTGGAAGGGGAGCTCAGCTGCGCTTCCTTCAGGAAGAAGGATTTTTCCCCCCCCCCCCCCCCCCCGCCCGAGTGTGCTTTTTTTCCCTCCCATTGTGATACGTTGAAACGTGCTAAACTGTATGATGTCTTGAAATTACCCTGCGCTCAATAATTCTTTTCGTCCCTTGGAATTACGTTTTGAAAACGTGTGTAATGGAAAAAGAGCGTCTTGATGTTATTGAGTCTGTCTCTCTCCCCCCCCCCCCCCCCCCCCCCCCCTCTCTCCTCCCTCTCTCCTCCCCCCCTCCCCCCCTCCTCTCCCTCCCTCCCCCCTCCCTCCCCCCCCCCCCCCCCCCCCCCCCTCCCCTCTCACTCTCCTTCGTTCAAAATACAACGGGGCATAAATGCCCGAGTTCTTAGGGAGATAGAGTGTTATTGTTGAGGGGAAGATTTTTATTCATGTTTCATGGAGAGAGAGGGGGATGGGGGGGGGGGAGACCGAGAGAGAGTTAAAAGAATCGAGCACAAAGTTCTCTCCGGTCAGCACGAGTTCCAATGCGCCAGGCAGGGCCCGCCTTTCACACACGCACGCACGCACGCACGCACGCACACACACACACACCCAAAACACACACCCCACACACACACACACCACACACACACACACCACAACACAACACAACACAACACACACACACACACACACACACACACACACACACACACACACACACAACACACACACACACAGAGCACAACACACACACACACAGCATAACGCACACAGTACAAACACACACACACACACACACACACCACACACACACACACACACACAACACACACACACACACGGTGCCAAGCCAGCCTGCCCATCAGATCAGGCGTAGCAACAGGGCCGCCGTGCCTGCGGGCCGGGGGTGGATGCGGTAAGCAGCAGCCAGCGCCAAGTCACCCCGGGTGCCGGACACCCTGGCACCTCACCGGGTGACGGCAGTCACAGGGCGTGAAAAAGGGGGGGCGGGTAAGCCTCTAATCTGCCGGCTTTGCACCTGACACCTGACATTCGGCACCACCAAACCCCTACCACCACCACCACTACCACCAACCACCACCACCTGTAGCCCTCCCATCTACCTGCTTACCTCCCCCTGCATTCCTCCCCACCCCTACCCAGAGTATCCCGCCCCCTGACACTTTGATGACCCGCCTCTAAGGCTGGCCGGTCCGGTGGGGCCGGGTCCAGGAATGCGCTGCAGTCCACGTGGCTTGCAGCAGGTACTTTTTTGACACTGTTGGTTTCAGCGTGACTTGCAGAGACCACGGCTGTGTTTGTGCAGCGTCTCTCGTTTTTTTCCCTTTTTTCCCCCTTTTTTTTTTGTTTTGTGGCTACATTGTGAAAGGAACGCAGAGACAGAAAGACTGCAAGTTCTGCACGTTGTGGACTAGTCTGAAACCCAGGAGCTTCGGATTGCAGCGAAGACTGTGTTGCCGTTTTTTTAGTTGTAGGGACGTGTTCACCAGCTTCTTTTGAGCGGAGCTTGAAATGGTTTGTATGCGGAACACGCTGTGTTGTTGCCATGTTAGACACTGTTGAAATGGAAAGAAAGAATGAAAGAAAAGAAGAGAGAAAAAGACAGAAAGAAAAGGGGAGTGGATGGGTGGATGTGTGGTTTGCCCTCCGGAGAGGAATTCTAACTGACGTGGCCTCCAAGACTAAGCAAAAAATTTATTGCCAGCAGGGGGCCGATATGGTGCCGTCCTGGGTGTGTTGAATCACAAGCACTTCCGTACACTACTGAAGTGACTTGGTAGCAGTGCAGCGTCTCCTCTTGTATGTTGCTCTCGAGACCTGAAAGTGATATAATTCCCTTTGAACTGCAGTTCTGGGGTTGCGACCGGACGAAACTGGGTGTGTAGCTGTAAAAAGAGCAGCCATCCACTGAAGGGGCTGGGAAGATGAGGCAGGAAAAGCACAATCTTTGGAGAGAAGAAAATGCTGGAGATGTAGGTGGAGAGAGGAGGGTTGAAGGCTGGGCGAGGGCGGGAGGGAAGAGCTAGTCCTCCAAAGGATTAGTCGACTAAGGGCACATTAAGGACTCTCAGCTTGTTGCTGTTGTTAAAGCGTAACCGGACTGAAGAGTGGGTTTTTTTTTTTCTTTTCAGGCATCTTTGCTGTCTACAGCACTTATTGCATCTGTTTGCCAACACTGTGCTGGTGTTTTGGCTGGGTCAAATTGGCGTGAGGCTGACCCCAAATGTATTTGGAAGTGGAAAATTGAGGTGGAAAGAATCAAGAAGCAAAACCGTGAGCTTTAAATTTCCCTTGTTCGGATTAAAAAGAATTGCCTGTTTTAAGTTTCTGAATAATTTAAACAGAGTACTTGTTTAGTTTAATCACTTAATGTGATTTTTTCAGACAGAAGAAAAGTTAAAATTCACACAGATGTCTGTACTTTGTATGTTATCCCATCGTGTCTGTTCCTTTCATTGAATGTTTCGTTAGTTTCTTTATAAGAATGGTTTGAGATTTCAAATAGAGATAATTACGCTATGTTAGTTGCAAATTTTGTAAACTGATAAAGTTCCGCTCTGTTGAAGTGTTATGCTCGAACTTGTTTGTGCTTTGAAGAATGTTGCTGTGGGGGAGTTGCTGTAGATAGCGTTTTGTTCTGTGCTGCCACGGATGTTTAATGTTATGGAGGTGCTGTGAATATAATTTCCATACTGTTCTGTGCAGTTACTGATGTTGTAAATGCTATCTCTATTGTATGTCAATGTTTCACGCAGGTGCTTTAGATTTCATCTCCACGCTATTCTACAGTTAATGATGGGTTGATGGTATTCCTACTGTTTCTGAAGAGTTCACGTAAATGCTGTGGATATGAACTGTATCATGATCTAGGCTCAGTGAAAGCGTAAGATGCTATCTTCATGTCCAGATTTCTTGCAGATGAATTCAAACTCTGCCCTATGATCAGTTGATGATGGTGTATGTCCTACTCTATTCTAGCTCAAGAGTTCACATAGATCCTACAGACTGAAACTCAATCCTGTTCTTCAATGATGTAGTATCTGCCTCGATTCTGTGTCACTATCTCACGTAGCTGTAGAAGATTTAATCCCAGTCCTGTCCAACGGTTAAGATGATGTAAATGCCGCCGCTATTGAGTCCAGATTTCGCATGAAATGCTGCAGATTTCACCTCCATTCTCCCCTCTGTACCCGGATCCCCGGTCGCGGCGGGAGAGACATACCCTGTATTCCTGCGCCCTGTTTTTCACTGTCACCCCACTCCTGATCCCCTGCCTTCCGCGGGCCATTCAGCGGCGGGATTAGGAGGTCGTTAACTGTTGAAGTAACCCCCCCCCCCCCCCCCCCCCCCCCCCCGCCAGTCTTTCCCCACCTGTTAGAGTGATATGAGGTAAGAGGCCGTGGTGGACTCTCACACGGGTCTGTCACGGAGACGAACGACCTACTGTGCCACCAACCTGTTTCACGCTTGTGGGAATCGCGCGTAATCATGGCCTGAACAGGACCGAACTCGAAAAGCTGAGAGCTGTGGGGAAACAAAAGCGGCAGTTTCTTTCGACTCGGAAACATTCTCGTGTCTGAGGAGGTAACGGTAAACAGGTGAGCGGTTTCTCTTTCGATGAGAACCTTCAGTATTTTCATGGACTTTCTTTCAAAGGTTACACGTGTTGAAACAGTATCGAATATGTGTCCGGTTCGTGTACTGGGGACTGCAAAGATATAACAGTATTCTAGTGATTGTTGTGACTGTTTGGTATCACGTTCTTGTATTGATCACAGATTGGTCCGTGTGGGTTTCGGTTTACTTCCGTACGAGTTTATCTCCCTTGGTTGATTGTTTGTGTGGTGGCGTCAGGTGAGAAGCTACGTGGGGAGGTGTCATAACATTTGGGTTGGTTTTGCGATTTTCCTCGTCTTTTGCTTGTTTTCTTTGTGCTCTCTCTCT
>CM031604.1:66152776-66160543 GCA_018398815.1 Conus ventricosus
ACATGATGCTATCGTGTCTATCCTGAAAGAAGTTTTTTTTTTCCTAATGATGGGTCTACTTCTTTATTCTCTGTCCTTCTCCCCCCCCCCCCCCCCCCCCCCCCCCCATCCCCCTCCCTCCCATTTTCCCTTTGTCCTTCCCTTCCTCTCTCTCTGTCACTCACACTCTCTACTCTCTCTTCTCTCTCTCTCTCTCTCTCTCTCTCTCTCTCTCTCCTATCTATCTCTCTCTTCCACCCCCACCCCCATTTTTCGCTCCCTCTCTCCCACACTGTCTCCTTCCCCCTCTCTCTCAGTCTGTCTCTCTTTCTCTGTCTGTCTCTCATTCTCTGCCTGTCAGTGTCTCTTTCTCTGCCTGTCAGTCTCTTTTTCTCTGTCTGTCTGTCTGTCTGTCTGTCTCTCTCTCTCTCTCTCCTCTCTCTCCTCTCTCTCTCTCTCTCTCTCTCTCTCCTCTCTCTCTCCTCGCATCCCTCCTCTCCAAGCACTGTAAACAATAACGACGGCTAACCAGTCCACAAACTAACCGTCGTTCCGACTCTGCACCTACACCGACTCGCCCCAACTACCACGGTCCCTGTCGTGTGTTTACAGAAAGATCTGCCGTCACTGTAAGTGCCCGCCGGAACAGCACGACATGTCCTCAGGCCCGGAGGCGACACGGATCGCACCCTGCAGCGCTTGAAAGCAGGACGCGCAGAGAAACTCCACCTCCGACGACGACAGCGGCTGCCCGCTGGAGGAATACGCCTGGGTCCCCCCGGGACTCAAACCCGAGCAGGTAGGAAGTGTGTGTGTGTGTGGTGGGGGGGGGGGGGGATGATGGGGAAGGAGGGAAGGGAGAAGTAGGAATGAGGGGGATGTGTTTGTGGTGTGTGTGTGTGTGTGATGTGTGTGTGTGTGTGTGTGTGTTGTGTTCTGGTGTTGTGTTCTCTCGCCGTGAAGTTTGCTACATACTGTATGTGTGCGCATTTACATAGTATTTAAACGTCTGACTGTTGCTTCAAAGTGTTAACACATGTATATGTTCACAGAAGGTCGTTCCCAGTTGAACAACATTTTAGATATTGTACACAGTGAACACACGAGTTCGCAATCTCTACGATCTTGTCCTTGTACTGCTCGACCATTTACATCACGGTACAAAACGATGAGTTTTGCGAATCTTGTTGATCCCAAGTGCGCGTTCGAAAAGAAAAATCACTCGCTCAGCATGTTCTGAAGAGCCGAACTGTTTTGGTTCGCACAGCATATTACAGCGCTTCTCTAAGCTAATTGAATTCAGTCCGTGGCGACTCTCGTATTGATGGATATCAGTTGTGGATGGCGGACCTAAATTTCTATTCTTGATTCGTAAGTAAGCATTTTCTTTCGGTGCGGCCGAAATGTTCAAGGCCGGAAGTCGTAAAATAAATACGTTAAATTTCGGTCAGAGGGATTCCAGAAATCGATTTCACAACCTGTTGGAAACCGTTCCAAGTTCAGCAGGCCAAGCAAGGCATCCCAGTCGAGCACCAGCGAGCAGCACGTTGAAGGCCGTGTTCTCTCCCTGGAGAGAAGATCGTTCAAACATCAATTTCAGAGTAGAGGCAGCTTTTAGTCGTTTCTAACTCTGCGAACTGGGTCGTGGATCCGGGCTTCATTTAATGCCACTATTCCACAGAGGCTACGAATCCTACGAATGGCCAGGAATTGATAAACTCCGGGATTCTTAGTTAAATCGTAGTAAGTTCCTGAAGTTCGTAACTGATTCACATTTGTTCTTAGTCAGTTCTTGCAATTCTTGAGCATTCTGGAATTCGGGGCAAAAGTTTTGTGCTGTTCAAAATTTTGGCCGCGAACTCCCGAATGAAAAAATCTTAGTCAATTCTCAACAAAATCGTAGTGATTTCTTATGTATCGTAACTGAGTCCTAATCGATTCGTAGGCATTCCTATGTATTCTTTACTCATTCTGGGAATCGTGAAGCGGTGTCTTGACAACGAATCGGCTACGAATCTGTCAAGAATGCCACGAACGCACGCCGAAGCATCAAAGAAACAATTAAGAACTGTCTACGAATTTACGATAGGGTAAGAATCAGGTACGATTTTGCAGCAATGTCCATGAACCATGTAACCGCACTATTTCAGGTCGTTGTTCCAGAGTGCCCAGGAAGCATCTGAATCTGTTGGCCAATTTTCTGAAAGCATTCTCCACCCAACGCCTGCCCTTGGAAATTCTGTAGTTGGCCACCATCATCTCATTGTCCAGACCCCTCCTGCCATAGAGTTTCATGAGAAAAGTTCTGAGAGGGGGAAAGCATCAGTTTCCAGAATGAAGTAGGGTGTGTCTCTGTCATCGTAGGGCATAGGATCCCTGTCAGGAAAGTTTATGGTGTTGTCATCGACGCACTCCACCAGTTCTGAAGCACCAAACGGTTGTCCGTCGGACTGATGACCTTCTCCACCAGTGTCTATCCAGATGAACTTGTAGTCTGCATCCACTAAGGCAAGAAGGACCACAGAGAAGAAGCCTTTGTAATTGTAGAAGACACTGCCTGAGTTATATGGCTTCCAGAGAGCAATATGCTTGCCATCCAAGGCCCCCGGGCATGAGGAACATTCCACCGGTCTTGGAACTGCTGGGCAATGGCCTTCCAGTCCTCCTGGGTCCGTGGCAGTGGCATGACTTCATCCTTCAGTTCCTGTATGATGGCCTGACAGACTCCTGCACACTGCATACCACAGTGCTGTAGCCACATCTGAAGTCATACTGAAGGCTATGGTACCGGTCTCCTGTAGCCAGATGCCTCAGGGTCATGGCCAGCTTCATTCTGGCATCAAGGGCTGGTCTCATGTGGGTATCTTTCCTCTGGATGAATGGGCCGATCCTGTTGAGTTACTCATCAAACAGGTGGGTGGCATTCTCACAGAGTTGGCAAAGGCATTCTCATCTTCCACCCTCAGCTCCTGCATCAGTCTTCTATAGTGCCCATACCTAGTCTTCTCGCTGGTGTCAGCCATGGTCTGACCCACACACCTGGGAGCCCTTCTCCTTCTTGAACCAGTCTTCTTCTATTCATCACCAGCTGCTGTTCATACCCCAGTTCCAGGGCCAGAGCAATAGCTGCTCTACGTTGGCAATCCATTTTGGAACTGATGCCCCAGCAGGGATGAGGGCTTTTTATGCTGTATTGAGGGAAACTTCCACGAATTTTCAAGAACAGTCACGATCTAAATTATAACCGTACCAGATTCGTGATGCCTTCGGAAGATTCGTAGCTTATTCTTGACTGAATCTTAACATTACTTAAGTATTCCTAAGCGATTCTTGCAAATCGTAGTTATTTCTGGGCAATCTTCATATGGTTCCCGCCGATTTGAGCAGAATCCCACGAATATTCCTAAGTTTATCTTACAAATTCGTAACCGATTCGTACAGCGTCAAGATTTTGTACAGAAATTTGCAAAAATCCACGATTCCTTACGATTTCTAAAATTTATCAATTCGTGGCGATTCGTTGGACTCGTAGCTTGTGTGAAATAGTGGTATAAGAGAGAAACCACTGTTTGTCGTGAGTTCGCGTTCTAGCTTCGCGAACCTATGATTCATTCAGTTAAGAATGGCGTTAAAGCTGATGTTAGACAACATGTGTGTTTACGTCTACGTCGGCGTTTGAGCGAGCCTGGCGTCTGTTTGTGTTAAAGTGTCGATTTCTTGTGTGTGTGTGTGTTGTGTGTGTGTGTGTGTGTGTGTGTGTGTGTGTGTGTGTGGTGTTTGCGCGCGCTCGTCGCCCCCGTGGTTTTGTCGAAGTAATTTGTTCGGAACAACCTGCGCGATTGAATTACTACGTGACGGGCATATGCTGCGCGGATTCAGGCCTGTGCGGATTGGAAACAGATAGAGGCGTAGGCAGCCAACGTCAGCGAGTTCAAGGATGTTGACGAGGGAGTTTTAACATGTGAATTTATACCATGTTACTAATTAGATTGGGGGGTTAAAGAATCTCGCTGATGTTGTTAATCATATTGGGGGTTAAGGAGTCTCGCTGATATTACCTAATTAATTGGGGTTAAAGAGTCTCGCTGATATTAACGAATTATATTGAGGGTTAAAGAGTCTCGCTGATATTAGTAATTATATTGGGGGTTAAAGATCTCGCTGATATTACTAATTATATTGGGGGTTAAAGAGTCTCGCTGATATTACTAATTATATTGGGGGTTAAAGAGTCTCGCTGATATTACAATTATATTGGGGTTAAAGAGTCTCGCTGATATTACTAATTATATTGGGGGTTAAAGAGTCTCGTTGATATTACTAATTATATTGGGGGTTAAAGAGTCTCGCTGATATTACTAATTATATTGGGGGTTAAAGAGTCTCGCTGATATTACTAATTATATTGGGGGTTAAAGAGTCTCGCTGATATTACTAATTACATTGGGGGTTAAAGAGTCTCGCTGTAAACACACCAAAAAAAAAAAATGAAAGAGGGAGGACCGAGAGGAAAATCCAAGGGAAGAAGAAAGAAAGAAAGTCGCATGTATCAGTTACAGGTGAAAGGCACCGCAATACTTTCTCCCTCTCCTCCCCACCCACCTTTCTCCTCTCTCTCTCTCTTCGCTCTCTCTCGCTCTCTCTCTCTCGCTTCGCTCTCCTCTCTCTCTCTCTCTCTCTCCTCTCTCTCTCTCTCTCTCTCTCTCTCTCTCTCTCTTCTCTCTCTCTCTCTCTCTCTCTCTGTGTAGTGTAAAAGCGAACAGAAGAGCTCAGCAAGAAAAGAAGGAAATGTTGGAAAGTAAGTAAAGTGAATGAGTACAACGTCTCTTTTCAACCCTGACTCTATCCCCCTCCCCTCTCCATGTCCACCTCCACATCCATCTTCCTCTTGCTGGGTTCATCCCGCCAATTTCTCCCTTCTTTGTCTTTCTTTACTCCTCCCTCTGCCACCCCCCCCCCCCCCCCCTGTCTCTCTCTCTCTCTCTGTCCTCTCTCTCTCTCTCTCTCTCTCTCAAACACACACACACACACACACACACACACACCACGCACGCACGCACGCACGCACGCACGCGCGCGCGCGCGTACACACACACACACACCACACACACACAACACACACGTTCGCTCGCGTGCGCGCGCACACACACGCGCACACACTCTCTCTCACTCTCTCTCTCTCTCTCTCATCCCTCTCTCTCTCTCTTTCTCCCTCCCTCCCTCTCTCTTCACACACGCACGCACGCACGCTCGCACGCTCGCGACACGACACACCACACACCAACCACGCACTCACTCACTCACTCACTCACTCACTCACTCACTCACGCGCGTGCGCACGTACGCACTTGCGCGTGCTAGATAACAGAGAAACCGTTGGCAGCGCGTATACGGGCAAAGGAAGGTAAACGTAATGACATGTCTGAAGAGACGCCCTCTAGTGGGTTCATCAGCAAGGTGCCGACAACTCGACAGGTGTCACTGTAAGAACGGAAGCGTTGATGACGTAACTTCTTTTCCCTGATTGCTTCGGCTGATAACTACCGAGGGTTTTTTTCCCCCAGTTATCTCTCTGATCGTTCTTTCGTTCATTTGTTTGTTTTGCTGCTTTGTGTGTTTTGTTTGTGGTTGTTGTGTTGTTTCATTTGTATCGTCGTCGTGGTTGTGACGCTCTCTGTCTCTCTTAGACCTGTTTCACCCCGTACTCACTGGCAGAGTGGTGTAGACCACTATGTACTGAATGCCGCCTCAGTACCCACAAACGCAATCAAGTAGGACGCTCGGAAGAGCTCGGACTTCTGCCAAGTTGGAAGAGTTCCTGGATCTGCTCTTGAAGAAGTCAGTTCATGAGTGTCTGTGTGGATACGTTGCCTGACATGATCCGTTGCCACAGGCTCCTTGTAGGAGTTGTGGAGAGTCAGTCCAGAGCGCTCGCCCTGAAAGCCCTGGATTCCTCACTAGAAATGTGTCCATGTCCACATCACGCATCCTCAAAACGGTGGAGATTTATCATAGGGTGGACATTCTTCAGGTGTTTAATCTGAATTCGAAATTACTTTTAGAAGATAGGGGGGAAAAAAGGGGGGGGGGGGGGGGTTATCGGGGAATGGGGAAAAAAAGTCGCAAATACCGACAGTCAGTTGTGATTTTTTTCCGTCGATGCAGTAGAGGAACGTTCCTTTTTTTCGGATTCGGTATTATATCCTTTCTCTCTCGTCTCTCTTCTCCTCTCTCTCTCTCTCTCTCTCTCTCTCTCTCTCTCTCTCTCTCTCTCTCACACACACACACACACACACACACACACACACAGTCATACATACACTTGATATCCTTTCTCTTCTATGAATCTGTGTGTGTGTGTACGTGCGTGTGGCTCACTGTGTGGACTGTTAATCGAACATGATTCACATTCTCACTGAATTAGACATCAGATTTATCTTCTTCTTTTTCAGTTTGTTTCCAAACCCTTTACTCAGCCACTAGAATGCCACAGAAAGCTCCAAATTCAATGTAGGGGGGGGGGGGGGGGGGGGGGGGAATGCGAGTTCAGGTGTCCAGTGAATCACATAGATTTTCAACATTTTCTTTTCTTTCTTTCCACCAATTCTCACCTCTGATGAAAATCATCATTGACATGGCCACTGTCTTCCTCAGCTGTCACCCCATTCCTCATCGCCCCCTTCTGCCCATCTTTCCACATCTTATCCGTCGCTTATACACGCACGCACGCACGCACGCACACACACACGACACACACACACACACACACAACACACACACACACACACACACACACACACACATAGTTGTACTCTTCTTCCTCCTCCTCCTCCTCCTCCTCCTCCTCCTTATACGTTTTGTCCGGTTTTTTTTCCCTTCATCCTCGTCTTGTTGGTGGTGTCTTCCTTCTTCTTCTTCTTCTTCTTCTTCTTCTTCTTCTTCGTCTTCTTCATCGTCTTCTTCTTCTTCTTCGTCTTCTTCTTCTTCTTCTTCTTCTTCTTCTCCTTCTTCTTCTTCTTCTCCTTCTTCTTCTTCTTCTTCTTCTTCTTCTTCTTCCTTCTTCTTCTTCTTCTCCTTCTTCTTCTTCTTCTTCTCTTCTTCTTCTGCTGCTGCTGCTGCTCCTCCTCGTCTTCCTCCTCCTCCTTTCTTCAGTCTTCTTCTGTTGTTGTAAATATCCTCTTCCCGTGTCCCATCTTCTTGTGTAGTGGCTGGACCGGTGCCAGACTTGTCCATGTAGTGGCAGCATCAAACAGAGACAGACAGTTCACCGTCCATGTCTCTCTGGCCTAAACGTCCATGTAGTGGTAGCATCAAACAGAGACAGACAGTTCACCGTCCATGTCTCTCTGCCCTAAACGTGCGTGCTCCGTGAAATACAGGCTGTGGTTTAAATGAGGGGAAACGATTTCAGAAAATGGAAGAGACAAAAGAGAAAGGACGGAAAGAATCAAAAGGCAGACAGGGGAAACGAGTGATGCAGAGAGGACCGAAGCTTGGCCATGAATATGTATTATCACTCCGTCTGTCAGACTCTTATATTTTGTGTCGCTCATCTGATCGGGAGAAGGACCACGTGACCTTGGCCTATGACGTGCCGAACTAAGAGGCGGCGGTAATTGTGTTAATCGATGTGCTTTTGATTGATTTCAAATAGGAGGAGGAAGCCGGATTTTGGTTTGTGTTTTCCATCGTCATCTCGTCTTTGCTTACCTGCTGTCTGTCTATGTCTCTGTTGTCTGCTTCTGTCTTCCTCACTCTCTTCTGCTCTACTCTCATCTTCTCTTCTCT
>CM031604.1:66168825-66189825 GCA_018398815.1 Conus ventricosus
GATCGATAAACAACGCTGCACGCGCCGCTCCAGATTTGAAAAGGGACGGAACAGCGTGCGTGTTGTGGTGGTGGTGGGTGCTCTCTGTCTGTCTCTCTCTCTTCGTCGCTGAACTCGGCATTTCGCCGTCGTCAGCGATTGAGAAGGACCCGAGTTTTGTTTGTTTCCAGTCAAAGGAAGTACAATGAGGAGTACGCAAGTGATCATTCAATTCATACGGATTGTACCTTGAAGAAAAGAGTGTTGTGTGAAGAAAAAAGGATACGTTGTGTGAAAATAATCCGCACTCAAAACCGGCCGGTCAAGGCGGTCATCTTGGTAGCGTCACTTTTGTTATTGTAGTGGTCAGTTCGGTCCGACTCGGTGGTTGGCGGCAATGGCGACCGGTGGTGTACCCCTCACCCCGACCACCCCACCGCCTCTCCCCACCCCGCCGTCTCTGCCCCAGATTTATGAGAGTATCGATGAAGCGGGGTCTGCAGGCGCTGAGGGTGCTCCTCTTCTGGTGGTAAGTTGAGGGGTGGATCTATTGATCGCTTTGTCACTCTGGCACTGACGCGCTTCTTTTTTTTTCCGTTGCGTTGCTTTTCAGTTCCTTTTTCGTCCCACCACTGACAGAAGACAGTTCCGCGCCCAGTTACTGTCTGAACGTCAGCTGGCCAAGCGAGAGATGTGCATGCATAGATATGTATTTTGTGAAATATGATAATAAAGAGGCTGTTTTTCCAGTTCCCTTTTGCGGGGAATTAAACTGCTATTTTACACCACCAACACCAACACCAACACCATCACCACTTTTTTTAAAAAACTAAATTTAAATAATTTCCTCGTTTTATCAATATTAGTTCAGGCCATAATTAGCAATGAAAAAAAGTGTGGAGGGGGGGGGGGGGGAGCAGGGCGGAAGGAGGGTTAGGGTGAAGAGCAGTAAGTTTACACGAAAACAGTCACTGACCGATGGAAAAAAAAGGAATCCAGAGCAAGCCATTCTTTATCATCAGATTCTAAGTCTTGTCAGTTGGGATGGGTTGCTGGTGAGAGACTGGAAAAATCTGGAGGAGTGGGGGGGGGGGGGGGGGGGGGGTGGAGAAGGTTGGGAGAGAGGGAAAGGGGGGGGGGAGGACAAGAAAATGTGTAATCAAATTTTCTGCTCATCCTGTCTTCTAGCTGAAAGGAACGTCCCCATCCTTTTCACACTCTGCAGCTCCCAGCTCTTTGGCAGCTCGTTTGCTCACGCCAAATGTTCTCTGTCTGAGCCCCCTCTTTCCTCACTTTCCTGCATGTTTTGTGCCATAAATTCTATTTCTGTACACACAGAGATTTGTATGCAAATTACGAGTTGCAAATTAATTGATTCAAACCAGAAAATATTGTTTACATCTCATGTTGTGATCTCTTTTCATGATAAAAGTTCGTATTATAAACTGTGGGAAAAACAGTTAATTTGGATGCCCATTCAAGTTGAATCTCGCAGGATTACATTCCAAGTAATACAGGTATAGTCCACTCATGTATATAATTTTTTTTATGTGCATACTTGTAATGTGCAAGTGAACAGAGTTGTAACAAATAGGTTTATGATAGCCATAACTCAGTACCTTGCTCAGATGCCCATTCTACTTCGACCAGCTTAGGCACACAGTCATAATGACATGCACTGCAGATGATACCACACACACACACACACACACACACACACACACACACACACACACACACATTCTCAAGTCGAACACACGCACACACACACACACACACACACACACTCACAAACTACGCACACACACACACACACACACACACACACAGTGAGACACACATTCTCTCTCTCTCTCTCTCTCTCTCTCTCTCTCTCTCTCTCTCTCTCTCTCTCTCTCTCTCTCTCTATCTCTCTCACTGGCCGTCTGTCGGTCTCTTTCTCTTTTGCATCCATGCACACACACACACACACACACACACACACACACACACACACACACGATAAGATAAGATAATGTTTGCTTATACTATAGCCCAGCCGACCGCAAAGGGCCATATCAGGGCTGTCACACACACACACACACACACACACACACACACACACACACACACACACACCTCCTCTCTCTCTCTCTCTCTCTCTCCTCTCTCTCTCTCTCTCTCTCACTCTCTCTTTCTCACTCCCTCTCTCTTTCTCTCTTTTTCTCACCCTCCTGTGATTCTAAGCACAACGGAGCCTGTGTCATATGCTATAACAATCTAGAATGGCCGGATTCCAGGCATGTTAAGTGATAGGTTTATTTTCAACAATATCTGGATTTGTCGGGAAAACTGATAATGGGTTTTAGTCGGCAGGGATCCCCTTGGCTGTCGGCCTTTACAGCAGGCTGTCGGCCTTTACAGCAGGCTGTCGGCCTTTACAGCAGGCTCAGGCTTCACAAGGGGGGGACCAAAGGGATGGTGTGTGGTTGAATCAATTCACTGTCGATGTGTGGCCTGTGGAGTGGTGGAAAGCAAAACCGAGAATTAAATTAAAGTAGACTGGAAGGAGTATCCTGTGACTAAGGCTGTGTGTGTTCTTCTTCAATTTAACGTCTATCCACGTTAAGTGATATTAGACAAGCTGTGTGTGTGTGTGTGTGTGTGTGTGTGTGTGTGTGAGTGTGTGTTGTGTGTGTGAGTGTGGTGTGTGTGTGTGTGTGTGTGTGTGTGTGTGGTCATGCATGCATGTGTTTGTATAATATATATGTGTGTGTGTGTGTACTTGAATGTGCATGTGTGTGTGTGTGTGTGTGTGTGTGTGTGTGTTGCTGGGTGGGAGTGCATATGAAGGAAGAGGAGGGGGGGATAGAAGATGTATCTCGCATTGGTGATTACCAGTAGATTTTATTCGGGAACAACGTTAAAAAAAAGATACTTCTCTGAGTTAGTGTTTGAGATTAATTAGGAAATGGTCTTCTGATTGAGAGTGTTACTGTTATTCTTATGTAAAATGTTAACCAGCTGCTAATCTCCTGGGACTGGGAGTCTTTCATCCAACTTAAATAAAGGGGAGAAACATACACACACACACACACAACCACACACACACAAGCACACACTCACAATAATGAAGTTCACTTGAAATTAACTGTGAACGGTATAATTTGCTGGCCTAAGTTGTAACAGTTTTGTTTAATGTTTTTGCAGGCTTTGTTTTACATACATGTATGGACATTCAGTTTTAAAGAAGGCATCACACCATGTGCTTTTGCCAGAAACTAAAATGTTTAACTGGAGAAGTACTAGAATACATCTGATCTATGTTTATTGTGCAAATATATTCATTTTCTTTTCATTTCAAAGATGTGAAACAGAGAGCTCTCAGCAGTTTGCTGTTGTCACTCAAATCACATGTCCCCAACATTGTCAGCAGTCTCTGTGCCTCAGGTACCTCTTGCACACATTCATTTTACTTCACTTTTGTTCATAGATAGTTTATATTGCTGACCACTGGGAATGTCGGACCAAAAGGCTCAAAGACATCAAATGAAAAAGTCTTCAAAACTTGAATGAAGTCTAATACTATAGTCTTCTCTTACCTTTTAAAAAAACAACATTTGTCAGTTAAAATGTTGCTAAGTGAGTAAGTCAAATGAAAAATATGAACAGGTCCATATGTCCTACAGGTGTGCTTCTGCACATGCTTAAAATTCACCTCCCCACTCCACACACCACACACACACACACACAACACACACCACACACACACACACAACACACACACACACAGACACACACACACACACACACACACACACACACACACACACACACACACACACACAGAGTCACACACACACACACACACACACACACACACACACACACACACACACAAAGAGAGAGAGAATTGTGATAAAAACTAACTTAAATGAATGTGTGGAATGTATGGCTGTCACTGTGTGTCAGATCAGACAATGGAGTGAATATGGGCATTTTAGACTGTGCATGTTTTACTGACATTGACAGTGATAAATAAGAAGATAATGTTGCTTATAGCCCAGCCGACCGCAAAGGGCCACATCAGGCTACATTGACAGTGACCTATTATTAAATCTTCATATGAGAAAACTACAAAAGGATACAATTTACAGTACATGGCCACATGTGTAATTTGTGTACACTTCTGAACCGTACGTTTGTATCGTCTCTGATATCACAGTTAGTGGAAAGACGTTTTGTGAATGAATGACATGCACACGTTTGTACTGTGGGATTTAGCTTTTGTACTGTGGGATTTAGCTTTTTGTACTGTGGATTTAGCTTTTGTGTCAGACCTGATAGCAAGAGGTTTTGAAAATCAAATTTGTGTAATGTGTTATAACGTAAATAGTTTTATGATCACGTTTTCAGTCCAGCCAAAATCCTAGTAGCTTGATCACTTCCACTTCCAGATACATGCATGCAGGTGTACAGCAACTTACATGCCCATTACCGTTTTACTGTAAAGTTTGAGCTATGAAAAATACTGTTGTTGTTGTGATGTGTCAGTCATGATAGAATGTGTCATGTTGACAGTGATCCAAATGATACTTGAAGAGTACATATGTTAGTAAAAGAGCTGGGACAATGTTCTGATAAAAGATACACCTTTTTCATAAGAACATTGATTCTATACTGTGCCTCGAAAAAATTCTTGAGTTTCAATTCATACAAAATTGTACTGAGCAGTACATAAGTTTTGTTCTTTTCTTTTTCACAGAATGCGATGGCCTCCTTTTTTTTTTTTTAAATTAAGTCTTTGAGTTAATAGAACTAGAAATTTGGAACATGAAGGTGTACGAAACAGAATCTTGCATACTATAAAGTAATCTGGTTTTAGGATCTCAACTTTTTTTGTCAACCATTGTGAAAAGCAAGAAATGGATGAAAATCAAAATGCAATTGTTCAGTGTTAATATTACTGTCCATTTGTGAGCTTGTGAACGAAAATCAGACTTCTGCTTTATGTTTACACGCAATCGAGAGTGTGTGAATGAGTTTGTTCGTTAAAGGCAGTCAAAAGTGACACATAAATGATAACATGTCTACAGGTCTTAATCAGTTGTGGTGTTTTAGGGAAAGGAGGTGGAATCGAACCCCCAACGAGTGGACGGGCCCAGTTCGCCTGTGCATGAAATGTAAAGACTGCCCCGGATTTCTCAGCCACTACTGGAGGTCAGTGGTCAGGTCACAGCATGCTGAATGACTTGTTAGAATTAGACTGATACTAGTGACAGCTCCAGGCATTGGACTCCTTTCCATCTGGAAGGACGTCCTGGTCTGCTTCAGGCAGACCGCTGAGGTGTCTTCAAAGAACCTCTTTGAAGATCGATACAGATCACAGGAGAATCTGTTCTTCATGACTTGTGAAAACCCAGGGTCACTGGGACCTTCAGGCAGAAGAATTTGACTTGGAGAACAGATTTTTAACTCAAAAGGGTCATTTGTCACATTTGAGCTCAGGGCTAAATTCAAAGGAAACATTGAGACATGTTCGTTCACCTGGTAAAATGGGCTTTGACAAGTATGCTACACCTGTGGCATCAAGGTGAATGAGCTTTGTACAAGTTTGTAAGTCTGTCAGATCTTCCCAAGAGTGCAGATAAATGGCTACTCAAAAAAAAAAAAAAAGGAGAAAAAAAGGAAAATGTACATTTCATTGACCTTATGCGTGTCTGATTTCAAACTTTTTTTTTACAGCACTTCATGCAACATCCCTTTGAGCTTAGTAGGGAATGTATTTTACTTAATACTTGTGACTGGTCTTGATGGCTTATTGTGGAAAAATGCATTTCTTAAAAGTTTGTCATTTTTCCCTTTGAAATTGATTACCAATTGAGACGTCCATGGGCCCTGAATTCAGAAGACAGACACCTTTTGAACAGATTCCTTAATCTGTTTTTTTTTTTATCTATAAAGTTAGAATTAGATTATTGATAGTGAAAGTAAATATTTTAAGATTTTTTTTTTTTTCCTGTAAATTGTTGATTGCTATTAAAGTAGACATATTCCGGTGCCTGCAGCTTATTTCGTAATGCTTTTTTTTTATGTCTGGTTAGTTGGTTGGCTTTGTAACGGTTGTTGTGTCTGTTGGTTGGTTGGCTTTGTAACGGTTGTTGTGTCTGGTTGTTTGGTTGGTTGGTTGGTTTTTGTAACGGAACGGAGTTCTGCTGTATCAGTCACAAACATAGATCTGTTTGTTCTAGTGTTTTCAGGCTTTTTGTTTGGTGTGTGCAAAAGTATGGGTTGGGTTTGTGTGCCTATCATGTGTGTGTGTGGTGTGTGTGTGTGTGTGTGTGTGTGTGGGGTGTTGTGTGTTTTGTTTAATGCATGCTTGTTGTTTGCTTTACCCATGGATATTTTTCCAACTGTGTCTCAGCGTATGTCTGTCTGTCACCATTCTGTCTCTCATTTTCTGTGATTTCAGAACTGTATCATTAGTCCCCCCTGGCTGTGACACAATGAATCTCACTGCATGTTTCAGTTTTGAACTTCTCCTTGTCATCTGTCTGTCTGTCTGTCTGAGGTCTGTCTGTCTGTCTCTGTTTTTCTCTTTTTGTCTTCTCACTCTCTCTCACTTTCCCTCCCTCTCTGAGTCTCTTTTCTCTCTCTCTTCTCTCTCTCTCTCTCTCTCTCTCTCTCTCTCTCTCTCTCCCCTCTCTGTTTTTCCCCTTGTCTTTTTGTCTTCTCTCTCTCTCTCTCTCTCCTCTCTCCCCTCCTCTCCTCTCTCTTCCTCTCTCTCTCTCCTCTCTCTCCTCCTCCCCCCCCTCCCTCTCTCTCTCTCTCTCCCTCCCCCCCTCTCTCTCTCCCTCTCTCTTTCCTCACTCCAAGTCTCTCTCTGAGCTCAGTCCCTCCTCTCTCTCTCTCTCTGTCTCTGTCACCCCTCCTCTCTCCCTCCCCTCCTCTCTCTCCCTCCCCTCCTTTTCTTTCTTTCTCCACCCTGTCTGTCTCTGACTCAGTCTCTCTCTCTCTCTCTCTCCTTCTCCTCTCTCTCTCTCTCTCTCTCTCTCTCTCTCTCTCTCTCTCTCTCTCTCTCTCAAGCAGTTGTCATCTCCGTCACTTAATGTTGCCATCGTCTCGCTGAGCGTGCTTCACACATTGTTGTTAAATGTACTTGAAAAACCGTAGGATGACGGTGGTGAGTCGGTGCTGGTTAGAAGGCTTTACTACAACCTGCAGAGTAATTCCAGAAAATGGCCCCAATTGCGACTGCGTTGCGTTGACTGAGTGATTCAATAGATAACGGGCCATTACTGCCTTTCAGAATGGTGTTAAAAAAAAAATATCCTCGATTGACTTTGACTTGGCAAAAGGGTGGGAACGACCATAACCATTCGGCTCTGTCTGTCCATATATGTCTCCTAACTCGTCTCTCTCTGTATGTCTTTATCAGTGTGTGTCAATCTCTCACTCACTCTTTTAGTTTCACACCGTTTCTGCCCATGGGGCATCTTTATAGTATGAAAGTAAAACTATCGAGCTTGGGGAGAAAAAAAAAAAGACTTGACTGACATGGTCAGATGGTCTTCATTCCCTTTGCACACTGTATAATTATTTTCGTAGTATCTCAGACGTAGTAAGTAATAGTAAGTACTATTAGGGAACATTCAGAGTTAGTGGGTGATGTTATCCATTGATAGTCTACTTAAAGTAGCAAGCATATGCAGGCCTTTTTTATGGAATTGGGGAAGAGGGTCGGATTGGTGTGATGGGGCGGGGCTTAAGAGAGGTTTTTTTTTTTTTTAAAAGAACTTTCAAATTTCAATAGACGGTGAATGTGTTTAAATCAAACTCAATGTAAAAAAGTGACAGAAAATGCGGAAGCAAAGCTCTTTAACGATCGACATACACCTCCGTCTTGTGAAGCAGTGAGCGTTGATAGAGCAGCGTGGAGCTTTGGTCAGTGTGAGGATTCATTGTGTTTCCAACGACATTGCACATTCAACGCCCATCTTGCGCCGAATTCGACAAAGATATGTGATAGCTCGTTCTTCACTTTCGTTGTCCTGATGTTTTTATCTTGCCTGAGGAAGACCTAAGAGGTCGAAACGCGTCGTGTTTTTGTCTGGTGATTCGTTTGCTCACGTTGTTCGTGGAGTCATAATCATTGCTTTTGAAAAAAAAGAAATGTCACTTCGCAGATGATAGACATTCGCTTCAGCGGTCTGGGCGGACGTCCACTGAACAACGGCAGGCACTTCCAAAACCCGATCCACTAAAAAGGCGGCTCCCTTTGGTTCCGTTTACTGCCCTTCGACATCCCATTTAATTCGGCAGGACCACCCACAAACAGACCTCTCTCTCTCTCTCTCCTCTCTCTCTCTCCTCTCTCTCCTCTCCCCTCTCCCGTTCCTAAAGAGCAGAACAGCATGCTAGACCTGGCCACTGCTCCATCCCTGGCAGTTTTCTGTCAGTCCAGAATGGGTTTTCTTCAGCAGATCCTATCTTTGGTTGAGAGTAGGCTGTGGTGGGAAATAAAGTCTTGCCTGACTTTCAGGGAACGTGCGGCTCTGAAACGGCTTAGAGCCGACTCGGTAGCAGCAGGCCCACTATTGGGATGTGTCTGAAGCTGTCTTACTGCAAAGCCCCCTCTAGTCCACAACTCCGGAGGTTGAAAAGCATTGCGCCTGGCAACTGCCGTACAGCTTCTACGTATACAGCGGCATTTCTCTAAACAGATGAGACTTTTTTTCCCTACCTCCTCCGCCGCCTTCTTCCCCCCTCCTCCTCCTTCACCTGTCTTCTTCTTCTCCTCCTCTTCCTTCCTCTGGGAATTCCCAATATAGCACAGGTGAAGAAGACTTTGAACTCAGTGGAAGAAGAGCGAGATGTTCGTGTTTCGGAGGTTGGCAGTTCGAACCCCGCTGATGTCTAAACGTTAAAAAAAAAAGTCATTTTGGTTGCCCCCTTCTTCCATTGAAGTTGTTGTAGGTATATAGTGGAATGACTGTAGTGCCAGGGCCTCTGCTTGGAATGCCATCTCCGTGTGCCCTGTTGTTTGAGGGTGCGTGGACGTTGGCTGGAATTAAAGGAACTGAACTGAACTGCCCTACTTGAGGAGGCGTTGTTCTGTGTGGTATCGGTGTAGATTATAAAAGCCCCCCCCCCCCCCTCCCTCTCACCCTCCTTCCTCCTCAAACCTACACCCCTCTCCAGGGACGGTTATTCCCGTTTGTCGTATCCTTTTTGTGGACTTTGACATTTAACCCGATTACAATCCAGATGAAGAGTCACCGGTTCCGAGTTTGAAACAAAGCAGGTCGATGAGAGGCCACTGTTGACGGGCCGAATGAGCGGAATAGTCGTCCTTCCTGACGCAGACAGTGGCGGCCCCCACGCTTAACCCTTACCTAACCATCAGCAGAAAACAGCTTGGGAAAACAGGGGGTGGGGGGGGGGGGGGGATGCAATGAAATAAGGCAGGTAATGAGGCTCCAACCGCCCGCACGTGGCGCTGCGAGTTCCCCCCCCCCCCCCCCCCCCCCCCAGCCGCCCAGCTCGGCGGATGAGGCTGATTAAGGTCTGTCGAGTCGTCTGACTCCACGCCGGTGGTAACGGGGCCAATTTGTTAATTGCCGTGGGCTGGTCTTGTTCGCCTGTTTGGCAGCGGATAATTCTTTGTGGAAAAATAAACACTGGAGTGGAGATTTGAAGCGAGGGTGGAGGAGGGAGAGGGTGTGTGTGTGGGAGGGGGGGGGGGAGCGAGAACTGTGCATGTGTAATGCACAAGCGCGCGCGCGCGCGTACACACCACACACACACACACACACGCACACGCACACGCACGCACGCACGCACAGGAGTTTGGTTGTTGGCAAAACGTCAACCATAACAAACTCGTGACGACTACGTGTTTTGATTGTAATTCGAAACTCGTCTAGTCGTTCAGACTAACCGTGTTACTATCGTGTTTGAGGGGAAGAAAAAGACGTGATCAAAACCAGTGACAGTGTTTTGGGCGTAATACAAACACGACCTGACATATTTTTTGGGAGGGTAGCGTGTCAGGCCTATTATGCATTTTGTTTTTTCTCCATAGAACGCGAATGTTGTGGCCAGATGGAATTCTGGTATTGAATTACTCAAAAATTTGTGTTTCTAAGGATTGGTGTAGGGAATATGGTAGGGAAGGGGATGACGGCGGTTGTGGGAGGTGATGGGGGTGGGCGAATAAGCTCACAGCAGGTTTTTAATACAGCCTCAGCCCTCCCCCACCCCCACCCCCACCCCCACCACAGTTTGTGAAGATGGTATGGAAAATCTCCATAAACTGGGCTCCCAGACTCAGAATAGCAAACCAGAAACGTTCCCCAGACTATTTATATGAAAACTGAACTCATGTTACCTTGGCAGAGTGTGGCAGCTCCGTCGGTCACGATACGCGACTCTCGTTACAATTCTTCTACCCACCACTTTATCATAAAAGTGTCCACGACAGATGACGCACGCTGAATGGTTTAGTGATAGTAGACTGTTACAGACAGTCCCGTATGCGTACAGTCTTCGCACAAACAGTAGCATAGCAGCCGCCAGTTCCTTAAGATATGTATTTGCACGTCTCTCAGATGCTTGATTGTTTGCCAGAAACAACCTGAGTGTGTTGTGTGACTTTGCATGTTGAAGTGCCGAGACACATTCTAATTTGGTTTCTTGTCTGCCTAGATGTCATGTTTTTTGTTATTCTTTTGTCCCTTGGTGTATGCAAACAGCACTTACTCACCTTGCTTATAAGCATTGTTTTGTGTTGAAGAATACATTGCTGATTTTAACTTTTCTCAGGTGAAAGGTATTGTTCGTGGCTTATCCGAGTTATCTTCTCCGAGAGACAATGATAAACCTATACCCTGAATGGCTGTTGTGTGAGTTCTGTATCTGGCGGCCTTTTTCTTCTGAAACCTTTCCAGTCTATCTATCTATCTATCCATCCATCCATCTATCAATCCATCTGTCTATCTGTCTATCTATCAACCTACCTTTCTATCTATCAATCCTCTCGATCTGTCATCAGTCTACCTACCTACCCATCTATCAATCTAGATCTGTCTTTCTATCTATTAGTCTGTATACCTACTTATTTATCTATCTGCCTGCCTGTCTGTCTGTCTGTCTGCTGAATGTTAGCGCATATTTGTGTGCCATATGTGAACAATTTGCATTCTGTTTTATTTGTTTTATTTTAATGTTTGTTTGTTTTTTACCCCATGGATAGGCTAACCTTTTTTTGAAAACATTAGTGCTTATGCAAACAATAACGCTTCGACTTCCACTTATCTAGATCTATCGATCAACCTAATCATCTAGCTATCAGTCTGTCTATCTGCATGCCTGGCCATCTATCTGTTTCTATCGATCGATCTGTTGATATCTGTTCTATCTGCCTAGCTTATCTATCTATCTATCTGTCTGTCTGTCTGTTTATCTATCTACCTATATGTCTGTCTGTCTATCAACCTATCTGGCCACCTGTCTATCACTTAAGACATGAACGTTTTTTAAAAAAAAGTGGCATGATTTCAATATAAAAAATTTTCGTTCTTTTGGAAAGCATTTTCATGTCTCTTTTGTCTCCGTCCTTCCTCCTTCCTTCCTTCCTTCCTTCCTTCCTTCCAGGTTTCCATCCTTCCCTTTCTTTTACTTTTTTTTTTCCAGTTTTGTGGAAGATTTCCCACTGATGAAATAATACCAGGACAGCGTCCCTCTCAGTAGTTGACATGCAGCAGTCGCTTTCAGTCACCGACTCGTTTGTCTGCTGTCGTTTCTCCTGACCAGGTGTGGGAGTCCCGTCTTCACGCTGTACTTAACAACGGCCTTCTCAAAGTTCTCGGGGACGCATTGTTCACCACAGCCACAGTCACACCACTGGAGAAGACTCGGGAGTGCGGCTTCAGTCTGCCCCCTGCTCGCTGGCTGTCATTCATAAATCGTCCGTGACACCCACCGTATCTACCCCCCCCCCTCCTCCAACACATACACACACCTCATATCCCCCCCCCCCCCCACCCCCCGTCCCGTCCTCCCTCCCCTTCACCTCCCACCCCCTCACCTTTTCAGCTGTCCCGAAGCTGTCACTGGTGTATGGCAGTGACTGACTGCTCGGGGGTCCCAATGCCCTGGAGTTATGGGTCGGTGATTTCCCCCCAGGTTGGGAGCTTCGTTCGAGAGCGTCTTCCACAGACAGGTTCCTTGTGGCCGCCGCGCAGCTGTGCCGGTACTAGACAGTCTTAATACGTTTGGTTGAGGGGGCTTCCTGTCAGTATTGGTGGCCTGTTCACTGCGTTCCGTTTGTCAGTGCGTACAGTGGCCCAGAGGAGAGAGGGGGGGGGGGGGTGGGGGGAAGGTTTTTCGGTTAGGAAGGTAGGATGCTGGTGATTGGGTGGGAGGGGGCGGGCAGGGGGGGGGGGGGGTGAAGATAAAACGTGGTACTGAAATGAAATTGCCTTGAGAATGGTCATCAGAGGTCATTTGAGGGGAGAGAGAGAGAGAGACTAGAGAGAGAGAGAGAGAGAGTGTGTGTGTGTGTGTTGGAGTGGGTGCTGCGGAGAGGAAGGTAGGATGGTGGTGAATCGGAAAGAGGAGGGGGGAGGGGGAGGGGGATGAAGATAGAACGTGACACTGAGAAAAAAAAATTGTCGTGAGAATAGTCAGCTGTGATCAGTACTTAAAACCCTGCCCTCCCTCCTCCCTCTCCGCTCTTTTTCTCTCCATGAGACGAGGGTAGGGGTAGGAAGTGGAACATTCTGTCCTGTACAGCGAACGAAGGAAACCAGTGCCGACCTACCTTACCTACCCATCTTCGTTACCACCATCATCCCTCCCTTCCCTTTCCCATCGCGGTTGAACTGGAAACGTGTAATTGTGGATAATTTAAACCGATGAGTGACTCACTCAAGCGCTTAAACGAAGGAACGCAGAGAACTCCTTTTTTTACACTAAAGTAAACTCGGTTATTCATTTGCAACACACTTGAAGGTCTAAATGGGTTTTCCGACTTATTTCTCTTCTTCCCTCACTTTTACAGCGCCGCTGATCAGAAGAAAGGGGTACGACCTGAAATGGCGGCGGCTCCGTGTCAAGATCGGCAAAACTGCACTTAGATGTACTGGTAACCTTTTTGGATGTTGTTTGTTGTCCCGGATCGGCTTGACGTCTCGGAAACGTGAATGTTCTAGTTCTGGTATCATGGCAGATTGATGCTTCCGTCACTGAAAAAGGAAAACTTCAAGGTCAGGTAGGACCCACCCAGCCCTTTTACGGGAAGACCGACGCTCGCCCTCATACATGCTTTCTTTTCGGCCGTCGTGTTTTCTTTCAGTTTAGAGAACTTGATGAGCACACACACACACACACACACACAGCACACACTACACACACACATAACACACACACACACACACACACACACACACACACACACACACACACAACACACACACACGCACGCACGCACGCACGCACACCACACAGACACGCGCGCGCACGCACACACACACACACACACACGCTCACTCGCGCGCGCGCGCGCGCGCGCGCACACACACACACACATGCACACACACACACACACACACACACACACACACACACACACACACACACACACACTCTGAACGTTTTCAACAAATGCCAAGACAAACACGCAAGTTGGCGCATTTCAGCTGTTTTTGGCTTTTTAAAAAGTTTTGACGGAAAGCAGCTCTCTCTCACAGGGAAGTTGTCTTGTGGGCTTTGGATGGGACAAACACTTCTAAGGTTACTCCTATTTTCCGTATGTTTGACTTGCTGCACTAAGATGTTGATTTGGCTTTGGTGTACTCTGATTTGAACTCATAAGTGAGTTGTGTGTGTGTGTGTGTGTGTGTGTGTGTTGTGTGTGTGTGTGTGTGTGTGTGTGTGTGTATGGACGCGCGCGCGCCTGTGCGTGCTTGTGTTTGAGTTTATATTGTGTGTCTGTGTATTTATGCTTTTGTGTGGTGTGTGTGTGTGTGTGTGCGCGCGCGCACTTAGTGTGTGCGTGTGTGTGTGTCACTGAGAGAAAGGTGCGCGTATCAATGCGTTGTGGGCGAAAAAGATTGATAGAAAAAGGCTTACAGTTGGATATTATTTAATTTGCTAGATCTTCCCAGGATGAGAAGGAGAGAATGGTCACACTCTACTTCTCCAGACATTCAATCTTTGTAGAAACAAAATGAATTATTGTAAAACCCCCCCCCCCCTCCCTCCCATCCCAAATGTGATATGTGCGGACGTAATGTCTTCAATGCTGCAAGCTTTAGTCCCGCGAGGGAGCTTTTTAAAACCCGGGTAGAGACCGAGGATAAAAATAGAGACCAACAGCTGGCATTGCATGGAGACGGGGAGGTGAAGTGTGTTTGATCAGGTGTGAGAAGTCTGAACTTTTCGTCCTGCTCTCCGTCACCTCCGCCTCCCCAGCTTTTTAGATTCTTATTCCCGATTCCAGGGATCCAACCTGCATGTTGATTCATTTACGCTCACGGAACACGTGAAATGCATTGCTGCGCTTCACCCTCCCCACGCTCACTCTCAACTCTCTCTCCCCCCCCCCCCTCCCCCCCCCCTCCTCTCTCTCCCCTCTCTCTCTCTCCCTCTGTTGTGTGTGTCTTCTCTCTCTCTCCTCTCTCTCTCTCTCTCTCTCTCTCTCTCTCTCTCCTCTCTCTCTCTTCCGAGTTGTGATGGCCTTTGTGTGGAAATTCTGTCCGTTCCCCCTTGCTTGATCTCTGTCGACAGTTCGTGCGATCGGCTGGCATCATCATCTGCGCTGTGTGATAATTCAGTTGGCTGTTTGTGCGTCAGGTCAAACGCATCTATAGATGAGACGACGAGAACTGCAAGGAAACCACAATGAAAGAAAAGCAAACACATTCCTTCGCACCGTTGTTTGTGGCGCCTGATTGCCCACGTGAAACACACAGTAGATGGATTGAAATGGATGGATCAACAGATGATGGATTGAATGGAGTGATCAACAGAAGATGGTTGGAGACATAGACAGAGGTACGAGGAGAAGGACAGACATAAGGTTTTTTTTCTCACTCACACACACGCAGACACATGTATGCCCACACGCACACAGACATAACACACACGGACGCCACACGGACGCCGCGCGCGCACACACACGCCCGCACACACACACACACACACACACACACACACACCACACACACACACACACACACAACACCGCGCGACGCACGCGCGCACATCGCACCACCACACCCCACACACACACACAACACACACCACACAACACACACACACACACACACACACACACACACACACTGTGAGAGAAGGGAAAGAGAGAGAGAGAGAGGGGGGGGGGGAGGGAAATCTTAATGGAAGCATACTCCCAGGTGTTGGAGACTACATTAGAGCCTTTCTCTGTCTGTGTATCTGTCTTCCTCGGTCCCGGTCTCTCTCATCCCATGTCACGTGTGATGATAACCGCTCCGAGCAGGCCGGCAGGCGCCTATGACAAATAGGTGCCGCAGATTAAAAGAGAAGAGAAGTCTTCCCCTGGCAGCTGCAAACTCCGGCAGACGCCGAGATGGATGGAAACCTGCCTAAGTGCTTTTAGCCTCGCTCCCCTCCCCCCTCCCCACTCCTCCACCACCATATACTCCGTACTAACTCCCACCCCCAGCCCCACCCCCCCCCCCCCCCACCCCCCCACCCCCCGCCTTCCATCCCATGCCCTGACCTTCCTTCTCCCAGCTTAACCTCTGTCTCTGTCGCTCCCTGTTTGTCTGTCAGTCTCTCTCAGTCTCTGTCTTTCTGTGTCTCAGTCAGTCAGTGTGTCTGTCTCTCTCTCTCTTGCTTAGTCTCTCCCTCTCTCTATATATTCTTCTTCTTTCTTCCTCTTCTATCTTCTTCTTCTCTCTCTCTCTCTCTCTCTCTCTCTCTCTCTCTCTCTCTCTCTCTCTCTCTCTCTCTCTCTCTCTCTCGTTCTTGCTTAGTCTTGTCTGTCTCTCTGTCTCTGTCTGTCTCTCTCCCTGTCTCTCTCTCTTGTTCTTGATCTGTCTGTCTGTCTCTCTCTCTTTATCTTTTCCCTCCCTTCCTGCCCCCCCCCCCCCCCCCCCCCCCCCCTCCCTGACTCCCTCCCTTTCCGTTATGTCTTCTCCGCTGCCCTCCCTGCCTTCTGCACACTTCCAGATTGTCAGTGCTGGTAAATCCGGACCCGGTGCATCAAGTACGCACCTGGAGAGAGACACAGAGAGAGAGAGAGAGAGAGAGAGAGAGAGAAGAGAGGAGAGAGAGAGAGAGAGAGACCCGACAGACAGAGAAGAAGAGAGAACCTGTCCAGAGTGAGTTCAATGCACACACCTTTCTTTCCGCCGATCAAGGAATGTAAACTGTTTGCTGAAGTGGTCGGGCCGCTGGCAGGCCTTCCTGTGGAGAGGCGCCAGCTGAACCTGCAAGTTAGGCGTTGGACAGTCAGGCACAAAACCTCCGGCCCCAAAATGGCTGGAACAGTCTGGAGAAAGAGAGAGTGAGGGAGGGGGGGGGGGGAGGGGGGGGAAGAGGGTGAGAGGAGGAGGGAGAGGTGGAGGAGGGATGACTCGTTGATTAGGGTGTATAGCCCACGTAATGGGGACGAAATGAACCAGATAAAACGTCATACGGCGGTAGCATTTTAATTTGACTTTTAACTGACTTGCAGAGTGAAATCGACTCATGATTTTCGGAATAAGGATGCAAATACCTGGAAACCAATTACCCATTCCTCCCCACTCAATTTAAACTAGCGTATGTACATCCCCCCCCCTCCCCCCCCCCCCCCCCCCCCCCCCTTCAGCATTATTTCTCGATCATTGGTTCTGCTTGACTGTCGGTAGTCGTTACGTCATTCATCTCACGTTAAAAGGCTTTCTCTTTCTTTCATCTTTTCTTTCTTTTTTTTTTTTTCACTCCTCCCTCTCACCGAACGAGTCAACGAGTAAAACGCATGGCAGCTTAAGGGGAAAGCAATTAAGAAGACGTCGCTCTCTTTCATCCAGTTCCAGAATCTCGCCAGAACTCGTGAAATTCTCAACCGTTGAGAGGTGAGGCGCAGTTCGCAGTGTTTGGGTATACTTTTAAAGGTTTCGTGTGCTGTTAAGTAGGTTTTGAGAGTTCTTGGCCTGGCGGCGTGTATAGGTCTGTTAACCGGTACTATCTGGGTTTTTGTCGAGTTTGACTTCAAGAACGTAGTCACACGCAGACACATGCACGCGCGCACTTGCGCGCACACACACAGACATACACACACACACAGACGCGCGCGCACGCACGCACGCACACACACACACACACACGTGCACACACACGCGCACACACACACACACACACACACACACACACACGCGCGCGCACGCACACTACACACACACGCACATACACACAAGCAAGCGCGCGCACACACACACACACACACACACACACACACACACACACACACTTATTTCCTTCTGTCTTTCCTTTTATTGAGTCTTTCGACTTACCTTTTACCCCCCCCCCTCTCTCTCTCTCTCTCTCTCTCTCTCTCTCTCTCCTCTTTTCTCTCTCTCTCTTCTCCTCTCTCTCTCTTCTCTCCCTCTGTGGTGTGTGTCTGTCTATCTGTCTGCCTGCCTGCCCCTCCCTCTCCTCTTCCACCTCTCCCTCTCTGTCCTTATCCCGTTCGACACGTGGGTGAGACTACCGTGCTGTCAGACGGTAGAGAGGAGGAAGTCACACAGTCAGTCGAAAGAGACGCCGGGCTTCGCCCCTCCTTTGCCGAAGCGCCAGATGTCACCTGTCTCCTTCCCCTCGCCACTCGCCCCAGTCGGCACAGTTTGGCCGGTTCCAAGAGTCGGGTCAAAGATAGTTCGCCCTTCGCGTAGGGCGGTACAGTCTTTGGTCGGGTGGAAAGTTTAGGTTGCCGGGGAGAAGTGATGGCGGGGACGGACGGGCTGGTGGCAGAGAGGGAGGGAGTGGATGGGTGAGAGAGAACATGGGTAGGAGGGAGAGTGGAGGTGGAAGAGAGAACATAGCCGCGTAGATGTGTGCGTGTGACTGGAGCTTTAAACAACGGTGCTTATTTTCTTTTCTTTTTTCCTATTGAAGTTCGGTGGGGTTTTTTTATTGGTGCGGCTGAAGAGAAAGAGAGAGAGAGAGGGGGGGGGGGGGGGGGGGGGGGGGGGGGGGGGGGGTTACGGGGAAAGAGGGGGAAGGGGATGAAGAGGGATGAGAGGGAAGGCAGGGAGAGGATGGAGGAGAGGGATGATCTCGTTGATTTAGATATAGCCCTACGTTATATGGTGGGGCGAAACTGAAACCAGATACGGCGGTAGCATTTAATTTGACTTTTAACTGACTTGCAGAGTGAAATTCGACTCATGATTATCGGAATAAGGATGCAAATACCTGGAACCAATTACCCATTCCTCCCCACTCAATTTATAACTAGCGTATGTACATTTTTCCCCCCCTTGAGCATTATTTCTCGATCATTGGTTCTGCTTGACTGTCGGTAGTCGTTACGTCATTCATCTCACGTTAAAAGGCTTTCTCTTTCTTTCATCTTTTTCTGTTCTTTTTTTTTCACTCCTCCCTCTCACCGAACGAGTCAACGAGTAAAACGCATGGCAGCTTAAGGGGAAAGCAATTAAGAAGACGTCGCTCTCTTTCATCCAGTTCCAGAATCTCGCCAGAACTCGTGAAATTCTCAACCGTTGAGAGGTGAGGCGCAGTTCGCAGTGTTTGGGTATACTTTTAAAGGTTTCGTGTGCTGTTAAGTAGGTTTTAAGAGTTCTTGGCCTGGCGGCGTGTATAGGTCTGTTAACCGGTACTATCTGGGTTTTTGTCGAGTTAGACTTCAAGAACGCAGTCACACGCAGACACATGCACGCGCGCACTTGCGCGCACACACACAGACATACACACACCACACAGACGCGCGCGCGCACGCATGCACACACACACACACACGCGTGCACACACACACACACACACACACACACACACACACACACACACACACATTTATTTCCTTCTGTCTTTCCTTTTATTGAGTCTTTCGACTTGCCCCCCCCCCCCCCCCCTCTCTCTCTCTCTCTCTCTCCTCTCTCTCTCTCTCTCTCTCTCTCTCCTCTCCTCTGTGTGTGTGTGTCTGTCTATCTGTCTGCCTGCCTGCCCCTCCCTCTTCCTCTTCCACCCTCCCTCTCTGTCCTTATCCCGTTCGACACGTGGATGAGACTACCGTGCTGTCAGACGTAGAGAGGAGGAAGTCACACAGTCAGTCGAAAGAGACGCCGGGCTTCGCCCCTCCTTTGCCGAAGCGCCAGACGTCCCCTGTCTCCTTCCCCTCGCCACTCGCCCCAGTCGGCACAGTTTGCCGGTTCCAAGAGTCGGGTCAAAGATAGTTCGCCCTTCGCGTAGGGCGGTACAGTCTTTGGTCGGTGGAAAGTTTTAGGTTGCCGGGGAGAAGTGATGGCGGGGACGGACGGGCTGGTGGCAGAGAGGGAGGGAGTGGATCGGAGAGAGAGAACATGGGTAGGAGGGAGAGTGGAGGTGAAGAGAGAACATAGCCGCGTAGATGTGTGCGTGTGACTGGAGCTTTAAACAACGGTGCTTATTTTCTTTTCTTTTTCCTATTGAAGTTCGGTGGGTTTTTTTATTGGTGCGGCTGAAGAGAAAGAGAGAGAGAGGGGGGGGGGGGGGGGGGGGTTACGGGGGAAGAGGGGAAGGGGATGAAGAGGGATGAGAGGGAAGGCAGGAGAGGATGGAGGAGAGGATGATCTCGTTGATTTAGATATAGCCCTACGTTTATATGGTGGGGCGAAACTGAAACCAGATACGGCGGTAGCATTTAATTTGACTTTTTAACTGACTTGCAGAGTGAAATTCGACTCATGATATCGGAATAAGGATGCAAATACCTGGAACCAATTACCCATTCCTCCCCACTCAATTTAAACTAGCGTATGTACATTTTTCCCCCCCTTGAGCATTATTTCTCGATCATGGTTCTGCTTGACTGTCGGTAGTCGTTACGTCATTCATCTCACGTTAAAAGGCTTTCTCTTTCTTTCATCTTTTTCTGTTCTTTTTTTTTTCACTCCTCCCTCTCACCGAACGAGTCAACGAGTAAAACGCATGGCAGCTTAAGGGAAAGCAATTAAGAAGACGTCGCTCTCTTTCATCCAGTTCCAGAATCTCGCCAGAACTCGTGAAATTCTCAACCGTTGAGAGGTGAGGCGCAGTTCGCAGTGTTTGGGTATACTTTTAAAGGTTTCGTGTGCTGTTAAGTAGTTTTAAGAGTTCTTGGCCTGGCGGCGTGTATAGGTCTGTTAACCGGTACTATCTGGGTTTTTGTCGAGTTAGACTTCAAGAACGCAGTCACACGCAGACACATGCACGCGCGCACTTGCGCGCACACACACAGACATACACACACACACAGACGCGCGCGCGCACGCACGCACACACACACACACACGCGTGCACACACACGCGCGCACGCACACACACACACACACACACACACACACACACACACACACACACACACACACACACATTTATTTCCTTCTGTCTTTCCTTTTATTGAGTCTTTCGACTTGCCCCCCCCCCCCTCTCTCTCTCTCTTCTCTCTCTCTCTCTCTCTCTCTCTCTCTCTTAGAAATTATTTCATTTGTCAGTTCATTAATAAATAGAGAAAATAAAATGGGGCTGCATATATCTCCTTGTTTTTAAGCCTTGTGGACAGAAAAAGGTGTCTGTAAGGTCATTTTTACAGCGTACTCTTGCTTTAAAACCACGGAATACATACTTTTTAATGCCTTAAACATTTTCCCATTTACTCCGTTTTTCTCAGTATCTCCCATATAAATGTCTGTCAACAAATCAAATGCTTTTTTAAAATCAATGAAGCAATATACAAATTTCTGGTTATTAGATAATTGTTTTTTAACTAGGGCAAATGAAGTAATAAATGTTAAGTGTTTATTAAAGCCATTT